>OZ010675.1:2386267-2986267 GCA_963932185.1 Troglohyphantes excavatus | reverse complement strand
TTTAAAACATTCTGTTTTATTTCAAATAAAATAAGCAAAGTCGTCCATTTTTTATCGAAATGTATTCTTTTGTTGACAGATTCTTTGAAAAAAAGCAGGTATGTAAATTCGCGATATAAACATATAAATACTGTTAAATGTATTGCTGTTAACTCCTTAGATTAGGTATATAAATAGAGAGAGAGAAAGAAAGCAACCACCTTATAGGAAAATCTACGGTGATTAATATATATTTATAAAACTGCTTCGCAATAATATTTTATTTAAATTCATTTGACTATTGCTCAGTTTCTTTTTCTGTAAGTAAAAGGAAAAATTTAATAAAAAAAACCATAATTATTTCTTTACTTCAAACGGTTTTTAAGTTTAAATTTGAAAATAAATAAGCATTGTATTAGCTAAATTCTTTTTATTATCTAACCTGAACCTGCGTCTTTGATGAAATTGAATCTATTTGGAATTTCGTATATGAGATATCTATTAGAAAAATTTGCTTTTTACTATTGATTATTAAACGTTTTTGTGCTTATGTTTTAGACTCCTCAGATCAATCTAAATAATGTTCTTTACTTAAGACTTCGAAAATCTACATTACAACATCCTCCTTCAGCTTTTTGTTTTGTAATATAAAGTAGATGGATACATTTTCCAATACATTTTGAAATGCATTTTAAGGACGAAATAGGTTTAGTTTAGAAAGAATATGTAATTCATAAATCAGGGGAAAGCGTAATGAAACTTTATATCAGGATCCATAACATTTGTAATTCCCTTTGTAAGGAGATATTTATAAATAAAACAATTGTACATTTTAATTCTTAAATTTTAATTAGGAATAATGTTTGTTCAAATAAATATCCCACAAAAAAAATACATAACCAAATTGCCATGAAGAATTGTTTTGAGAAATTATATTTATTAGATTCCGAAACAGAAAATAAAATACTAAAGGTAAATAACATTCATCCTCATAGACATTACTATGTTTGGAATCAATTATTATATTTTATTGTATAATGTGTTAATATGTTTTTTAAATAAAGAAACGATAATATATTAAAAATGTTTGTGTAAAAAAATATTTAATTAAAAAAAATTTAAATAATTAATATTTTAGCATAAAGCAACATTTTAAAAGGTCGCAATTAAATTGCTTAAGTTTTCAATATCGTATATAATTCTTTACTAAAGCCAGGAGCACAATAGAATTCAGTCTGGTCATATTCTCATTCGCAAATCTTTAGTTCCAATGTTTGCCTCCCTTCTTCTGCAATGAAGCACTATAGCATATCGGTATAGAATATCTACTACACATTGGCCTAGATTGACCTATGGTTGATGGATTCCTTGATTTGGGGCTGGAATATTGTAGTCGTTATCTTCGACCAGCCTTCTAATACCTTATACTCTCTAACACATGGCGATCATTGCCGATGATCGAGCGACCACACGACTCGCCCATGATCAAACTCCACTGTAAAAAAAAGTGCTTAAAAATGTGCACCTCAACCTACTTGTTTTTCTTTGAGTAAAGTTATATCAGAAATGAGCGATGACGTACTTAAATTTAAGTCGTACTTTCTAAAAAATAAGCAGTGTGATTTAATATTGCTAATATCAGCTTCTGTTCAAGCCATCTTTACAAAGCGACCTAATAAACTTAAAATAGTTGATTAGAAGATGATATTCCAAATTATTTTATGTCGGCTGTTTAAATGGAAACTGAGTTATTACTGCTCAATTACCTTACTTCCCATTCTTTTGGAACACTTATTTAACATTTCTTCTGTTTATAACTTCTTAAAGTTCCCATGGTAGTTTAACGAATAAGGCTCTGAACTGCGGTGCCTGATTAACTGGGTTCGATTTGCAGTAAATCTTGGTTGTAAGTGTCGATATTTATTGAAAGGGATTTATGAAGGCTGCCTATGTAGGCTAACATCTGCTTTTTTAATTCATTATGCTTATTTTTGAGTATCTGTATTTGACATTGTTTTAACGTATTGGGCCAAGACTGTGGCGCTGGCTGAAGGTTCAATATCTGAGATGCAAAGTAATACATTAGTAGAAATACAGAAGTCTTGTGTTTCCGTTATTTTTATTACTTCAGCTTAATTATTATGGATAAAACTTAAATGCCTAACTTTTTGTATCGTGTGCAAGTTTCAAGAAATATAAATAAAAGGGATTCAAGGAACTGGCATTAAAATTAATAAATATTCTTTAATATTTGAACGCTTACCTCACAAGTTATTTTTTTCAGATTGGAGGTTTTCCGCGTACACTTTGAATTATTTTCTTTTTAAGAAATGTTTCTATAAGATTTTCTTTAAATAACGTTTCAACTCATTTTAATTCATGAATTATTATTTTGTTTTCTAACGTCAAAGAAGTTTTTTACTATAACAGAATGCAGGAATTTATAGTTTTCAGATACATATAAAAAATACATGCAAAAAATAAGTTTCATAAGTTTCAAAATATAAATGAAAACATGGAATAATTCGTAAAATGTAACTAAAATAGTTATATATATAATTTACTATTAAAATTGTAAGATGATTAAATATTATATTGTAAAGTAGTAAATTATGTTTATTTTACGCATAGTTTTTATAAATGTTTTTAAGACATGATAGCGATCAACGTTTCATGAGATTGATTGTTGTCAGCTAAAAAAAATAATCTATCTTGTCATTTAGCCGTTTGGATGATAAATATATATGCATAAAGTTCTTGTCATTTTTTTCAAAAAAGGTCATTTGATAAAAAGAAAAATTGAAGTTATGAATGAGATTGAATACATTTTTTATTGAGCCCCAAATACTTCATATCCTTGGTGAAATGTAAAAATATAATTTATTTGAAAACTTTTAAAGGAGTTTTAACAAAAGGAAAACGGAAATAAATACATAATATATTATAAAGCATCTTTAAGAATAACCATAGAGTTTATCCTCTAAATATACGGGTCACTGTTAATGTTATTTAATTACATAAACTAACTGATATGTATAAAATGGAAGTGTAACCAGTTCTAGTTGAGATTTCGAGCGAGTTAATTATTTTTCTAAAAAATAGTCACTGAAATGCCATTGGCAATTGAGTCCATGATGTGATTGACTTGATTCAGCGTATTTACGTACGTATACGACGTATTACGTACGAGACCTTAATTGAGCTCTCTTGAGATATTATACTTACACACATTGTAAACAATGCACTATCATATTTGATGAAACATTTGTTATTTTTGACGAAAAAGACGCCTGTCATATGTTTCTATTAAATATGTCATTAAACTGAAGGAATTCATTTAGTCGTTTCTGTAAAAAAATCATTTCGTCAAAAACGAGGCGATATACGTATAAGAACCAAGCATGAGCTGATGACCAAGAAGCGGGCAGTAAAGGAATCTGAGTAAATTACTTTCGTTAAAAATTTGTGGATTCATGTTTCGTCAAAAGTTATGTGATAAAATGGCGAAACTATTGTCAAATGACGAAAGTAGCCTTGACGATCGCAGTAATCAAAAAAAATGACAGGGCTATTTCTAAGTGTGCACGTAATTTTTTAATTTTTGAAATTTTAATTATTCAAAATGTTTAATTACATTTTTTATGGTACTTGTATTAATATAAATGCCCGAAAAATTATCCTCTGCAGTAAGAACTGTACTTATGAAAATAAAATTACTAAAGAATGGAGAGTTCAGAATTCAGAGACTTAGAATTCATTTTTAGATTGTATTCTTACAGTTTTGGTCAATACCGGTTTGTTTGGTGATGTAGTGCATTAATAACATGTAAAAAAGAAAAATTAAAAGATTTTGTGGAAAATGTAGATTGAGTCAATTTATAAACGAATTGCCTCGTACATAAAGTACATTTAATTACTTTATACATACGGATAACTTAGTCCTAGAAAAAAAAGAGTCCTAGTACAAACGATAAACTTCGATTCGAAAATCATATTTTAATCTACAAATTTTTAAGTTTTCGACAACAATTTTTTTTTATTAATATTTAAAAAAGTTAGTGTTATTTCTAACTCATACATATATTTCAAAAGATTTATATTAATTATAAATATTTAAGTACGAGATCAATTATGTGCTTTTTCTTTCTAATGAAATAGTAAATACAAAGATATTTTATATGTTTTTTTTCCAATATGTATTTGAAAATACGATATTTTTTACTGGATAATATAAATAGACCATATACATAACATTCCCATTTAAAATATGAGAAAAGCAACTACTTACACAAAGCTAAGTTTATTATTTGTTTGATAGATATATTGTTCGAGTAATATTTTTACATTATTTTTCGAATATGTACAATTAATTTATTTGTATAACTTACACGTTAATATGAGATTTGTATTTTATGTTTATTTAAGTAGATTTCAAGGATTGAAAAAAAATGTAAAATATCTATTAGTCGTTTTACATTTAATTACAAAAAATAATGCATCATTTTAATTAATTTAACATTTTAAGCCATGTACAAATAATTGTGAAGTATTAAAATCGTTAGTGCATTTTTATGCTCATCTTGTAGTTAAATTGGATATTTTTTAAACGCTGATAATTTTTTTTTAGAAAAAGCGTAGAATTAATTTTTTGTTCGAATTATTTAATTCATTTAAATACCGCGGATAGTTTTTTAATGATTTTTTTCGATAGTTGAAAGTATTTGTGACTTTGATTAGAGTAGCATTTTTTTCAGAACAAGTGTTCTAAAAACTAAAACCAGCGCAGTAAAAGAATATTTTAAGAACGATTGCAGAGTTAAAACAACGGAATGGAGAACATACTATCAAATGAAAAGAAAGCTAATGAAGATTAAATAATTGTTTTTCAAGAAAAAAAAAACCTAAAGTTTAATCTTTAAAAACAGAAGGAAAAGAAGAAATCGAGCCAATCAACTTCTTACAAATAAAAAAAAAGTTGGATATTCCATTCTGCACGTTTCTTAGGTTAAGTATAATATCTTCAAAAAATCCTTTATCGAAACATATTCTATTTTTTAATAGTTTGATGTTTATATTTCAAATTTAAAAATTCGTAACTATATTTTTACTTGGTATGAAGCTAATAAACTTATGTATATATAAACAATTTACCAGCAGTGTAATTTTTTAATTCGAGATTTAATTGTTACTTTCCTTTGACGTTTAGAATCAATATATTATTATTTAAATACTATTATGGATTTATCTAAGTAAAAGTAGTTTAATGATAATTGAAAATTGAATATTTTATATTTTTTCTGGTCAATTTCCATATATATTTTTTGAATGTGATTTCTACATTTTCTCCCCGTAATTTTCCCTTATTTAACGTATGATACTATAACCTGAATAAAATTAAGCTGATGGGGCCTTTGGTACTTAAAATGTGGGCCTTGAGTACAAAAGGACCAATGCTTCTGTTGAACTCAGTGACAGATATCAAGTGTCAATTATTATGTTTATTATATTTAACTGAAACATAACCAAAATAGCAACTTATAGCATTAAATCATCTATATTATATCCACATAAAAATCCCTTTAACACCCCTTAGACGCAACGAATTTTAGCACATGAGGTGCCAAAAGAAAGAGAATTTCATGGACCAGTGAAGAAATTGTACTTTCATCTCATAAATATCAACGTTATTTTAATAAATTTAAAATAATTCACTTAAACCATTTTCTTAAACAAACAATTGATAATGCTGTCACCTAAGAACATATCGTTAAATTTTTTTTTGTTTTTTGGCCATAAATGATTCGTTAATATATTTTCACATGGGTGTGTGTGTAGGTGTGTATGTGTGTGTAAGGGGGGGGGGGGAGTCATGCAATAATTATCGCACGGATATGCTAGTAATTTTTATTTATTTGATTTTTGTGGTGAGTGAAATAAATCTCTTTCCGTATTTTTGAAAAAAAATGACCGTAAGAAATATCTATTGTTTTTCACTCGCAAAATGCCGTATCATCTGTAACATTGAATTGTGTCCCTAGGAGACGTCGTCCAATGTACACTTGGAAAGGGTTTTCTATATTAACTTGTATATTATTGGGAAACCATCTATTCAATCTTTTTGATTAAAAAAATGTGTTCAAGAAGTTATAGAGCGTGACACCATTATTCAATTTCATTCTAAACAAAATAGAAAAAAAAATCCTAAACCAAATCATGTCCCTAGGTACGTGAGTTTCCCTTAAATTATGGAATCTATAATTATTTTTTACCTGTACCTCACCAACGGTGAAATTAAAAAAAATTCTGAGCCGATAAAATTGCACACACGCAAAAAAAATACATTTCAAGAGAATTCAGTGTCTTGTTGACTACCCTGTCAACTAGAATAAAAATCTAAAAAAAACTAGTATCACGTTCTCTGAAGAAAGGGAGATAAAATACTGTCCAGTAAACAAAATGTCAACCGTTTGAGGATTTTGGAAGATTGTGTAGTTTTCAGCATATTTTCTGGTTCTTTCACCCTCTTAGTTGATACAATTCTCCGGCCGTGGAACTTGAAATAGAGTCAATTTTTTATCGATTAAATACTATTTTCTAGTGTTTATTGATGTCCTTTATTTTTAAATAGTGAGCGTTTATTTGGTTATTATATTCCACATGCAAAACTTTGTTTAATAATTATTCATCCCATCTCGCATTACAAACAATTTTGCTAACGTAAAATTGCATGATCAGATTTTCATTACCCAGTTCAGTCAATAAGGTAAAAAAGACATGACCTTACCCAACCTTGATCCAATAAGGTATGAGGATTCAATATTTTTATTGTTGTACAAATTATTGTATTGGAAAAAGTTTAAATATTGAATGAAGACAATTACTTTGTTCGGGTCTATATTGAACCAAATATTAATTTAAAAAAATAAGCTAAACCTTCTTCAATATTATATCTAACTGGCGTAGGTTGTTGTTGATATTAATAGTAAAAGTAGTTACATTAGTGGAGTTAGTATAATCACATATCTTTTTTATTGTTGAATAAAAAACATGAAATCCAGAAAAAAGTACACGAATTAAAAAATACTAGAAGTTTTACAATTATTTTTAGAGTGCGTCTATAGTGCAATAGTTTATTTAACTCTATGCAAAGAACGGGATATCTTAACTAGTATTTAGTATATAATACTTATATCTTACTAGTATATCTTACTTAGTATATCTTATTAGTATATCTTACTTACTATATCTTACTAGTATATCTTACGAGTATATCTTACTTAGTATGGCTTACTTAGTATATCTTACTAGTATACAATACATATATTATTTATAATGAATAGCCATATTATTTTACAGCAAAAATAGATTCGGATGAATTCTAAACAATGCTTACATCAATCAATAACAATTAGACTTCCACAAACTCAAGAATTCAGAGAATTCGAACATATCCACTCAGTTTATTCCTCAAAAAGGTATACTAGAATACAGAAACACGGCTTCTTATTTCCGTCTTTCTTTTCGAACAACACAAGCCCCCCCCCCTCCCCCACCTCCCCGCAAACACCAAAACAATAGCCGGGAATTTATATTGACGAGAATTTATTATTTATACCTACATATGGAGTAAACAACATTTCTGCAATGTTATTTTTGTGTGGGGAAGCTCTGCGTTGGATGTCTATTGCTTTTAAGACTTTGGTGTCAGAGTTGGCTCGGGATTCGATCCTCACAATTCCGGATGGAGTGAAATATGCTGGATAAGGGCAGCTTATTTTGGGAGAGAGGGGTAAGCCGTAAATGGATCAGGGAACTTTTGTCTTCTGATAAGTAAATCTGGTGTTTGTAAAAGAGGTATTCTCGGGTTATCCAAAGACGTCAATTTTCGAGAAAGAACGTATCTCGAATTCTGTAACCTAAACTTTTGTAGTGAGATATGCCGTATATTTTTGCATTTGTAACTGTAAACTTTTTTATTTCTGTAATTTGATAAAAATGAAGGGTGGTTTCAAAGAACACAGTTTTAGTTCTTTTGAATTTATATTTAGGAAATTATTCAAGCCAGCTAAATAAATCAGCATAAAATCTAGATAAAAACTTGTATAAGCCATTTATAAAACGTTCCTGAAATCTCCAGGTTGTTCAAAATATCTTTATAAAACTTGCATTGTTGTTGAATATTTTAATTTACCTACATAACACCTTTAAAAACTCTGCATTTTGTTTCAATGCTGAATTTTTCCTTTTAAACGTGTTTTAAATGTTTTCACACTTTTTATGAAGGATTTATGTTGATTTGTTTTAGCTGAGAATGCTTGTAATATATTTTTACATTACTTTTTAAAAAAATAACATTCGATGTTATTATCCAATACATGTAATTTATTTTTCCGTAATGTCTTTATGCTTGCTCAATTTTTTTTACGATTTTCATATATAAGATTAATAAAATAATACAGAAAATTCTGTATAATATACAGTTTTAAAAATATAACGGAATTTCAATTATCCGAACTTCAGTTATCCGGATCAAACAAAGCGAATCATCAATTATCCGGATTCAGATAGTTTTAAAAATGAAATTAGCAATACCCACATTTAAAAAGTTTCTTATCGGTGAACGATATTGTTTTTAATTATTATTAACTTAACGTACATACTTAAGCAAAATTCGTTTATTTTACCAAGATATAACATTTTTTCGTGAGTTATCCATTTATCCGGATATTCGATGATCCTCATGGGATCCGTTTCCAGTTGATCCCCGGATAATTAGAGTTCTACTGTATTTAACTAGCAGGCAATTCATGAAACGTATAATTTTTAATTATAAAATATATTATCAATACTCATGTATATATATATATATATAAGTGTCATAATTTTGTATCGTAAAATTTCTAATTTAAAAATGATACACTGTGGGAAATGTCACTGCAAAAGGCCATTTATCTACTTTCGGTTGAAAATGAATTTCACAGCTTTGCAGATCAAAGCATATACTAGTAAATTCTGTATATGTCAAAGAGAGGGTTTTATTCCGTATAAAAATAAAGTCAAATGTCATATATTGCATTTAACAACGTGGAATTTTCAATAGTTTTTCGTAAATACTTAAAAATTATTGGAAGTGGATATTTGCATTTTTTCTGTGGCACGCCACAGATGTTTTTAGTCACAAAACTCGAGATATATTTTAGTTTTTCTCTTAAAATATTGTTCAAAAGCAAAAAAATATCAAAATTTAATAAATTTGTATAAAAAATATGGTCGAAAAGATAGTTACTTTTCAAAGTGTTATTTAAACACCTTCGTACATGATATTTTTTTTAATTAAATTTTAATAATTAATTTTTAATGAATACCACGTTCATATCGTAGTCAATTAAATTTAGAATTATATCCTAATACAACTTTAGCAATATATATATTTTTTCTAATCTACAGCTTAATATATATACTAAACGTAACTCTTTATATTAACCACCAATGAAAATGAGTATAAAAGTGTATTTGTAAATAAAAAAAAATAATCACGGAATGACATAATTGGGTCATATTTACGTCAAATATGATTAATGGTATGATTATTTTTATTTTTAAACACCCTTTCAAGATTTTCATGGATTTTTTTTTTAATTTGATACAAGTGCCGTAATTGATGCTTATCATATCTTTGAAACAAATTCACTGTATTAGAAATTCAAACGAAATAACGCGTATACTTGATGTATGATGTTAATTAAGTATTGATTTACTTGATGTAAGCTTATCTAATCCTGTGATATTAAGGATAATATGCATGCACAGTTGCATTTTTTACTTCGTATAGTTAACCTACTAATTTTCTAGTGTCAACACTAAAAAATATTAGATAATCTTGTTAAAAAATTATTTTAACGAATTGATAGATCTGGATATTATTAAGAATTTCCATAGACATGTATGGTTATTTAAATGTCTGCATTTCGTAAATTTGTTCTGGAAATAAAAAAATCTAAATTTAAATCTTCTCACAAGTTTGGAAAAACTCGTCTCTCTGCATATGTTAGTTATCTCCCCCAAATATAATTAAAACTGCCAATTTATAAATCTACCGCTCCCCTTTAAATCCGAAACATTGTTTGGTGCCGATATTTTTTATTCACTCAACCATTTAAATAAACCATTTGTATTATAAACCAAAATATATAGAACGTTTAAGTGATCTAAACGTTAAAATATGGTAAATGGTGGTAGTAAATTTTTTAAACTGAGTTAAATTATATAATACATGTGTTTTTATTACAAGGTACAAAAAAAGGTATTTAAATATACGTATAATGTACTCATTTTTCAGTACGTTCGATGCTTATCATAGCTGCGAATACATAAGTTTCATTTTGGAAGAAGACTTATTCAAAAATGAGTAAAAATGAAAAGCAGTTGCTTGCCTACATAGGGTGTATTTTTAAATATGTTTCAATAAATATCAATAATTGCAACCAAGGCTTACCTGGAATCGATCCCAGATCCTCAGGCGCTGCAGTGTTCATTGTATTATACGTGAAAAAGTTATAAACAGAATTTTTTTTAAAAAGGCGTTCCAAAGGAATGGGAAGTAAGATAATTGTGTTGTAATAACTCAGTTTCCATTTAAGTAATCGACATCAAATAATGTGGAAAACCTCTTCTGAACAACTATTTTAAGTTTTTTAGGTCGTTTTGTTAAGATTGGTTAAACAAAGCTGAGTAGCAATATTAAATCACACTGCTCATTTATGAGAAAATACGATTACTTAAATTTGAGTACGTCATTGCTCATTTACGATGTAATTGTACTCAAAGAAAAACGAGTATGTTTAACTACTCATTTTTATCTACCTCTCTTTTACAGTGTATGAACAAGAGTTTTCGATTTATTTGAAAAAATATAAAAAGTATATAAATTAAAATTTTTTTTAACATGTGTTTAATTCAAACTATTAGGACAACGTTTGTTTAAGCTGTTGTTGATTGTTCATTTGTTGTATCCCTTATATGTTGAATATCTCTCTCTAGTTCAATGAATTAACTTCGTTGGAGCGTATTTATCATGTAAGCATTTTTGTATATCTTAATGTTAAATCTGTAGTTGTTTTTAAATTGTACTAATCGAATGCACAGAAGTTTTCTTAGATTTTCTTGTATTTATTGTGAGATCACACTTTAAGTAGATAACATTATACTAATAGTTATTTATTTTTAAAATAAAATATTTAAGAAACTCGTAGGATTCTATATTAGCAAAGTTAACGCTGCTGTGATCTAATATTATTCAGACCATACCTTAATAGTTTCGTAACGATATATTAAAATTTCTTTAACTGCCAAATTAAATCAGTATAAACAAGACACAATAAGTAGTACTCGTAGTTCTGGGAACAGTAGACCTTGCGACCGAAAATAAAAATCTAAAGAAAACAACGACAACATATACGTCGTTTTTAGTGACTTAAAAGGAACATTCATGCCAAATTTGAAGGAAATAGAACAGCGCGTTTGATCGTGACTGCGTATCAAAGAAAGAAATTACAGACAAACAGACGATGTTCCGAAAAGTTGAGTTAAAATAAGCACCTCGCTGACGCTCGGTCAATAAAAAACATATGGAACATAACCGTATAGATATAATTATTAACTAACATGAATTGTTTGGTATTAAACAGAACAACACATATTTTTATAGAATAAAATTCAAGTATTTATTTTAAAATAATAAGTAAAGTGTTACAGATGAGTTATTTACAAATATCTAACAGAACATCTGCTCTTTAACATGGTACAAAGCTACAATAGAAATAAAGATTAGTTATCGGTCAAGTCATTTTATAGCAAATTATTTCCATTTGACTATTTTAGTTATTATGCGTATTATATTAATATTTAAATCAATCCATTAAGTATATTATAATAATGGTTTGTATAAATATTTTAAAGGATTTAAACTAACTCTGAAAAAGTTGCAATTTTCCTATTACCACTATAAAAAATTAGAACGCAACGTATAAGTGATAAAGTTGTGATGTCTCAATGCAGAAGACTTAAGTCCATGCAAATGGAAATTGATATTGGTGGTAGGAAATCATACGACCCTATTTTCGACAAAACTACTTCCAAATGACCATGGGGAAAATGATACCGACAGCTGGTACAATCACGGAAAGTCACAAATGACGATGATCATTGCAGCTACTTAGTAAAATTGGAACTCATTCAGATACGTGAATGACCATGGCAGGAGTATAATTTCTTTTCAGAATGTGCAAAAGATTTGTAAAGAAGGATCAGCACATTCTGATGTTAATATGTTTATAGAAAATTATTTTTTGTTGAATATATGGAATTAAATGGATTGAAACTTGGCGAAGTAGCACACACAAAAACAGTTAAATATGTTTATTTGAATTTTTATAATAAACAACATATAAAGTTACTAAAAAGCAAATATAAACACTAAAACACATATTTTTTATAAATTTCATTACGAGTAAAAAAATAACTATCGATATTTGTTGATTTTTGACAGTTTTGAATGTTCCTTCTACACACTATGTACCCTTAGTACACTTTTTAAAATAATTAAATAAACCTAAATTTCTTTTTGAAACTTTTATCAGGATATATAAGATATAGAAAAGTATTATTTTCATAAAAAAAAATATAGAGAAAGAATTTGGTTATACAAATTTTAAGCAGAACTTAAAATACAAATTTTAAGCAGTACTTAAACTACAAATTAGTTAAAATACAAATTAGTTAAAATACAAATTAGTTAAAATACAAATTAGTTAAAACACAAATTAGTTAAAATACAAATTAGTTAAAATACAAATTAGTTAAAATACAAATTAGTTAAAATACAAATTAGTTAAATATAAAATTAGTACTTAAATACAAATATTAGTTCAGTAAAAATGTAGACCAAATATAGTATTTCTGCTTCTATTGCCTATACGCTACTTTATTTAAACATATCTCATTTAAAATAAAATATTTTTTAAATCAAAACATTATTGATAGGTATAGGATTTAGGTCGTCTTTCATTTATACTCTACTGAAGTAACCAACGTTCCAATTTCTGAAAAAAAGAAACAGCATCTAAAATGAATCATCACATCAATTTCCTAAACAAAGGACAACAAAAAGGTGAAGTAAGAAAACAGTAATCTTATAAGTATCTAATTTCCACTCTTCTGTTATTTTTATCTCGATTTCAAGCTGTTTCCCAATGAAATTCCTTGGCATAACAAATCCGTGTCCTGTTGACAAAGAAACATATTGCTTTATTCCTCAGGGTAATTTATAAATCGGTTTGAATAAACATTAATCATCCACAAGTGGATTCGGTGATTCAAAGGTTTCCACCATTTTCTTAAAAATTTTCGTTTATCTTCTCTAAGTTAAGTCTCTGTTTATTCCTGTTGCTGAACTGATGCAACAGTAATCTAACTTACTATTCAATGTGCGTAAAAGTACGTTAAAATGCGTGTAAAGGAAATATTATGTTTTTAAATTGTGATATTTCTCTCTCTCTCTGTATATATATATATATATATATATATATATATATATATATATATATATATATATATATATATATATATATATATATATATATATATATATATATATATATATATATATATATATATATATATATATATATATATATACAACAGAATGTATGACTTTCAACTAAATTGATTTTGGTAATTATTTTTGAATGATAAATATTCATATGTAGTTAATAAAATATTAAAAAAAAATTAAGTGTGGATAAAAATTATTAATTAATTTTTATTTGCACTTATAGAAACAAATATAGAAAATCAAGTATACTTTTTAGACCAGCTATTAACCTTAGCCTTTTATATATTTATTTTTTTATCTTAATTAAAAACAAACTACAAAACTGCACATAATTCTATGATAAATGCTACACAGTGGGTTAAAGCAACTAACCAAAAAACTTTTATTCAAATTTATTTTTCTTAATATAAAATGTTCAATTGTATACTACTAAAATTTCTTAGAACCACCAGAATATAGGAGATTAGAATTTACAATGGAATTTTCAGCTTCAAGATTGAGATTTTTTAAAATGCAGTTGTTGACAGAGAAGTATTGTAAATAAAACAGTTATTGAATATTTGCTATATTTTTAAGTGGTAGGCCTTTTTCATACTACTATATTGGGAGAATATAACACACGTTGTGCTGTTAGGAATAAAAACATTATTTTCATAATATTTTTTTTAATTGTAACTATTTATTGGATTCTGTTTCGGGTAGAATACTAAACAAAATAATATACTTTAATTTCATATTAAAATTCTAACTCCTTATTTTTATAATGTTTGTCCGTTATTTTATTTTATGTATTTTTTTCAGTTTCACCTAGTTAAAATAAAACAAAATATAAAGTTTAGTTAAATCAATAAAAAAACACACACACCACTAGTTGTTTCTATAGATTCTCCTTAAAGCGATCGGAACATTCAAATAAGACAAAAAGAAAACCAAGCAAATGATGCATTCATTTAAAGAATCTTCATAAAAGAATCGAGAAATTTAAACATTTTTTTCGGTCGAAGAAAAGCAATCGCGAATTCAAAGCGTAGAGCAGCACGAAAAGCAACAACAAAACTCACTACTTTAATGCACAAAAACTCATACTAAAAACCCTTTAGGTGTTTTTTAGACTTGCATAATTTGGGACTTTAAAACCACAAATCGCGCCTGTAATTACAGAGGTTTCTCCTGAGAAATACCCCTCCGGAT
Source organism: Troglohyphantes excavatus (assembly GCA_963932185.1). NCBI lineage: Eukaryota > Metazoa > Arthropoda > Arachnida > Araneae > Linyphiidae > Troglohyphantes > Troglohyphantes excavatus. Next base: position 2,971,485 of record OZ010675.1, on the reverse strand, counting down.
TGCTGTGAGCTATTAGCGAAACATTTTTAGAACACAGGTGGACCATTACTTTTGTCTTACGGTGTAACATAAATAGTAATTTTCTCTCGTTGTAAAATATGGTGGTTTCCAGGCTTTTTATAGTGGGGGAGTGTATGGAACTATAGTTGTATTTAATGGCACATGAAATATTTTTTTGGTTAATTGTATTTTATAAAGAAATATGTGGTTATTTCATTTTTTCATTTTATTTTTTTTCTTTCACTTTTTATGAAATATAATTATAAGTTTGGGTTTATCGGATGAAGAAGATCTTTTTGTACCGTGGTTTTTGATAAAAAATATACATGCACTGACTTTAAAGACATTAGCGGAAATTCTTTTAAAAGATTATCTTAAGGTTTGAATTTATCTTTTTTAAGAATTTTTTGTGAGTATTGAATTTTTGAATCAAGTCATTATGTCAGGTCGTATCAGAGATCCTTATACAACAAGCTATGGCATTTAAAGTAATCAGTGTGCATTTATATTTTTAAATGGGGTTAAGGTTTCATCTTGTAGTTTACTGCAGCCAAATTTAAAGCAAATTTACTGTCAATAACGTAAAATCATGGGAATATTTACGTTCAACGTCCATGTTCAATAGAGGCTAGAAAAGATTTTAAACCTACTTAGTTTATTGTTTGTGATTCAAATAAAATTATTTTACACTTTTAAATTTTTTTATAAAAATTGTTCAGGCTACGGTATAACTGTATGTCTCTCTGTTTGAAAGTTCATTTTGTGTGTAATATATTATTCCATTAACGATTGTTATATCGATCTATAATCGAATTAATTAATGTAATTGTACGTTGCATAATTGAAGAAATGCTTTCTTATAAATAAGCTTTTATGTTTTTAAAATTGTCACTAAAATCAGGCGAACATTTGAAATAGAATAAAGTTTTAAAATTTCTTATAGAACGCAAGACCAAATGGGATGATGGAAATTGAAAATTATAGCTAAGGTTTATTTCATACAAAGCAAATGACTTCGTGATTTTTTAAAAAAAATATGTTAATTTCTGAAACGTACTCATTCATCAAAACTAATAATAATGCTAAACAATGCGAAAATATGAATTCCAACGCATTAAAAGTCCTCATGAATAGCCACTGCATATGAAAGCTTCATATTTTTAAGGCAGTACAGCATATTTCACCGTAATAAGTTTTTTATGTGCTCCAATTTTTATTTCATAAGTTTGTTATGGCATAAAAAAAGATAACCCACTTGCTGGAAACTCACAGTTTTTCAATGATATTTATAAAAAAATATTATATTAAAAATTACACAATGTAAAGTCCTGCTATGTACAATTAATAAAACATCGCAATATATATACTATTCTGGTAATATAGAAATTATTATTATCATGTGAATAAATATATTGTGTTTTTTTACATTAAACTTTTATAGCAAACTTTAAACGTTTTAGATTATATCATGAAATTAAAAAAAATATCTATAATCTATTTTTATTGTTACTCTAAATGTTTTTATTATATAGGATGAAATAAAAGATAAAGTTATAGGGAACACACAGGAAACCAGTTTAGGACAATGTTAATGATTTACACTCATCGAAAAGAGTTGAGTTTCCTTTAGAAGTTTTAGAATTATTTTTAATTATACATACTTTAGCATTTATAAAGTAGTTTATTGACTCGGGAATCAACTAATTCCTCTATCCATGGCACAAAATTAAGGGGCAGTGATCAGAAGTTTCTTCCTTGGAATGTACTGCAATTATAAACAGCGCCAATAGCCCATTTGGTTTCTTTATTTTATTGTTAGTTTATCAGTCAGCTATAAATTTGGGCATTATAACATAGAAATCCCTATTTCTAAATAACAAAACTTTACAGGAAACAAGAAAAAACAAATAACTTGTATCAAAGTTTTGATACTTGATTTTATTGTCTAAAAGTATTTGTTTGTATGTACACAATTATTTTGTTGATCATCATTGATTTTTAGTACATATTTATCATTTACTAGTCACATATCCGTCTCATATCAAAACCACTTCGAACTGGATTTTGTGTCAACATAAATTTCACTGTAACTCATCCTTTTATATGATTTATGGATATTTAATGTCATAAAAATATGTTTTTTAAAAAAAAAAACAAATAGGAGTATCTACGAAAACGAATTAAAAAAAAATGCTGTTGTACTTTATGAATTTATCTATTTTAATTTAACGTAATAGAAAATATATACAAATAAATACATCTTTGTGGTGTTTACATTACACAACCTTAATGCTAATACCTAAAATAACACATTCAACTTGTTTGCAGCTAATATCTCGACTCAGCACAAGTGAAATTTAATTCAATTTAAAAAGCAATCAACAGTCTCCAGTTGAACGCGTCTCTTATTGGAGTTACCGACCGCTTGCCTAAGCACATTTCGCAAAAATGCCATTTAAGCAATTCTTTAAATGGTGGAATAAGTAATTTTAAATTACGTTTCTGAGGAAGTTATAAATACTTATACATTTGAATTTAACATTGTAACATGATGATTTTGAAAGGAACAGATTTTTGGCGATGGAGGGTACGGGACAAAATGTGAATTAAACGGGAGTTTGAATGTTCCGCAAACTGGGGTTACTTGAACTTTTGAGGGGGTTACTTGGATCCACACAAAAATATGTATTAACTCACTCCTGTGGTAAGTGTCATGAAAACTCCAATAACTCACTATCCCTCCAACAGGTAGTGATTTAACTGACAAGTAGCAACAGGCAAGAGGGATTTATGACAGTTTTTCTGCTGTGGGTCCAGGTAACTCTAGTTTACGGTATGAATTGCATTTAAAATATGTTCTTCCAATACTGCCGCCATAAAAGAAAGAAAGCCTTATCTCGAAATAAAATTTTACAGGATACAATAAAAACAAAATTTATTCCCTGCATCACAATTTCGATAGTTTAAAAGGCTTTTATTGTCTGAAAGTAGTTGTCTGCACGTACCTAGATTTTATGTTGGTGATGTTCATATTTTTTTGCGTTATGTACTAAAAACTCATTAAACCCTGTTCCATACTGTTCAATGTACAATTCATCAGGGATTTAGGACGATTTGTAGTATTTACACTGTTAAAAATAGGTACTCAAAAATAAGTAAAATTTACTTATTTGTAATTATATTCGATGCTTATCATAGATCCGAATACATAAGTTTCATTTTTGAAAAAGACTTGTACTCAAAAAAGAGTACAATGAATAAAAAGAGAAGTATATTACCTACATAGGCTGAAGAAATTGACATAAAATAATGTGGAAAGCCATCTTCTGAACAACTATTTTAAGTTTGTCAGGTCGCTTTGTTAAGATGGCTTGAATGGAAGCTGAGATTAGCAATATTAAATCACACTGTTCATTTTTTGCGAAAGTACGATTTCTTAAATTTGAGTACGTCATTGCTCATTTACGACGGAATTATATTTAAAAAAAAACGAGTACGTTCATTTACTCATATTTAAGCACCTTTTTTTGCAGTGTACAAAAAACACTTAGATTTTATTATATTTTTACATAAAGTATTACGAAATATATGCTAAAGAAATTAGTTCTATAGGGTATTATTAATATTCTATTTATAATAGAAAACAGAAAGAAATTACACCGGAACAGTTTTCCCAACCCCTAGTTTGCATCCTTCAAGAAACCTTCTACATGCAATCCTCCCAAGAAAACAACACCAGTTCATTAAGCACTGTGTCAACGAAACCTTCGACCAATCGATCAAAACCTGTGTACACAAGACGGCGATCACACGATAACAGAGATGTGCATAATAAATTACTTGTAAGACATCTAGAGGATAACGGACCCGTCGATAAAAAAGGAATAACAGCAAGGGGGGGGGGGGTGAATATTTTTAAAGCCCCACCCTCCTACTGTTGTCATGACTAATTTAACCCGTTGTCTTTTTTCCCTTTTGCCAGTGTGTACACATTCCGGAGAACTCCCTAGACCCGGGTCGTTGAAATATTTGACAGAAACAACACAAACACGGAGGGGGGAAATCGTGTTTGCCCATTGATAAATATTCCCCGTAAATTTGCATAAAAAGTGTTTTAACACTGGGGCTTTTGTTAAATATAATGAAAATGTTACGCTCAATATATTTCTTGCCCTGCCATTTGTGCCGAACTTTTCGGAAGGCAGTAAATAACGTACTTGGAGGGGTCGGCGCACAAATTGAAAGGGATTTGAGTTAGAGGTAGGGATCGGGGGGGGGGGGGGGGGCTTTTGGAAAATAGATCCTAATCAAAATGTATTGGATAATTCAATGGATAAATGGAAATGGGGTGTAAATATTTTCAACTAACAATGTAATACTATGTTTAACCCTAAATTCTCGAGACTTGCTATTATAATATCGACCAACATATCGAGGAGGCGTGGCTAAGTCTTTAAGTCCCAAGCATTTTTTTTTTTTTTACTGTCGGCTGTTTGGATGCATTCATTGGTGTTTTATCGCGGGGGCCGTAAACTTAAGTACGTACCAATTTCGCATTATAAAAATGATTCATTTACTTTATTATCTCTTTCCCTACACTATAAAAAAAGATATTTAAAAATGAGTACATGAATCTACTCGTTTTTATTTGAGTACAGTTGCATAGTAAATGAGCGATGGCGTACTCAAATTTAAGTCACCGTGGTGTCCTCAAAAATCAGCAGTGTGGTTTAATATTGCTAATCTCTGTTTATGTTCAAGGCATCTTAACAAAGCGAACTGACAAACTTAAAATTGTTGTTCAGCAGGTGGTTTTCCACATTATTTGAAGTCGATTGTTTAAATAGAAACTGAATTATTAGAACTCAATTATTTTACTTCCTATTCTTTTGGCACACCTTTTTATTATTTCTTCAGTTTATAACTTCTTCACGTCGCACTGATAGTACAACGGATACGGCAATGGACTTCGGTGCCTGAATATCTGGTTTCGATTCCCGGTAAATCTTAAGTGTAATTGTATATATTTATTGAAAAGGATTTGAAAAGGCAGCCTATGTAGGCTAGCATCTGCTCTTTTTACTCATTTTTACTCATTGTACTTATTTTTGAGTACATAGGGGGCAATATAAAGTATATTCATGTTTTGAAGAAGAATAAAAATTCACATTTAAATAACGAAATGAATTTTATGTAAGTTTCTTACACATAAGATTATTGTAGTAAAGTATATTAATCTACGGAGATGTATTAACAATATAGTAACATTATTTATGCTATAATAATGATTTATTAAGTATTTAATTTTGAGTCATAAACAAAAAACTTATTTCATAAACACCAGAAATATTGAAAAACGTATCTTTAACTTTTCTAGTCTTTAGTATGGATATTCAATATATGAACACGTATCTATAACTTTCCAAGTCTATTATATAGATGAAAATATTGTCTAAAAATACGAAGTTTAATGGGAAAATTAACTTGTCAGTTTTGAAATCTAAAATGAAATAAGACTAACTTTGAGCTGTATGTATGTTAATACCAATACTAATTATATTTTTTTATGAAATGTAGTTTGGGTTCTGGAATATGTTTTGCGGACGCGGTTTAACATTAGGAGTTGCGCAGAGTATATATGAGCTTAGTCCCGTCGGGCGTTCGTTTCTTGTTGGCTGCTTTGGTGAGGTAGTGTAATTTCTTCTTTTTTGACTTAGCGTTGCGAACCCGACCGGGTCGCTTGATAAACAGTGTTTCAATAGAGTTACAAAAATAGCGAAAAAATAACAAATAAATAAAAATAGTTCAGCTGCAGCGTATAAAATCTATGGAATAAATATAAAAAATTGTATAAATAAAATACAAAATGTAAATATTTAAAGGCGTGAAAGTTGTGTCAAATTCTTTTAAAAATCAAAAAGAAATAAATAAGCTGCAGCAGAATTCTTGGGCTACTAATAACTGTATTGAAAAGAAAACATTCTTGAACAGCTGAGTTACGGAAATACTTTCCAATCTATTAAAATATGTTTTAAAGATTTTTTTTCTTCAGAATTTATGTTGTCTTCAATATTTCAAAGAAATTATTTAATGACAATTATAATAATTATCAGTTTATATTTTATATAAAAAACTAAACACTTTTATAAATTGAATTGCAATTGTATTTATTAAATGGGACATAATTAAAAAAAATATCAGATTTAGTTGTTATTTACGAGACAAAAGTCTAATTCAAGGATAGACATTATAGCCCAAGGTCTTTGGCATGACGCTATTTTAAAATACATTCGTTAAATATACTCATTTTAGTGTACTCAATATAAACTTCAATATTTAAGGAAGAGTAAAATTCATATTATAAAGTGCACAGGTTTATTTACGTCCGTTTTATGTATATAAGAAAAAAATATGCAAAACAAATACAAATTATAAGGAAAAAAAAATCAAACAACAATTATAATATTTTGAAAAATTATATATATATTTTTTGTGTTTGTTCCTGGAAAAAAAATTAACAATAGTTTAATTCGCACCTCTTTAAAATTTTCATATTTACTGCGTTATTTTCGATGGAGGTGTTGGGACAATTGAACACCTGGGTGCAAGAACTAGACACCTTTACTTTTTCTGATTTACACTTTTTCCTATATAGAAAAAGAAATCCTCTATTGATTGGTTCAAGAACCAGACAGCTATAAGCAATGGCTATATATAAATGAAAAAGAACAGTACTTCTGTCTTATACAATGCAAGAAACGTTCATTGTTTTTTGTCCATTCTGAACAATTTTGAAAACTGAAGCCGCCTGGTTCTTACATCTATTCCGAGCCCCAGTTGCTCAGTTGGTAAGGCGTTCAGCTACTAATCAGAGGATTGGTGGTTCGAATCCGTGCGATGGATTTGACATAGAAAAGTAAAAATGTAGTGATCTTGCGATCGGAGGGTTGCCAGCTTCGCTACAAAAATACTAGGAAGTCGTCCAGAATATCCAACAAATTATACTGGTGTGTACACGGGACTGGTGCACGATAAATCTGAGACGTCTATTGAAGACGTTGGGTGCCAGTTCAAGTGTTGCCTCGTCATCTGATCATGGTTCTAAAATAACGAGGTGCATGTATGAATGTGTGTGTGAATGTGTATGTGTTTCCGGGTCTTTCCTTCGAGATTGACCCCGAACCGTCGCCAATAGCCCACTGTGCAGCTCTAGTGCGACGTTAATTAACAAAACGAAATCAAATCAACTTACATCTATTCCTTCAATTGATATCGACACACAACAAAGCTAATTTAAATTTCAGATTTTATAAGTACCATTTTATACATGAAAGCTCAAACAATATCAATTATCTGATTTTCGAAGCTTAATTCATATATTTTTGTAAATGGTTTCTTAAAGTTCATTCTTAAATAGATCCAACTGGTGACCTAGATCAGTAGGAACAGGTGCACGTTAACTCAGTGGTATGAAATGTCCAAAAATTGGTTACAATATGAAAGCGTTATCTTTGTAATTTGACCATAATACAAAATTACTAAAGTCGGTACATTTGTCAATAGCTTGCTGGTACAGCTTTAATACGTTATGAATAAAAATCTGCATTCAATAACATTAGCTTAAAATGCTAATAAGCATTTTAAGCTAATGTTATTGAACTCTAAGCTTGAGTTTACAATTGAAAGCTTAGTTTGAGAACTGATTTAATCAATTTTCCAAGTTTTTAAGTAGAATGCAAAGTTACTTGACTTGTACTTGGATAGATGATGGCATTTCGTTCGGAATTCAAATTATCTGAAAGAGCTGTAAAACTGTCTCGTGTGTATTTTATCATTAAAATATTTGGATCACACGTATTTTCAAATGAAGCTTTAAATAAGCATTTTAATACAATATAATCACAATGCGACCTACACTATTGCGGAAATAAATTCTTCATTTGCAGTAAATGTCTTAAACTAAAAAGCAATAGCAATCCTAAATGATTACTGACAGAACAAGAACATTCATTTCAATTGATTTATCCCCACGCGGTGATATTAATTTCGCTGCTAATTATTTAAGACACAATTCATCATGCTCATTTCAAGCATATTTGCAGGACAGCTCAACCGAACTGGAGCAATAATCAATTCAAAGTCAGCATACACTTTTTGACTAATCGCTTCGGAGCCATCATTAGCAACAAGACAGTTACAAATCTCGCATGTCAGGTCTGAGACAAGTAAAATAATTAACGGCAACTCGCGCAAAAACTGCGACAACTGTTCAAATTGAATTACGGCGAAGAGTAGCCTATCACCGGGAAAAGAAATATCCAGTCTTTATCGACAGCCCGAGTACTAATTCCCCGTGGAAATGCTGTCTGCATCATTAACAGCCTTGTTTATCACCGGCAGGTTAAAGATCTTTCATTAATGGGTCGTGTACCTGCTATTGTAGCTTAGCCCGATGGGTGGTTGGGCTGTTCATTGTTTTACCGTGGGACGCTTTCGCATCTGAAGTCGTGTTAATGGTTCGGGAAAGAAGATCTTTTTCGTGCAGAAATAAACTGGAGTTTGGGAATTTTGTTTCTGTTGACAGTGGGATTGACAGAAAAGAAGTCGTGAAATAGATTTGCATTGGTTGCGCTAATGAGTTCGTCTTAATTACTGTTTAGAGTGAGTTTTTTTGTTGTTGTTTCTGTTGAATTTGATTGTTGTCCTGATTTAATTTGAATAGTTGTTATGCAATGCAGAGGTGTGTTAGAAATGTGAGTCTTTGTCGGTTTACCTACTGAAAATCTTCCACGAAATTAATAATTTTTTTTTTTTTAAATTCTTTTATATATCTACCTATATCACAACATTTAAGAACTATATCAATAATATTTGATTATATATTTTTAACATGCATATTTCTATAAAATTGGTACGGGAATATTGTCGCAAAAAGTTGTAACCTAAAAACTAACTTTTTTCATTTTCCTGTAAATAAATATGATGGATAAATTACGTACCATCGTGTAGACCAAAGCAAGACTTTTAAAACAAGCCGATTGTTAACCTATTTCCTCCTTGACCTTTGTACAATGTTGAGGGAGAGAGGGAGGGGGTGTTTGCAATATTCGCTTCCTCCCCCATATCCCCATGAGGAATCATTCTATGGGGATAAATGATATCTCATCGTGTATAAGAAAGTTAGATGCGTTGACTACGCTGATTGTTAACCCATTCTCCTCCTCTGATTTTTGTACAGCGTGGGAGGGAATGTCGCTGTTGGATACAGTATATGTCTCAGATCCCATAACCCTACGTGGAATCAGCCTATGGGAATAAATTATATACAATCGAGTAGGGGAAAATTAGACGTGCCAAACAGACTGGCCTTTTATACACTCCCCTTCTGATCTTTTTACTGTGCGTGTCCCAACAGAATGCGTGAACCAAACTTTACAGTACTGTGTGGCCTGTACCTACTCGCTTTATATATAATCTCGCATATATTCTATCAGGTATTCTTAAAATATTCAAATACAATAAAATAGATGAATTCCTTTGAGTCAGTCCTTTGAGTTCATTTTTTCAGAATATTGATAACTTATTTAATAAAATGTGTTTTTATTTGTTTAATAATTATTTTAAAATGTAAAATTACTTTTATAATAATCTTACATTTAAGAAAACTGGTAAGATACCCTACTATACTATTTTCAAACACTAGTACTGAAAATGAAATTGTAGGTCATATTAAATAAATCTGAAGTAATATATCACATCATCCATTAATAAACATACACAAGGGTCAAAATTACATGGCACACAACGGGACTCCTGTTATATTAGTAACTATTTTAACACTAAGTAACTATTGAGGGGGCTTCAGAAAACTATTGTTCGACTGCGTAAAAAAGCTCCCGTTCCGCTCAAATTCTTTTCCAACAGTCGATTCATAGCTCCCAATTCGTCAAAAGGAGCTCCAGTGCCAATCATGTGCCTATCTCAACTTTTTTTCATCTCAACAGATGGCGTTAATGAAACGAACTATCAGGGAAAAAAAGTTCCATTTATCGGATTTGTTGATTATTAGAGCTCTTTGGCAAGGGTAGAAATACATTGCTCGATACACGTGGTTCCGGGGGAAAGTGGTGTATGTAATCTTTTTTTCTCTGGTACAATCTGAAGATTATGACACCGTCTTGATATCTTCTAATTTTACAGAAATAATTTTCTTGTTTCACAGAAATAATTTTCTTGTTTTACAGAAATAATTTTCTTGTTTTACAGAAATAATTTTCTTGTTTTACAGAAATAATTTTCTTGTTTTACAGAAATAATTTTCTTGTTTTACAGAAATATTTTTCTTGTTTTACAGAAATAATTTTCTTGTTTTACAGAAATAATTTTCTTGTTTTACAGAAATAATTTTCTTGTTTTACAGAAATAATTTTCTTGTTTTACAGAAATAATTTTCTTGTTTTACAGAAATAATTTTCTTGTTTTACAGAAATAATTTTCTTGTTTTACAGAAATAATTTTCTTGTTTTACAGAAATAATTTTCTTGTTTTACAGAAATAATTTTCTTGTTTTACAGAAATAATTTTCTTGTTTTACAGAAATAATTTTCTTGTTTTACAGAAATAATTTTCTTGTTTTACAGAAATAATTTTCTTGTTTTACAGAAATAATTTTCTTGTTTTACAGAAATAATTTTCTTGTTTTACAGAAATAATTTTCTTGTTTTACAGAAATAATTTTCTTGTTTTACAGAAATAATTTTCTTGTTTTACAGAAATAATTTTCTTGTTTTACAGAAATAATTTTCTTGTTTTACAGAAATATTTTTCTTGTTTTACAGAAATAATTTTCTTGTTTTACAGAAATAATTTTCTTGTTTTACAGAAATAATTTTCTGGTTTTACAGAAATAATTTCCCCATTTATATAAAAATGACATTCATGCCTTAGTGCTTAATTGGAGTAAGTGACAATTTATTAATTTTTTTAAAAGTTCGTAGCGTAACAATTATTTTCTGAGGAAGTGTTTTTTTATGAAGAATTAAAAAATGCCAAAATTGTAAAATTGTTTTTCACTGCAATAGTTTGTTTATATTGATAATGCATATATATTATATTCATCACCTTTTTTATAACCAGTTCATTTGATTTCTGGAAATTATATCCCGTGTTAATTCACACCTATAGAGATTTCACTTGAAATTATATTCCGTCCCTTGAAACTTATTTTCCTAACCACCAAAAGTGTCCTCTCTCTAATTCTCGATTGATTTTCCTTGATTTCCTTCCATTGGGCAACCATTTCCATGCAGTTTCTGCTGACCACAGCAATATTACTCTAATAAACCATAACAGTCCTCGCCCACATACGTTCCATTCCAATAAGGATTCCCACGACTAATTTTTCCTTTTTCGAACTTCACGTCACTCGCTTTAAAGAACATTAAAGTATATTAGTTATTAAATTGTTTTTATTCATATATTTTAAAATTATTTTTATATCCAAATTTTTTTTTTGAGTAATTTACGGTTAAATATATTTAATTTTTACCAAAGCAAATTCAAAAAACAAAAATAACTAATATATTTATAAACTTTAAAAAAAATTGATTTCATTGTTTTTATTCATATATTTTAAAATTATTTTTATATCCAAATTTTTTTTTTGAGTAATTTACGGTTAAATATATTTAATTTTTACCAAAGCAAATTCAAAAAACAAAAATAACTAATATATTTATAAACTTTAAAAAAAATTGATTTCATTGTTTTTATTCATATATTTTAAAATTATTTTTATATCAAAATTTTTTTTTGAGTAATTTACGGTTAAATATATTTAATTTTTACCAAAGCAAATTCAAAAAACAAAAATAACTAATATATTTATAAACTTTAAAAAAAATTGAATTCATTGTGTAAATGTAGATCAAACGTTCAGACAGGTTTGACAGCACAGTTCAACAGAACCATTTCGTAGAGCTTTCGCATAGAATTCAAATTTTCTGTCAAATCACGTATATTCACTCATTCGATACAACTGAATGATTTTCTACCCCTCCTTGAGGTTCCAAATTCCATTTTCATTTGCTCCTCTTCTTCTTTCGACTCTTCCGTAAGCTCTGAAGCATAAAGAACAGGTTTTTTAAAGTACGCACAGGCAATCCATAGGAATTTTTAAGGCCAGAAAACATGCAACATGCAAACTCAAAAGATTTTCCTGAAATTCCAGGCTCTCTCAATCGAAATTTCTTTTCTAGGTGCTCGTAATGTTTTTAAGGGAAAAAAAATGTAGAATCTCAAGTTGCAGTCTCACAGGCTTACGGATGTTTCGTCTTTCTGTATAAAAATGAAGGCACTGTCTAGAGTATAAGAATATATTTAAATATCGACACAATTCTCTTTTTTCTTTCATTGGCAGACATATTGACGCATCGCATGTAAAAATCTCATTTGATGGACCGACATTTTTTTCCCGATGTTTGCGAAATCAGGCGAAGCTATTAACTATTCATCGTGTTTTGCGAAACATATTAAAAATGTAATGTCTGCGTTGCAGCTAAATTTTTAATTTGTCGGGGGCGTGGTCTAGACATGAAGAAAATTTTCAAAAGGTTTGTATTTTGTAGTTTATTGGGCCGACCATAAAAAGCGGTAAAACTGTGAAAGACTGGGAAATAAAAATTTCGCAGTTTTATTTCAGCAAATATTCTCCAAAGAATTCGAATTAGTTTGAATTTCAAATTAATAAAACCTGTACATTGATAGCTCATATAAAAAATAAATTTTAACCATCTGCAGTATGTTAGTCGATTTCTTCATTGTGGCGTCATCTGGCGTTTTTAATAAGAACTAATTTCTGTAATGAGTGGGAAGAGGGATGGCGGTGGTCTTTTGAAATCTCATGTGGACAGTGACCTTCCTGTTGTTTTGGAGGTCAAGTGTGCAAAATTTCAGCAAAGTCGGGAATAATATATTGTAATGTATAAAATTGGATAATATGCTTGGTGTAATTTTAATAGAACAATGAATGTTTAGAGACTTACACGTTTCAAATATTATTTATAGAATACTTAAATGAAAACACTGAGTATACATTTTGGAATTTTCTCTTTTGATGATTATCAAAATATCTGACAAATTTTATCTTAATAGTGTTTTATTTTATGTTTAAAGAGTGTTTACCTATCAGCATTCATCGGAATTTCGGTCACGTAAGTTTGTCACTTTTTTTATATTTTTATCGTACTGCCTAGAATTACAAAACTTTGTATTCTTATCAAGTTTAATATGTAGTTTTCAACCATGTACTTTAGTTTGGAATTAAACTAATGGTTTAGTATTGGCAGCCAGCAACCATGACTCTAACAACATAAGTTCAACTTTTACTTGGCCTGAAAACAAGGATGTCATTCCTGTTGATGCTGATTATGTTATTGCAGTAATTCCTGTAACGTATGAGGTGGAGGAATGAATGAATTCAAAAAGTATCTTATCCAGAATAATGATAATATGAGAAAAAGTTATTATTACTATTCTAATACAAATATGCATTTACTAAAGTAAAGTTTTAGTTAAATAACCGATTGTGTTTTATTAGATGCGAAATAAAATATTAGCGATTGTTTCTAATCTTGTCTTACTCGAACAAAATCTTTAAAAATTTCCCAAAAAATAGAGCATTTTTGGTATAATGGAAATCACTAGTTAAGGAATATATATATAACGATGTAGGAAAATGTTATCTACAAAGGACATGTATGTTATGCTTTATTCCTCCCCAATATCTTTGGTATTAAATAAATAGCCATGGCTTGTTGGATATTTGTTTACTAGATATTTATTGGATATTTGTTATATATTTGGTAGATACCTAAAACATTAGTAATGAACTTTACTATTAGTCCGTGGCTAACACGGTTCACATGCATTTTTAAAATGATATATCTTAAGTTTAGGTTTATGTTTTTTAATACTCTCAGTTGGTTAAAGCTTTTTATACATGGCCATAATATAAGAAAACATATTTCGGACTGAGACAAAACATTAATTTTTCATGCTTCCAATTTCGAATATTCGTAGAATTTGAATTTCCTAGAACATGCGAAATATAATATTTTGAACCAATAGAAGAATAATGTTGTTAGCATTTGGAATTTTTATATCGCCTCTAGAGAAATTGAATGTATCAGGCCTTAACTTGGTTATGGATTTATGTATGGATTGTCGCTGCGTCTTGCCTGAATTATCAAATTTTTAGGCATTATATTATATCTCAGTATTTTATACTGTGTAAAACTTAGAACTTAAAAAATATGTAAGTTTCTTAGATAAAAACATAAGGTTTCAAAAGCTTCTTACGTAATAATACTGATTTTGTAAATAAATTCACATTTTATGGATTCATTTTAGATTAAATTAATTTAATATGGGCTTAGTTTTACCATTTACGTGGCTTTACTACATTTTTCTAGTTAAGAAAATGATAATCGAATCACAATAAGCCATAATAAGTGAATTTAATGATTGAATACAAGTTTAGAAATTGTTGGTTGCCTTAACGTCACACTAGAATTACATCATATGTTATTGGCAACGGTTTGAGATCTATCCCTAATAAAAACTCGGGAACACTGTCTCGTTATTTTAAACTATTTTCAGATGACGAAGACAACACTTGATCTGGCACAATACATCCCTTCATATGCGTTTAGGGTTTAGTCCATTTAAGATTTAACGTGCACCAATCTCTTACTTTTTTAGACCATGAATAAAGCTGGCAACCCTCCGATTATAAGCACGCTACACTATACTTTAGAATTTATTTTAAATTGATAATGCTTGAATATTACGGTTTTGATCACAATGCTCATAAAAACCTCTGTAATTCCTAAAGATTTGTATTTGTAATGCATGTTTTCAACTTTAAAGCTATATGACTTTTTCTGTTCTAATCATAACGTGATTTTAATCACGTGACTTTTGCTGTTCTAACTACTGAGCTAGAATATAATATAAATATAAACAGTGGATTGAGGATAAGCGTGGCCGACCACTTTATTCGAAGTTTTTCTACCTTCGGGCGAATGTAGAAAAACTTGCATCTATTGGGCGAATGTAGAAAAAAAGTCCTTTCGTATAGGTTTGCGTAGATCTCAAAGCGCATTTATGTTTTTCAAAAATACATTAAATGTTACATAATTAATGTTTTTCATAGACTCGGATACTTATAAGAAAAGAAAAGACACCCAAAAAACCCAGTTTTAAACATTTCTGTGACGTCACGCAAGGCGTTATAGCCAAGGACGTTGTTTTCTCAACCTTTCTTCCGAATTGTATGCATATAGTTGTATACTTATAGTTATACTATATTCTAGCTCAGTGGTTCTAACAAGGAACGCGCCATATTTGTCGGTGAAGTGTAGTGCGCATGCGTCCGTGACTTACGGAATACTTACGCTTTGAAGATTAACAAAACTATTTACACACATCTTAGCATAGATTTCAATAGTTTTAATACAGTAACACAACAGAGAGAAAATTTAGTAGATATAGCAAATTTTCATATGAAATTTTTATTATTAAATAAAATATAAAATAATTTTATACAGCTTATTAATTTTTTTTAATAAATTGACAAGTCAAAAATGTTAAATACGTCTGCTGGTTACCACAAATGAGGAGAAACTCTAGCTAAAAAAATGAATATGTTGCTCTTTTCAATTTAACTTGGCATTCGGACTCTATCTTAATATCATTTTATTTTCATCTTTACTGCTTGACACTGAAATTATATACCGTTTTTAAAATTCTTAAATTGACTTCTATAACAAACAATTACAGTAGTTGCCATTCATTAATAGAAACAAAGAATACAATTATTAATACAATATAAGTAAATAATGAATGAAATATAATAAACAATTTTTTTTTTACATAAACGTAGAAAAGCACTTGTTGAATGAATTAGCAGACGATATTTTTTTTATACCTTAAAAGAATTGGAAGTAAATCCCGTTATTTTGTTTAGCCAGCTGATGCTATCACGTGAGTAGTCAATCAAATATAAAAAAGTAAATATTTTTGAAAATTCCTTTTCCACGAAAAACATAGCGGCGCCTAGGTTGGTTAATATATTTCCTTTGTAAAAACGTTAGCTGGTCTCGTCATGGTCACTCCAGTATGCTATACGATCTCTGTTTTCAAAACAATTTGCATAAAACTATAGAAAAATAGATTTTCAATTCAATAAAAAAATGAAAAATTTCATAAATTCTAAAAAAAACAAGGAGTTTTTTTTTTTAAAATTTCAGTATATATTCGATTATTTCAAATCTGTGGTACGAATGTCTAAATATGTCACAGTATGGCAGTAATATTCTCGTAATTGGACCATACTATTGTATAGATTGGATTATTTCAAACTTCAAAAGCAAACCTAAATACAATATTTTTTTCAGAAAATCATATGTACTTCTTAATACTGCATAGTTCGCGCTGTGCCTGTGAATCGAATTGGAGGTGGAACGAGTTAGAGAAATAAGGACTGGGATAGCGTATTCTCGTTAGGGGTCATCATTTATTAAGCAACGCATCGCGTTTTGATCCGCTTTTGGTGTTTTCATTACACCCTGCAAAGGACCAGCACACATTCGATTTGAGAATAATAAGAAACGATCACCTTAATACATAAATGTATTTACATTTTGCATAGCAGAAATATGTTGTCTAATTTTCATAAATATTTTAATTGGAAGTAAAATGTTTTTTCTTTATTTTACCGACCGGTACAATAACATTAAAAGAATAAATCATCAACCACTCGAACCTCTGGTCACTCTTTTTCCCTATGAGCAAAATCATCTGGTCGAACAGCAATAGATCATTTGTTAGTTCTTGCGAGCCTTTTTTTACATAATAGGTGATGGTCCCTAATAGGAAGTGATGTCATTCTAGTAAGAATCTTTCTAATTTGTCTCGCCTCTATTTCAACTCACCTTGCATTGAGAAGCGCGGGGTCTGTAACATTAAATCAAAATAAAGAATCTTTACAATAAGATTTAATTTTGTTTATAGTTTTATACTTTTCTATTAAATAATATAAATTAAAATGCCTTATAGAAAATATACTTACGAATTTTAGAGGAATTTGAGGAAAATTTGTAAGAAAAAAAACTGGATTTTTAAGGTTAAAGTTCATTTTCTCTCTCTGAAAAAAAGTGTACAATAACAATTGTATTAATAAAATGTTCACTTGTTAATTTGGATCCATTATTTTTATTCGATTCTGATGTTTATAAATATTTTTAATAACTTTTTTATTCAATTCTTTTTTGATTCGAAGATGAAAAAAAATGGATAACCAGTGTGAATTGTAGAACTCTTAGTGTAAAATTTCAGAATTAATTTTTAGTATGTATCCCCATATGAGGATTCGTCGTGGAGTAATGGGTGTGGAAGCGTATACAGCAGTCAAAGGTAACATTCTCTCCCCACGCGGTACAAATATCAGTAAGAGTGAATGGGTTAACAATCCATTCGGCCTGGTCGAAACGTTCTACTTTCCCCTACACGATGGTAAACCATTTAACTCCATAGATGGATTCCCCCGGGAGTTAAGTTTTTTAGTTTGCGATCCCGTACGACTTTGTACCCGTACCGATTTTAAAGACATATTCAAATCTGAAAATATAATTAAATATACATGAAAACACAAAACTGTGCCAACTAGCGCCGGTGTTTTTTAATATTAACTCAATATAAAATATATTTACTCAATCTCTATACTATAACTAAATTTATACTTCATTTTTTTATGTTTTTGGAGTGAAAATTACTCAGCGTTGACAGTCGCACATCCAATTGCACTAACACATTTTGCTTACCACACATTTTCATAAACCATCAGTTCGAATTCCACTCCGCATCCCTCAAAAACCAACACACCACTTTCCTATCTTTCCCTCACATCACTTTGCTCCTCAGCATCCTTCCTCCTCCTCATCCCCCCATCCCATCCTTATCAAAAGAAGAAATCACACTCATGTTCGGATCAGGGTTCTTCCTCCCAAGTACCAAGAAAAAGAACACGTTGGGTTATAGTGGAAAAGAGAGGCCCGAGAAACAACAGAAACAACAAGAGTTGATGGGGGGAGTGCTGCAACTATGGAAGTACATTGCCCTGACAGCTTGTCAGTTTCGCTAGCTCCCCGGTGCTGTTGGTGCTTCTGTTAAAACAAAAAAGAGTGATATTTTGCTGCTCAAGATGGAGTTTTTTTTTGTAAGAGGATGTATATATAGAAAGAGATAAGATGAACATATCTCATAAAGAGCGTTTTTGTATTTTTCTGACGGGATGGTTATTTGCTTACAGAGGGAGAAGATTTTTTTTTTATGTTCGGCGATATTGCTCTTCTTCCGGTTTTGTTGTTTTCTTCTTTAGGTAATACAAATAATAGTTGGTAATACCAATCAATTTTGGTATTGATTTGCTAGTTGACTCACTCAAAATTGGATTATTAAGCATGTTTATTATTACTTGCACTAACTTGAAATATTATTTTAATAGACTTAACCTAAAATTACCCATCTATCACCTGAAATATTATTTTAATTGACTTAACCAAAAATTATCTATCTGTTTATCTGTCTGTCTGTCTGTCCGTCCGTCCATCCATCCATCTGTAGATACAATAATATATTTATAATATAATTTTTTAAACACTTATAAGTCTTTTTCATGTGATGATATTTATTGGTTAATAATTTTATATGTCAAAGTGGTTTAATATATTAAAAAAAAAAACTTTTTATTTAAAAGTTTTTATTGACGTTTTAAAGATCATTTTAAAAATTAATATATTATATATCTAATGTATAAAACAATTGTTATTATATATTACTGAATATCACATTTTTAGGAATGTTTACCTGTTAAAATAACTAAATGATATAAATTCATTATATAAAATAATAAACACATCGATACCAAATATATCATTAAATACACACTAAACTAAATTTAAAAAATAAATCTATTAATAAATTAGATTATTCTAAAAATCTAAAATATATAATTAAGTTATTCAGAGGCAGCAAAATTTCTTAAATATTTTTTTAAATGAATAATTTTTAATCATGCGGAAATTGTGTGTAAAACATTTTAATTTTTTTTTATAAATTATTATTTAAAGAAAAAGTCATGAATGTCTTTTTACGCTAAGCATCGTTCGTCAAATATTCACATTATTAACTATATTATTTAAATTTCATGGCAAAATACAAATTTATTGTTACAGAACAATACACAGCAAAAAAAAGTCAACATAAAACCTTCATTAAAATTTTGAAATTGAAGATTTTATGCAGGAAAATTGCATTTTGTTTTAAAGATATTTGAAATTAAAGGTTTTTGTTTCAATATCCTTCATAAAAACGTAAAAAATATTTAAAAAATACTGTAAAAAAAAAACTTCAATTTTTATTCATGAAAAGTTTAAGATAAGATCTTAAATTTTTATTCATGAAAAGTTTAAGATAAGATCTTAAATTTTTATTCATAAAAAAACTTCTATTTTTATTCGTGATATTAGAAAAATAAAGATATTTTAAAAGTTTAATACAGAAAAAAAAACTGATGTGTTTTTGTTTTAATGTCCTTTATAAAACTTTAAAAAAATCCTTCAATTTCACAATTTTTATGCTGACTTTTTTGCTGGGTATGACTGTTACATATAAGCTGCTTTTCATTTCTATTCAAATTTTCACTTCCTAACTCAGCATATTTTCAATTCCTAAACCAATTACTGAACATAATGTCTTTTAATCTATTCAACAAAAAGACAATTTAACAATTATACGAATAATTTATCATCCGAACCATCTCACAAGCAACCGTTTTCAGAAACAAATAATCCATTACATTATAAAACTCGAACATAAATGCAAAAGGAGACGGAATAAAGCGTATCTCGTCTTCTACGAATCAAAGAACGTTAATTTAATCTCAGGCCGAACTCAAGGAGATGCGACGGCGAAGGCGATTTGTTTGAATCTAAATCAGATTAATCTTGATTTGAAATGCTCCAGAAATAGCCTCTTTCGTAAAAAAACGTGAGGAGACTGAATCTCGTGGCCTCTTTAGTAAAGAGTCAGACTTAAAGAGGAAAAATTCGTTCTTTTTTTTTTGAGACTTGGGGTTTTTTGTTTGTGAACTCTTGTTGTGTCTGGGTCGGGAGAAATGTTTAAATAATGCCCAAGAGAGGAGAGGGGAGGAGGGGGGGGGGGTGACTGACGGGGTTTTAATTATGTTGCGTTGGTGAGGTTTCCTAAAAATTGTTTGGGCGATTTTTAGATATTTGTAAATCTAAGAGGGGTGTTTCAGTTTAAAGTTTGAAGCTACACTGTTAAAAATAGGTACTTCAAAAAAAGTAAAGCGTACTAATTTTCGAGTATATTCGATGAAAAAGACATATATTTAAAAATGAGTACAGTGAGTAAAAATAGCAGTTGCTTTCCGACATAGGCTGCCTTTATAAAAAAACTTTCAATAAATATCAACAATTGCAACATTTACCGGGAATCGAACTCAGATTTTCAGGCGCCGCACTTCAGCGCCTTATCCGTTGTGCTATCAGGGCGACGTGAAGAAGTTATAAAGAGAAGATATGTTAAAAAGGTGTGCCAAAAACATGAGAAGTAAGATAATTGAAATGAAATAACTCAGTTTCCATTTAAGCTATCGACATCAAATAATGTGGAAAATCATCTTCTGAACAATTATTTTAAGTTTGCATAGTCACTTTGTTAAGATGGCTGAAACAGAAGCTGCGATTAGCAATATTAGATCACACTGCTCATCTGTGAGAAACTTGAGTACGCCAGCGCTTATTTACGATGCAATTGTACTCATAGAAAAACGAGTATGTTCAGGTACTCATTTTAAAATACTTTTTTTACAGTGTACAAAGATATCCTTTTCCTATATTTTCCATCAACATTATGGTGAGTATAAACGTAGATAATTAAGAATTTCCATTTTAATAATTTATTTTAATAAATATTCAATATATTTTTAATTTTATAATATATTTTAATTTTAATATATTTTTAATAATCATATATTTTTAATAAATATATTTTTAATAATTATATTTTAAATAAATATATTTTAAATAATTATATTTTTAATAATTATATTTTTAATAAATATATTTTTAATAAATATATTTGTAATAAATATATTTGTAATAAATATATTTGTAATAAATATATTTGTAATAAATATATTTGTAATAAATATATTTGTAATAAATATATTTGTTATAAATATATTTTTAATAAATTAATGCGTATTTATTAAAATAAAACTTTCTTTTGCATAAAGAGTATTAAAATTTATATATTACATATACATTTTATTTGTATTGATAATGTAACCCCAAAACCACTTGAGTGTTTTATATAATCTTCGTTGATATTACATAAATATTTGTTTAATACAATTTTTTTGCGTGTTAAAGATTATTCGTTAACGGATGAAAGTTATTATTTTTAAAGATTATTCGGATTATTAACTAAACAAATAAGAATATTAATTAAATATTAGTTTATTTTCTGAATGAATACTCACGAAACAACAAACATTATCTCATTTTTAATCCAAATACATTTAAAGTCTAATATCTGGGTTATAAATAAAAAAAATATACGTAGTTAATTACCTTCCCTTTTATTTATCTATGCTCACGACCAAAAATTAATCTTTAAAATTCAAATGTTTTTTAATGTAAGACATTACTTTTGTGTGTTCCTTCTGCTTTTTTAATAAATTAATAAAGCATCACGAAGTTAATTCTGAATGGTCCTTGTGAAGCCATTCTATTAAAAATCGCATGTAAAGTGCCCATGGTTATGTTGATGACGTAGGTTCAAAATTTTAAGTGGACTTTTTAATTGTTTAATCGTACTATTAATTTCCAATATTATATGTAAAGATTTTCTCCATAAGAAGCATTTTTGTGCATACACGATTTATTTGAAAATTGTTACTGGCTGTCTAACTTTTTAATATAAATCGATATTTAACCGAGTATTAGTGGGATCTCTTTTTTAATTCGACCTCTTGGCATTTCGTTTGTTTGTAAATATGTTTGTTGCGCAGTAACGATCCAACTCGTGGTTCGACTGTCGTCAAATTTTGAAGTCATTATAAACAACATATATCTCTCTATTTTAAAAAAAGTAAGCCCTAGGGGGAAAAAGTCGGCCCTAGGGGGAATTTTCAGTTCTTTCAATGTTATTCAGATCGTATCTCAAAATGTTAAAGTCCTAAAATAACGAAATTAAGTTAATTTGTTAAGAAATGTTTGATAAATAAGAAGAATATATTTTTGTTTCAATACTGTTATTAGTTTATAAGTTATTTAATATTAAAGTCGTCGTTGATAAAATTTCGCTTACAAGTAATTTTGTCCGTCGAGTTTCTGAAACACTATTAAGAGGAGAGATCCAATTTTTTTAGGGAGTGTACAAATAGGTTTGAACTGGAAATCCAAGTAAGCATTTTTTAAAATTCGAATTAGTTTTGGATTTATAAATTTTTTAAACCTTTGAACACGCTCCACTTTTTGAATGTTTTTCGCCCTCATTTTTGAAACGTGATTTCTAAATTGCTATAAGTCATTTAAAATTACATATTTTCTTATTAAAAAAAATATATTAATGTTCGTTAAAACTTCATCTTTCCGATGTTATAAAGATTATAGTTCTATCTTTAAAATTAAATTAGATGTGGTCAATTAAGATAGGTATAAAAAATAGTGAAGAAAGGAAAAATGTCGGATATTTCGAGAAAATTTTAATTTGCGAATTTTTGTCTCATTGTTCCGCTTGCATCTCAAAAAGTAAATGTCCTAAAATTATGAAATTATGCCAGTTTATTAAGAAATGTTTGGGTAATAAGATGAATATTTTTGTTTTTCAATACAATCAGTATATTAGACGTTATTTTATGTTAAATTCATGATTTTAGAACATTTTGAAAATAATTCATACATTTTTGTATACTTGTCTTCCAATTTTCAACAAAAAAATAAATAAAAAATTAGGGGTATAGATTAAACTATTGGCTACAAATGATCCAGAGCGTTTGTCAAATTTCGATTTAGTTTTGTAGTTATAAATTTTTAAATAATTGACGAAATGTCTGAAATAATCGTCAATTTTACGCGTAAAATTTTAAGGGATAAATTAAAACTGCTCTAAGTAGTTCAAAAATATACTTTTTTCCCGTTAAAAAAATATAGTTATATTCGTAAAATCTTCCTTTCTTGAATGGTATCAATACTGAAATTCTATCTTAAAAAATAAATTAGATGTAACTATTTATGTGAAGTACTATAATTATTATTAAAAGATATTTCGGAGCAAAATGCCAACGTTGGCAAAATGCCAACATGTATGTAAACCTAAATCCTGTAGCTTATTATATATTTTAACGGGAAATTATTATTAACGCCAATTCTCAATAATCTTACTTTATATAAATAAAAGTTGGCGAATAAAACTTATTTAAGATTGGCGCGTTTATGCTACTGTTTGTTTACACATGTTTCGCTTTTCAATGAGTAGAAACAATTGCGCTGAAGCAGTTGAGATTTTCCAGTTATCCAGGGGGGGGGGGGGGGCTGTAAACTTTTATACCTTAAAAGTTGGGAATTTCGAGTTTTAAAAATCCCTGAGTTGGGAAAATTTATGCCTCAGGAAAGTTAATATTATTAGCAAATGAAAGCGATGGAAGACTAGAAATTGCCCAGCTTGTATTAAGATGAAACTTAAATTAGACCTCAAAACAGAACACTGCATTGGAACATGCGTGCAATAAATCAATACTTTCGAGATAACTGTTTAATATTACCTATAAAAAAGCTGACAAATGTCTATAAGTTGAAACTGGGAATTTTTTAGCACTGTTGCGTTTTGAATTTCGAATCGTTAAGTGTGGTCTGGTTAATTAACGTCGCACTAGAGCTGCACATTGAACTACTGGCGTTGGTTCGAACAAAGCGTCCTTGATTGGTTATTGGTACGTATTTACTTACTACATCAAGGACGCTTTGGTTCGAGGCCTTTCTTGAAGAATAGACCCGGGAACGATGTCTTATATTTTTAACAATGGTCAGATAACGAGGACAACACTAGAGTTGGTACCTGACGTCCTTAAGTTGAGAATTTTGAATCGTTCACTTTCGGAATTTCGGATCGTTAAGTTGGGAAATTTCTTGTCTCAACATCCCGAAAATAAATTTGTGTGACGGCACTGCCAGTAATAATTTATATAACTAAAAAAAGTATTGTTGTTAGGACACATTGTCATTGTCTACAGTGTATGAAGCCGGTATTGTTTGCGAAGCAAACTAAAGAGGATTGCGTAGCAATCCTCCCGGGGGTTGGTGAAGCGTTAGCGGAGCAGGGGGCGGAGCCCCCTAGTGTTTTAAAAAAAAGTTGTTATTTTTAGTCGCGAGTTTTACTGTTCCCAATACAACTAGTTATTATTAACTATTGTTCTGGGAACAGTATACCTCGCAAAAAAATATATTAAAAAACACACACTTTGCTTTTAATGACTTCAAGGAACATTCAAGACAAATTTGAAGAAAAACGAACAACGCATTAGATCGTAATTGCGCAACAAACAAATATACAAACGTTCGAAATGAGGAATGATCAAGATAAACAAGAGGACCTCGCTAACCATTGGTCAATTAGAATAAAAAAATTATTATGACAAAATGACGTATTGTCATCAAGATTATGGAAGTAGGCCAAAAATCACCGATACGAAGAAATTTGGCGCAGTCCGATCATCGCATTATATATATAAAAAATAGTTTCAATAGACACACAAATTAATTTAGTGATTAAACTCAAAGGAAATGATCTTTAATTCATCAAGAGATACGATCTCCAGAACCACATAGACTATTTTCAATCTGCTGACTTTTCTTGTATATAACAAATTGCGAGCAATGGGCGTCCTGATTCTGTTGAATAAATACTTATTTCTTTTGAGTTTAATCACTAAATTAGTTTGTGTGTCTATCGTAACTTTTTTTTTACATATATTACACCTGTTTTCGGCTAGGACAGCGCCAATTTTCCCCTATCGGTAATTTCGGAACTAATTTTGTTTCTCCAGAAATATTCACCTTATGTCTTTAATATCCGTAATGTGAAATTTGATGTAATCACCTTCATTAGTTTTAACTACAAATGCCTTAAAACAGTGTAACTTATTTTATGGACACCCTGTATGTTTCCATAATTACGGAATAAATTAAAATTCCTAGAGTATACTATTATTCTTGTTGATCAATTTACTTTATCAACATATTGAAGTGTTAATTATATTATTTTGTTGAGCATATCTTTATTAATAAATACAGTTAATTATTCGGCTGACAAAATTGCGAAGTTATTATCAGGCCCCGAAGATTTTATCTCTTGTAATTATTCCTCATTATTTAAAACTAAGGCAGTGCGCGTCGTAACTCTGCATTTAGTAAATTACTCGCTTTCACGGAACGTTTACACGTTGGCAAGATGCGTAACAATGAGTTTCATAACGCGGTTGCAAATATAAACCTGCATAATTAAGTCAATCTGAATAATAAGATGTAAAAATGGGCATGGCTATGAATTTTTAGATGACACAATTGAAGTCAACTATAAGTGCGATTTAAATAAATAACTCAAATCAATAGTTAATTAAGTAATCTAATCTTTAGTTTAGTTTATATTAAAATTTATAATTGGATATTGAGCTATTTGATTATTACTTAAAGTGATAACTCATAATATTAAGTACATAATATATACAGGGTGCTCTTAAAATAAGTTATCCCGTTTAGATGCATCTGTAGCTAAAACTAATTAACGGAATTATGTCAAGTTTCATATACATTTTCAGAGATATTGAAGACACGGAGAGCAGACTTCCATAAAGAAATATACAAAAATTAACTAATAACGCGATTTTGGCGATTTCGAAGCAGAAAATACATAACAAAAAAGCTGCAATTGACACACTCCTTAATTTAGTGATTACACTCAAAATAAATAACGTTTTATTCGTCAGCATCAGGGCTTCCAGAACCACGGAGACTATTTTCAATGTGCAGACTTTCATTGTGTACAACAAATTGCATCCAATGTGCGACATGATTATGATGAATAAATCATTATTTCTTTTGGGTTCAATCACTAGATAAATGTGTGTGTCTATTAAAACTCTTGTTTGTATGTTACACCTGTTTTCTAATTGGACAGTTTCAAATTCCCCTATCGGTGGTGTTTTGTACTATATATATATATATATATATATATACCCCACAAGAGAAGACAAACGTTGCCAAAATGCAAAATAAAAGACAGCAAACATAAAAATTGATTGTAATAAGATTAAACAATTTAACATGACGTAAAACAAATTATTTAACAAGACATAAAACAAAAATTTAAGAATATTAGTATGATTACAATATTATATTTATTATCATAATAACTGCTTCTGCTGGATTATAATATAATAATTAAAATTTAATAATTGTATATTACTTGAAGAATATTTTTAAAAATAAAATATTTTACATAGTCAAAGTTTATTTTTTAATTATTTGTTTTTTGGAAAGGGAATAATTTACTCATGAAACCAATTGACTATGTTCAATATTAATAGTAATGTTATAATTTTATCCATAAGTAATCGCTAATATGAAATATATTTGTTTTCAATTTTTTAAAACATATTTAACATAAAGCTTAAAAATAAGCCGATAATTAAATTTTTACTTGTCTGAAGCATGCAGTTAAATCTTCTATTGCCGTTAGTGGAATCGATTTTAACAACACATTCTCCAACAACCTACTTCATATGCATGTCACAAAGAACACTAACATTCGTTAAAAACTAAAATAACATTCGTTCAGTATCGAACATTAAACTTCGAATGTCATTGCATAATTCTAATATAACGGCGCAAACGTCAAAGCAAAACAAGCCCGCATGCTAATTCAACGACTTCCAAAGTCGACAAAATTGGACAATGAATTCCGTTCCAAAGCATTTTCCAATGCAATTACGATATAAATGAATTTACGAACACCAAACTAGACAAAGGAAAAAGGAAAACTAATTCTAAATTCTGGACTCTTTATGTGTCGTGTATTTTCTTTTAATAATATGTATGTTTCCCTACTTCATGGAACTTTCGATTGCCAAATTGGGTCATTATCATAAGTTGAAAATAGAACGTATGACATTTATGGATTAACTTTTGTTGATCCCAGTACGTTAAAGAAACGAATTATGATTCTTTTTAGCGTCCTCACTACACGCGTTTTGAGATATTACCCTTAAGAAAATGGCGCCGTTAGTCTTTGCTTCCTTTTCATGGCATCATTTTCAGATATTGCATAATTCTCCCATTATGGCTTTAAACACGTATGTCAAAATGCTTATTCATTTTTTCGTTAGGATTGAGAATGGGAAAAGGAGACTTTATAGAAGTTAAATTTCGTCTTGGGTCGTTTAAATTTTTAGACGATTTCTGTTGGATACCATTCGGATGTCAAGAACTGTCTTGAACACCTGTCCAATTCTGTGCTTTCTTAGTTGCGTTTTTGACAAATGGCGGTAATGGAAGGAATGGAATATTTTTTCTTGTTCAAATGATTTTCTCTGATTTATTTTTGTGCGTTATAAAGTCCTGAATGGATGCAATTTCTTACTTTGCATTATGATTATTCCACAAACTTTATATTTATATATATATATATATATATATATATATATATATATATATATATATATATATATATATATATATATATATATATATATATATATATATATATATATATATTATATTTATATATAAAAGCTGCTGACTTTTTTTCAGGCATTTATTTTTTAATAATACAATTTCAGCATTTGTTTTAAAAACCATGGGACCATTTATTAATTGCAAACGTTAAGTTATTAATCTCAAATCAAAATTAAAATGTTTGCCCAAAATACATCTCTAAATTATTATGTGGGTGTCTTAGTGAATAGTAGGATGGGTAAAAAAAAAGAAACGATACAGTGCAGAAAAATTACATTCTTTATTAATTAAAAGAAAAACGATGTAAAAAGTAAAAATCGGTTGACATCTTCCTTTCACAAATAGCAATAAACTTTATAAAAACGAAATTGGCATTTTTTTTTGAAAAAAATAAACAAACAAAAGTAATACAAAATACTTGAAGAAATAGTTTGTTACTTCGTGAAGTGCCTTAATTATTTGAATTCGACCAAACAACATTAACCACGAACACAACAATTTCACCGGAGTTTAAAATTTAAGTTAAACAGCACTACAATACGCATTCTTTAATTTTAGAACTAAAAAAATATATATTTGTGTTAAATTTTGTCGAGATTTTTCAGTTTATTTTATTAATTATAAAAAAAAAATAATATTTAGGTGCATATAAAAATTTAACCCAAATCAAATCTACGCATTTTTCAAAGCAATACAACGCAGATTATATAACTTTTAAAAAATAAACAATATAATATATGATTTCAGAAACTTTCAAAGAATAACATACTTTATAAACATTAACTTGAATCAGACTTCAAAAGATATTTAAAAGATCATACATCTTTAAGGCAGCTTAAATTTTCCATCAAGACGCACATCTCACATGTTTATATATAAAAAACATAATACTATTACCTAATCTGAAACTTTCATCTATATAATATAAATAACTCAAAACGTCTGTTTACTCTTTCCTTGAAGGAATACTTAACATGCATTGTGAATTTTCTTATTTAAGCGTGGATGCATTTAGTTAAAACACAATATCGTCTTTTCGCTCTTGTATCCGTGCTTTAAAATGTGTTTAAACTTAAAGATATGTTGTTACCTGTCACGAATATTTTGCATTAAAGGATTATGTAAAAGTGTTTGGGTTAGGCTGAAAGATGAAAGTTTATGTTTCATATTTCTTCTTGTAATTCTATTGATGTTTATAGGACATGAGTTTGTTATTAGAACTTGGTCTTTTGGGAATAGAGCTGATGCATAGACACATGGTAAATTTGATATTTTTTATCCATTAAAAACATATGATGATTTCTAATTCATAAAATGTTTGTTTTAAATAGAAATGATGTATGGATTATTATTCGATTTGGTAAAGCGATAACTGTTTAGAAATTTTAATATTCATTAATATAGTCTATCATTCTTAAGAAACTATAATTTTTCTTTGTAGAATTGTTTGTTATCTTATAAAAATGTGATGGGTAAAATAGGTTTACCAGTAAATGATGTAGTATTTAATTATAACGCTTGTGTATTAATATTTCATTAGTTATATCTCCCAAACTGTCTTAATTAGAAGTAAGATTCATATGTTTCTTTTAAATAAAATGTTTTAGTTAGAAATTATAGATTTATATCTGGAATACATTTTGAAATAAAGCTGTTACATAAATATTCCGAATTTCTCAACTTCTTTTTTCTCACCTGCAAGAGTTTGAGTCAGTATTTAAAAAAAAACCTCCTTAGTTTTATTTATTAAAAATTATAAAATAACTGCTTAACTAATATGCATTTGTTGTAGAATTCATATCACTCTATATGCAAAGAAGAGGGTCCGTACAGTTTTTTTTTAAAACTGTAAGTTTTATTACCGAGCATGATGAGATTTTGCCCATTTGATCTTCAAAACAAGGGTGAGGTCGCTGTCTACATGAGAATTCGAAACACCACCTCAATCCTCCTTTACCACTGCCTTAAAGCACTCTAACAATGGAATATTTCAACATTTTAAAGATGTAATATTGTAAAAATGAGCCATTCCATCATTGTAACAATATAAAATTTTATGCGACAATTTTATACAACAATTATGTAACAATTTAATCTATACTATGCATTCTGGTTGGCTGATGGGTAAATATTACAAATATACCACCGAAACGTGTTCTAAATGAATAAAAATGTCTCCAAATGAATATTAATATCGCTAAATGAATAAAAACACTTCCAAGTTAACGAAAATGTGGTCATGTAAGTAAAAATATAATAAAAATAGCGACATAAGTATCAATATTATAAAAGGTCAATGTCTACTTGATATTTAGAAACACCACCCCAATCCTCCTTCCTACCCCTTAAAGCAGTAATTACTTCTTACTGAAACCGCTAGATGGCGTCACGGTTAATAAATCGTAATACACTCTGCGTAAAGCCTGGGCAACGCCGGTTACACTTCAGCTATACTCGGGGACAACCTCAGTTTAACCTGAAGCGGAAGCTAAGATATGTATAAATATTCTATTGATTTAGGCTCAACTTAGGTTGTCCCCGGGTATAGTAAGAAATATTCTTAAGTAATAAAGTAAACTTCACTCGTTACAATCTTTTCATCGATCAACTTCACATCTTTCCCTATATCATGACTTATGCCTCTTTTAAATTATTTTACAAAATTCCTCCCCATACACCATTCCCTTCCATTAGATGACCCTACACCCTTGCGATTATAACAGCAGCAGATAGGTTCTAATGACTGTAGTGGGGGGGGGGGAGTGAAGTTACAGAGGGGGGAGCAACAGATAAGAACGGCAACGGTGAATAATATTTTTTAATAAGGAAGTCTGCATTTCCCGTTAATCGGGTTGCGCCAGGTTCGTTCGTTGATAAAGGCATCACTTCATCTTCATTAAAAAGTGTTCAGGGTTTTATGACGCTGCCGGTCTTGCAAGGCTCGCGAAATTGCGCTTTGAAGAGAGACAGAAGAAAGGAGTTGAAACGAGTGTCGGAACCGTGTTTCGGGATGGGGGAAATGAATGAGAGGGGTTAAGTTAGTGTGTGGAAGTACAAGTGACGCCTAAATTATAGTTGTTGTGTTTGGGGTGAAGAAAGAAGGGGGAAAGGATGATTTTTGTGTTTCAAAGAAGTATGTTTAAAGTATTGATGGTGTTTTCATTCTTCATACTTGCCACTTTTTATTAAATTGTATGACATGTTGTGTAATGGAAATATTGAGATGGGTGAATAATTTTTTTGGAAGGTTTCATATATTTTTTTTAGAGTTTTGAAGAACTCTGATTAAAAATTGTATGGAAATATTCGAAAAGGTATTTTTGAGCTGGATTTATCCGAAGGAAAGAAACGGCAACAATCAACATAACTTTAATAGGCGTGAAAACATTGGAACATAACGAATTTAACGTGCACCAGTTCTGCATACACGGATGATTTCTTTTGGTCGATGAAAGGAACGAATGTGAAAACCTTCGAATATAAGATCGCGACACACATGTCGGAAAGCAAACCCGTCCCTTTACCGGTGCTGACTCCTACAACATATTATTGAAGAAATCGGCCAACACTATGCGCAAAGATATATATTTATATATATATATATAAGCAGATACTGAATTTGAGACACATATATTTCTTGGTATTAATATTGAAATCTGCAAACATTGAAAGAAAAATATTGTGTCTGGGTTGTATTTATTAAAACGAAAATATAGTTTGGCGTACAGTGTTTAATTTAATTTGAACACGACTTGCAATTAATTTATATTTGGTTATTTGTATTTTTCAGTAAGCCTACGAAATTGTCCTAGGAATTTTTATATTTTATTATTTTACTATTACTTTGATGATTTAAAAAAAAAATATTTTACCAATTTCAAAGCAAAACTCAGAATAAAACTTATTATTATAACTTAATATGAGGTTTACTTTGGATGTTTATATATACTTCTGGAATTTTCAAAAAAACTTGTTTAATTATTATTTCTCATTTATTTCACGTTCTCTGCATCCAAATACAGAGTTGAGCGTAGAATTTCTCCTGCTTCGGAAGCCTTTCTGTTTCGTAGGCTGTCAGCTTATGAATAAATCACGATAGGCATTAAGTGCTGCGAGTGCGTTCGCACTGCTAGTTTGAAAGTTTAAGAAAAACAACTGTATTACTTTTGGGACTTGGGGAATTTTGCAGCATAATAGTCGAGTCTCCGAACAAGATGTAAAGGGTTTTTCTCCGTTAAAATCTCCTTTATATTTTAGAAACTCGCAGAAAATATTTCGTTTCCTGAGTAAACTGGGGGAAATAGTTTTTATGGTTATTAACTTCCCTTCGGTGCGTTATATTGCTTTCAGTTCACATTTTTAAAACATAAAAATTTATTTTAGTCTATGTGTGTTTGTCATATTAATATGGAAATAATAATACATGCATATAGAGCCTTAAAATATTTCACGTTAGGTTGGTATGTACAATGTTTTAAGCATATTTAAATGCGTATGTGTAAAAGATAATTTTACTCCAAAATATTACGTATTAAAATTTTCAAGATGCAGTAAATTCTAGACTAGAAGTCAAAAAATAACCATAAAACATTATACATAAAAAATGGGGTGACTTTCAATAAAATAATAAAATTATTTTGTGTTTAATATGTTGGATGAAATATCAGCCATCATAATGAACATAAAGTAATCATTAATAAGCAGTATTCTTTTATTCTTGATTGTAAGCTATCGTTTGAAATAGGGATGTAAAATGTATGTTCATTTTAGAGAACAGCTGTTCCCTTTTCCTGTTTTTTTTAAGAACTGTTCTTTAATCTGTATATTTTGATAATTTTTTTTTTATTTTAAAGCTGAAAACAACAAGATTAACAAACACCGAAAAACGTTGTCCATAATTAAAAATAACAAAGTATCTTTAATTTCCATGAGAGGACTATTATATAATTGATAAATAATAATATGTATAGTATAATTTAAAAATATAAAACTTTTCCAGTTAAGACAAGACATCTTTAGGATCAGCGAGACATTTAGTAAAGGAAGACGGGATCCGAAAAGAACAAGTTAAAAAAAAGAACAGGTTTCTTAAAATTGGAGAACAGGCTGTTCCTGTTCTTTTTAAAAAACAGGTGAAAAAGATCAGAGTGTTCTTTTTTTTACATCTCTAGTTTGAGAAGTAATATTGACTCCATGCTCCAGAATGACTCCAAAGTGCAACATGATAAGGTGGGGGTAAAATGGGTTTTTTGAAATTAAATATTAAATTACACATTGTTAAATTCATGTTTTAATCTCTTTTTAAAAAAATAATATTTGTGTTAATGGATAACATTTTAGCATAAAATTGCATTTATGGATGATTTAATTCAAGTCCAACTGTCAATTTTTTTGAGTATATAAAAAACATGTGATAATTAGACGCATTTTAATACATTCCTATAAATAAATTAGAATCAAAAAAATACTTTCAATGTTTTCTAAAGTGGGTAAAATGGGTTTTTGAACTCTTAATGATAAATAATAGGAGGTTCGGAAAAATTAAAAAAGTGCAATTATTTACAAAAATATGAATTTTGTAGTTTATAAATGACAAAAGATAACTTGAAATATATTTCACACTGTTTACACGTTAATGTAATGTAATATATACAGTTTTTTTTCAAATTCAAATAAACTGTCAAGTAAAGATTATACATATGTTAAAAAAAATATGAACGCATTTTACTCTGTAAAAAAAATGAACGCCTTTTACTTGTTACATTAGAAGTTTAATAAAATGTTTTAAATGAAATAAAAGATGGTATACTAATTTGACAAAAGAAAATGTTTTATGATGCCTTTTACACGATAAATTTTATGAATCCTACAAGGAAACCATTTTTCCACAACTTACTCTGCTGTGCATACTTCACTTGATTGGTGGAGGAAGATGCAGCATAATTAAAATTATCAATAAAAATTCATTGAAAATTATCGTTATAAAGATATTGAAATAATTGAAAGGGGCAATTTTTTTCTCCTCTTGGCGACAAAATCTCTTATGTCACATCAGCTAATACAATAAGAGGTAGAAACACATATGTTCTTCCATAGAAACATCATAAGAAAACCATTCTTCTTTTTGTTTTCTTCAAAAATTCTAAGTTTGACATACGGTCTTTTGCACTTTGAACGACAATATGTAAGATCAAATACTAATACTGTCTCCATTAATAATGTTTTGTAAACTAAATGGGTGTTTTTAAATCCACTAATTGCAAATGATTTTTGAAAAAAAAATCATTCTTCCTTTTCATGTTTTCTAGTTTTTCATTTTAATCTAATTTTTCTACTCTCATTTATTTTTTCGAAATTGTAAACAAGAAAATATATTTTGCCTACATGTCAAAAACTGTTATTTATATACGTTTCTTTGTTATTACCAGTCATAAAAATGGGCTTCACTGCTTTGCCGAGTTCACTTGATGCGGTGCTATGTTTCATGTCATACTCCCAAATAATTTCTGTGCTAGTCGATTAACTCGTCGTCGAGTAATATAGACTTTTTGGTTTTTCCATGATTTATAGAAATCAAAGTATACAGAAACGGGAGCACTTACTTATAACTAATTTTCCTTTTTCCAATGAATGCAAGAAGCTGGAATTTAAAATAATTGTTATTTCGTCATAAATAAGATAAATACTTTGCAATTTTCAATCGTCGTATTTCCCATGTAACAAGATAATTTAAATTTCTCGGAATGCTTTCTCTATTGGGAATAGACTTTATAATATTTTATAAGTTTTAAAACGTTGAAGTGAAACTTTTTTGCCAAGGCTAGTGACTATGAATGGCCTCGTCACTGATATCAAACATGAAACGGAAAGATGAGTAGGCATGATTACAAACTTCTTTAGCGTGGCTAGTGAATATGAATGACCTCGATATGAAAATCAAACATGAAAAGGAAGGATGATCCGCGCATGCGTACAAAGTCAACTACAAGTTTAAGTCGGTGTTGATGCGTCAGCCGTCGTGTGCTGCGATATTTTGTAAGGTTTATTCGTTAAAATACTATTTTAATGAAGACGCATTGCACTTAAATCGTTTGCATATATGAGCGAAACACTCGGAGTTATGTTGTGTTTTATTAATTGCTTTAAAGTTGAAATTAATAACTTTTTTACTCCAAAATTTTAAATTTCGAATTTAGTATCCTATATATATATATATATATATATATATATATATATATATATATATATATATATATATATATATATATATATATATATATATATACTGGAAAGTGGACATTTGTACTCAAAGAAGTACTTTTAGTAACAAAGATACAGATAATTATATTTGTTACTTTTGAAAGGTTCCAATTTTTCTTGATTGACGTATTGCATATCTCCCATTAATTAACTCGTCCACCATTAAAGAATATCCGTTCGTCGGTAAGCTCTTTGAAATGATGATCCCGATATAGAATATACGTGAAAGCAAGAGTCCTACATTCCTCCATAGACGATAAAGTGAATTGCCTCAGTTCTTAGTTTCTATGCTTACGAATTTAGAATGAATTAATTTTACTATCCAGATTGACATACTTTTGTTTTGTTACCACTTGACCAATTATCAGACTTCGTTGTTTGACAACATTTTGTTCGAGAATTTAATTTAGTTGTATTCGCTCGTGTGGTCATTGGACGGCCATTTTCCAAATATGTTCACTTTAGATGCGTAATCTAGCCGTTAATTATTCATTAACCCCTATCCTTAAAAAACCTTTATTTTATTCTTGAAAATGATCCTGAATTATAAAAATACGAATATGTTTGTCAAAAACAAATTTTAACCGTTTTTTGTAAACAGGCAATTTTTAAAACAGACAATGCTGAGCGTATCATATGTTCCACCTATCAAGAAAGGTTAATAAAATCTTTAAAAAATATCAATTGTTAATATATAAATTAAACCAATTTTACATCAAATATATAGATCTATTTCAGATTAGAACTAGAAAACGAAGCACTTAGTAGTTTGTATTTGAACGCGTTTTCAAAAGTTTGAATGCCTTTTATTGGTATAATAGTGTAATAGTACATTCACGATCTTACTAGTGTACTAGTGAGTGTCTGTAATAATGAGTTTTTATAGAAAGTGTGCTGACTTTAGTTTTTATAGAAAATAAGCTAGAACGTTTCTTAAGTTATAAATCAAGACATAATGTGATGATGGATGAATTGTTTAAAAATAAAATTACCCTGGTTTAAAACATGACACGCATTCATTTTAATTTTAATTTAAGGAATCGTAATTCTATTAGTTTGATGATAATACATTTTTTATTTTATTTTATTAAGTTGTTTATCTGACACAATTGCAAAAATGATAAATTAAATGCAAAAATACTTTTTTTTTGCAGATTCTGCAATATTTTGCAATAAAAAGAATACCCCAAAATGAAACTAACTTGTCATTTTATTTATAACTGTTTGCGATCAAAGAAATTTATTCAACAATATTTAAAAAAACAATCGTTTTTCTGAAATTTCAAAGAAAGTAAAAATACATTTTTTGCTATTTTAATCATAAGATTGAAATAAATAAATACAAGATTTTTACGAATATATATCGAACTTTAAGATGAGCTGTATTTTATTTCTTTCATGAAAAACATTAGGATTTTCTTTGAATTTCAAAGTATTTATACATTTAAATTTATTGCGTATAAATTTGCTAAAAGTCATATGAAAAACAATTTAATATTCTATTCGTTAAAATAATGTTCAAGAAGCAATTTATTGAAACAAGTATTGATTTTAAACCAAGAAATTTCAATTCTACATGACTATTAACAAAAGAGCATCAAACAAACTTAACCAAAGCATATTTCTTTTTTATTTCGGTAAAGCGTTGTCAATTGAAACAATTAATACTACGTCTTAAAATTAAAAACAAAATTACATTTAACTATTAAAGAAAAATGTAGTTAATCTTAATTTATATTGAATTTTCCCTAAATTAATAACTTCGGGAGTCAGTATTGCTCTTTACTGTTCATTCAAACATAATTTCACATATAGTTTGCAACAAGACATTTAAATTAAGCTAATCTTAATTTCAGGTAAACACTAAAAATTTAAAATATATTACTTTACGCAAATAATAGTTACCTAAAAATAATCCCTTTGTTTTAAAATGAACACTTTATCAAACAAAAAAAAGTTTAAATTTATTTAAGAAATAAAAAAAATCTATGAAAGGATTTAAACAAATTAAGTTGTTCGTACAATACATTAACGTAAATTATACCAAACGAAAAACATATATTAAATTACACTCCCTGTAAAACAACTGCAACATTTTACTTTATTTAAACATAAACTAACATATATATGGTTAAAGAGTTGTAACGAAAGCCACCTTAATTTAATCAACTTATTTGGAAAACTCGGTGCTCATTAACATTCTTTAATAAAGAAACGCAGCACTGATTAGTAAATCTTCTAAACTCTTAACAATTTGGAAATACAATACTCATTCCAAACGAAAGAATATCACCACAGACAAAACACAGTAAAAACCAGAAATAAAAAACGAAGTTTGGTTATTGTTATTGGATTTCTTTAACAAAACTTCTTAGGTTTACCTAAAACGGGATATTTATTCCAGAATTAAATGTCTTTGTACTTTATTACCATGCATATTTATGTTCCCGGACAAAATCCAATAAGCGCGAATCATAACTTTTGGCTAATATCCGGTTGTTTCATCTGAAGGGAAAAGATTTAGGATATAAATAAGAATAAAAATGCCTTCTTGTTTCTTGCAACAAAACAACCAACGGACACCGATATTTAAAATAAAATAGAGTCGTTTTCTCTTTTTAATTTTTTTTATCGGGGCTAAATATGGGGCTTAATGGTCCGTGTCTTGTATAACAAAGGGATTTTTTTACGCTTGTCCTTGTTTAAAAAACTAATTGCTATTATTTTTTTTTCTTTGATTCTGCTTTGTTTTTCAAATGCGTAATAAAGCTTGCGGATTTATTTTGGTTTGGTATTTCAATGAGCTTTTGTTTAAGTGCTTTTTATTTTGTGAAATGAAAGCGATAAAATTGTAATAAAAAAAAGGTATTTAAGGGTTTTTTAATCAATTGATATTTAGTAATAGACGATATCTGTTGTAGTTAAAAAGCTATTTCTTTCTGCGACATAAAGGTTAGAAAAATAAAATCAGATTTAATTTTTTCAATGTATCTCATTGTTTTTTTTAATACAGATATTGGAATATTCTGCTCGACTTATGTATAATATTTGTAGCATAGTAGCTTGTAACCTGGTGAAGGACAATTACAAATATATTTATCCTCATTATATTTTTTCGACATAAATGCATTTATAAAATAGGTACGTGGTTTCTCTTCGTGCGGAGTCTCATACTAAATAATGACACCTGTCAAGTCCTTATAACTCCTCGCGGAATAAGAATATGAGGAAAATGACATACCATGGTGTAGAAGAAAAAAAATTTAGACGTTTCAAAGAGACCAATTGTTGAACAATAAACAATGTAGGTTTTAGCATACGACGCCCTATTAACCAATCTTAACGTTTTACATAAATAAATTGAGATAAGCCCTATAGAAATAGGAATTATCTCAAACTATTTATGTATAATACTAAAATAATAATTTTTTGAAAATGTTTCTAGCTCCGTGTGTTTACAATTTTGCACTGTAAAAAGTAAGGTACTTAAAAATAACTACATAAGCCTACTCTTTTTTCTTTGAGAACAATTGCATCGTAAATAAGCGACGACGTTCTCAAATTGAAGTAACTGTACTTTCGCAAATTTTAGCAGTGTGCTTTAATATTGCTAATCTCAGCTTCTGTTCAAGCCATCTTAACAAAGCGATCTGACAAACTTAAAATACTTGTTCAGAAAATAGTTTTTCACATTATTCGGTGTCGATTGTTTAAATGGAAACTGAGTTATTACTACTCAATTATCTTACTTTCCGTTTGTTTTGCACACATTCATTACATGTATCTTGTTTATAACTTTTTAACGTTGCCCTGGTAGTACAACGGACAGATAAGGAATTGGAATGTGGTCAATTAAGATCTGGGGGATTCGTCTTCCTTGTAATTGTTGATATTTATTAATGTATGAAATAAACGAATTCTTTTAAACTTGTTATACCTTGCCTCGGTATTCTATAGAATGAAAAATGCTATTTAGGCAAATTATGAAATGAAATTCTTGAAGTTCGTAATTATGATATAATTCTCAATTAATGTTTTTTAGAATTTGAAATTTCGATAATGTTTTTCAATAGGTTTTTTTGGGGGAGGGATTTTTTTAACGAATGACAAATTTTTAAGTAGACGTTCGATAGAAAATTAAACGCCGATGTATGCAAAATCTTGAAAATTTCTCTTTCAAACGTTTGTGGGTACCCCCGAGCAATCGGTTTTGGCACCGGGAAATGGTAAATTTTTTTTAAAAAACAGCTCGTACCCTCTTTGGTGCCAAAATCGTTAGCTAGAAGAGTATAAGTTTCCCCAAACGACTGCACGAAGGGGGTGTCAACTGATGTCTAAAAACAATGCTCGGAGGGGATGAGTAGCCACAAACGACTTGTAGAATGGGGAGGGGGGGGGGAGGGGCAAACAATTTGTCATTCGTAAAATATAAAAAACTTTATTTGTATCGTGCTATTTTAATACGAAGTTATTGTGTCGGAATTTAAAACCCTAAAAGCACAAATTTAGTTTTATATAATAAATATAAGCTTTAAGAATCAAAGAATCACTATATATATATATATATATATATATATATATATATATATATATATATATATATATATATATATATATATATATATATATATATATATATATATATATATATATATATATATATATATATATATATATATATACAAAAATAAAATACATATAATCAGATTTTTTTTATTATGTAAACTAGTCGAATACTTAAAAAACAAATATTCCCAACTTGATAACAATGCTGCATGCATAAATTTTAAAAGAGAAAATATCACCGACAGCGTCGACATATGTAGTAAACTTAATTTACAGACTCTATAAAGCAACTTTATTTCGGAGAATTCGATTAAAATTATTTCTGCAAAGAATAGTTTTATTCCTGTTTTTTAAAGAAGATTGTAATTTTTTTTCAGTTCCGGAAATGATTGATAATCCCCAAGGACGTATTTCTAATGATATTTTCTATTTTTTTTAATATTCTGAATTAGAAGAAATTTCTCTGAAAAATATTTAATTTGTTCTTATCTATATAATTTGTTCAATCTAAAATGACAAGATTTTTTCTTTAATTTTCTTTTGTATCGTTTCATAATTATTATTGTATATTACCTGATTTGCTTGTTTTACATGCTTTAAAAAATATTTCATTTATAAAAAAAGACAAAAAAATTTATTCTGAATAATCTTTTTTCCTAACAATAATCGATTTTTTACATACTACGTTTTTCATCTCACTGCGTTTTTCTTATTTTGAAGTTGATTTTTAAATTATTATGAAAAGTGAATTGGTGTTATTTTTACACATTTTTAAAAATATACATTTAAAAGCCCTAAAGAATAAAAAAATATTTTATATTTATGAATTATTTGTTTTCAAACCTTAAATATTTTTAGCATATTTGGTTGTGTCAAATAAAATCTAATGTTATTAAAAGTTTTTTAAAAAACGTTATTGTTTGTAAAAATTATCATGATACATTTATTTACAGTTTGCAAACTTTTATTCCTGTATATTTTGGGTTACATTATAAAAATATTCAGAATCCCATTACATATAAGCTATCAAAAGTTATCATTTAATGATGATAATCTTAATGTAATCCTAATATTTAATCATAAGATATTCTTGTACGTTTTTTGATAAATTTATCAGGAAACGAAAATTGATAAAAACTATGATATCAATACACATATATAAAAATTGAGTGACTCTCTGTGGATTTGAGCAGAACCATTCATTTTGATTTTTTTTTTAGTTTTTTGCATGAATTGATTGATTTAGAAAATCACATCGATTTTTTTTCTGTTTGTTTATTTGTTTGTTTGTCTGTTTTTTTTGTTTGTGCGGTTTTAACTCAAAAATGACTTAACGGATTTCAATGAAACTTGCAACATTTTATAAATAATCTTTCAACTAAAGATCTTCATTTTGTTTCATGAGGATATCTGCAGCCGTTCAAAAGTTATAGAATTTTTTCCATTTTCCCATACATTAATTCTATTGGAAATTTACAGTGTAGATCTTCCCTTCATAACATTAATGTTAAAAACCATCTTTGCGACCAAAAATATTTTTCGACAATACTGGCTAATACTACTTTTTATATGAATAATTCCATAATTCCCATTGGTTACCCAATATTCCAATATACGAATCACAGTAGGTTACCTTAGAAAAATAATAAATAAAAATATTTATAATACTAAAAATTTAATAAAAATATACGATTATGTTTCCAATAAATGCGAAATCTTTTGTACAACAATTTTAATTTTTGTATTTTGTTCCTGAAAGAAATTGATTTTTGAATGTCAAAAATCAAGTTTTAAGACCCAAATTACCTTACACTATTAAAGAGGAAGGTAAATTTTATTTATTTTCAACTTATTTATACTTTAATTAGATCACACTATTTAAAATATATTTTTTATTTTTAATATAACCCAAAATTCAAAATATTTTTTATTGAAAGATTAATTTTTATTCAGAAGTGACTATCCTCTTTTCGAATTTGTATTAGAAAGAAACACCTTTTGTAATAATAACGTTTTAATCACAGTTTTGCATATGTTTTTTGTGCCATCATTAAGTTGTTTATAAAATGTTAACCTTCAATACAATTTTTAAAGGTCATTTATTTGTTTTGGTGGGAGTGGCTGTTTCATTTTAAAGCTTACATCCGATTAGAGGTTTAATTAGAAATAAAAAATGTTTAAAGATCAACAGTAGAAATTTATAGGGATCACAAATACTGATAATCTTAATTAATCTTCTTATTAATAATTAATGCTCTTATCAAAAACCAATTTTGTCGGTCTTACATTTAAATTCATTGGGTGAAGAAAAATAATGTGTTTACATAATCCCCTAGCTTGTTTTCTTTGCGATTACATATTCTTTAAAATGAGTAGCGCCATTCATATTCTTCTTCTTTAGATAATCTTGAGAGCACTCTAAGTAACATTTTATCGACTTTCAATCAACATAAAGATTTAATTATAAATTAGTTTTTAAATAAAAAAAATAATAATTTTGCTCTTTTTGAGTCCATGCACGGATGCAATGTTATTCAGTTTTAGATTAGCACCTTCGTTCCCGGTCACGCACATGCGCGTGATATGTTTTTAAAAATAACACGTAGAAGGCAATAGTCGACTTGCATCCTTTTAGTCCTCCTTTCAGTCAAATTTGAGTTCGTCATCTCTCATTTCCGATGTAATTGTACTCAAAGAAAAACGGGAATGTTTTGGTACTCATTTTTAAGAACCTTTTTTCACAATGTAGGCTTGGTATCATTTACTTACTGATCATTTATCGCCACTTATAGATAAGTGAACACTGTACACTCAAACCTCTTTTTGTGCGGTCTTTTTTGTGCAATTTTTTTTGTGCGACTTTTTTTTGTGCGATTTTTTTGTGCGGTATATGAAAATTTGAATGAAATTGGAACGTAATTGATTATCTGGCTACTGAGACATATACAAGCGTCTAGTGAAACAACAGTCGTCCCAAAAACTGATCACTGACTACATGGTAACTGAAAAAAGGTCAACTCTAAACGAGTGCGAGGTAGTATCTTCAAGTAACGAAAGCGGTTTTGAACCAAGTTCGCGTATTGTCAGACTACGAAGGATAATGGTTATACGTTTTGAAAAGTTTTGTATTTGTAAAATAAGTACATATGTAAATAAAATATTTAAAAATGTTGGCCTGTGTATTTTCTAAATCAGATTACAAAAGGTTTGGTGAGATTCCAAGTAGCTGCCTCGTGTCTTGATTTCGTTTAAAAAAGCCATTCCTAGTTATTTCGTAAGGTTTTGAGTTATTTTCTATGTGATACTTTTTTTATGCAGTCCCTATCCACCGCATAAAAAAAATATGTTTTAATTGTGTTACAAAAACTATTTTTTATAGCTACTCGTGAAGTTTTGTTCGAATTCTTTTGATGCGTTTTTTTATGTGGTCCCTCCCTATCCACCGCACAAAAACAGGTATGAGTGTATTTCTTTAATATTCTTCTAGATAAAAAAGGGTAAATACAAATATTGGATCTCATTTTAATTACAGCAATCATATTTAACCTTGTAGTTTAAAACTTCTAGGATCAATTATGGTGCTGTTCCATGTAATCCTTCATGTCGGTTACGCGTAGCACTGACTAAATTACAAATTCCTACATTACATTATGCATTTTCCCAATTGGGAAATTGATATATGGGATGTCCTGCACCCAGGAGATAAATTTCACGTATCATCCAGCGCGCTTCCTCCTCGAAGTTCAGTGACTTCATTTTCTTGTTACATAATCCCAAACTTTGTTTCGGAGAAATGTAAGTCCCTTGTTACTGTAATTAATAGCTGCCTCCAAAGCCAGTTTTGTGCTTTTGGGGGGACTAAACTGCCTAATTGTGCTGGAAATAGCTGGAATTTTGGGTCGCGGTAATCCATCTTGCTCGCGTCAGGATTTTACATTAAGTGGGAGGGTGTTTTAATTATGAAAACTTAAGCCTAATTCACTGCTTTGTTGTCTTATCATAGGTAACCAGAGCACGTGATGTCAGTTATAAAAATGAATATGGTTAAATAAGTAAAATTATTATTGCCGTAACGGTTGTGCTTCTTTGCAGATATGCTTTTCTTTCGGATGCTATTGAAATTTGTAAAAATTAAGTGTTGGGATGTTCATTCAATAAAGGAATATTTTATTTAACTTTTTTTAATAAATTTAATTACTCTTATTATACACGAATATATTTTATGTATATCATATATCGTCGGCTTAGAAAAAATCTACGTATATTTAAATTAAAGATTTAGCACCCGTTATTGGCGCCAAAAACCAAGATCAATGTTTTTTTTCAATCAACAGCACCAAAGTCATTCACATTTAGAAGTTTACTGCTTTTATTTTGTCCTTAGTCACGGCTTCTAAATCTTTGGTT
The DNA here is from genome assembly GCA_963932185.1 of Troglohyphantes excavatus. NCBI lineage: Eukaryota > Metazoa > Arthropoda > Arachnida > Araneae > Linyphiidae > Troglohyphantes > Troglohyphantes excavatus. Next base: position 2,927,371 of record OZ010675.1, on the reverse strand, counting down.
CAATTATACGTGGTTTTACTTCTTAGTTGGCGATATGTTCTTTCTTATATATATTTTAATATTAATTTATTAAAAAAAATCGTTAACTCCAATAGTGAAGTACTTAAATCTGTGCAAAATATTTCAAATAGTTTTTAATGTGCATTTTTTCAAGACATTTTCACAAAATATTTTCATAAAGATTAATTATTTTTATATGAAACGCTTCCATAATATCCAATACAAATTCCGGCTAGCAACTATGACGATAGACAAGTTAGGCAGAAATCACGTGATCGGATGGTTGCCAGATGTTCTCATAAATTACAAAACTTGCGCATAAATATCCCCCAATTTCCACTGGCGTGTTTAAGGGACTTGTGCACGTTAAAACTGATCGTTGTCGAATGTCCTGACGCCCATTGAGATGGCGTTGGGTGTCAAATCATGCGTTAGCCCGTCGTATGTTTTTTGGTTCTGAAGCAACGTAATATTATATGTGTGTTGTCTGTAATGAGAATAAATGGATCATTGAGATAAATCAGCCTTATTCATGCGAGCAAAGATCTCTTAACTACCAATAAAGTAAACATAATATTTTAAATGTATAATAGTGTTAAATTAAAAAAAATATAAAATATCTACAATAAAAATTACTTTGAAAAAATCGGTAAAATATCTCGGTAAAAATTAACCATCTTGTTTTTTTTTCTACATGATCTCGGACATCAACCTCAACATAACTCGAAATTTCACCCACGTCTCCACAATCTCTTCTTTTTCTTGCACTCCATTCCTCACTAGCAATTTATGTGCAGCAGTAAAACAACACAACTCGGGATAAATGGTGGTGCAACTAGGAGATGTTCGAAGGCGCACAAAATGGCGGAGCCGTTAAATCACCGAACGCGGTGCAGATGATTAATGTTTATTCAAACCGATTTATAAATTACCCAGAGGAATAAACCAATATGTCCCTTTGTCATCAGGACACGGGTTTGTTATGGCAAAGGAATATATCACCGAAATGGCTTCAGTTGCATTTGGGAAGGGGAAGAAAAATAACAACGAGGAAGAAATTAAATAACGATAAAATTACTTTTTATGTGGTTCGCATTTTATCAATGTTTTCTGACTGGATTAGGGTATTGAATTTTATGAGCGTTTAGCCTTGTTATTTTTCACCGCGAATTCTGTTTTAAAGTAAATTGTTGCTTTTGAAGGGAAAATTATTTCTTTGGCTACAATTTCATACTTTAAGTTTGTATAATATATTACTTAATTGATTTAAATAGAAATTTTTGACCATGTAACGGCAAATATATATTTTATCTCATTAAATTTCGACATTCATAGATCAATGAATCATAAAAATAAGTTTGATGCAAATAGGGATGGAATATAAATGTAACATATTTTCTTATTTAATCTGTTTAAAATAGTTTGTTTGCTTAGTTACTTTTATTTAATCCGTCTATGAAAGTTAAACTTGATATTTTAAAACATTTTCTAGATTAATACTTGTAAGAGAAACTATAAGAAGACTTAACATATTTTAGAAGTATCAATAAAGTAACATATGTTAATACACTTGTACATGTTTCGAAAGCATTGCAGAATGTTATTTGAAAATTGTTGCATGAAGAACCGTATTTCCTACAATTTATTTTATGTATATCTATGGTTTTAACTTTTGATTTTTCAAAGTTTGTTTAGGCTAGTTCATTAATGTATATTGAAAATTCCATACAGAAACAGATTACTCATCATGCAAAATATATATTAACAAATAATATACCATTTTTTACGTTTTGGAAAAATAATTTATTTCTTAAAATTTACGATTCATTGTATTAGGATTAAAAATTGTATATGTTAAATAAAACATATTTTATTAATATATTGATATTTGTGTAGAATTATTGTAATTTATATTATGTTTTCTATGATACTGTCAAAATGAGTTACTATCCTCAGTTTTTTTAAACAAATTTATTCAAATTTTAAGGTTCCTAATACGCTCCAAATGAAATAATTTTTGGTGTGGGCTTTGTTCAGGCATCATAAATAAAGAATATGGGGTAATGTGACAGTGTGCTGTCACACGTGGCAATTTTTATATAGGGATCTGACCTATTTTGTACTTTGTGCAATTTGGTCAGATGGCTAGACTGGCGGTCGCCGGTTTTATGACGGGGTACAATGTGGGAGAGTTTCGTCACTGAGCCATTTTTTTACAACCACGCCAGGATTGGCCAGGAGGGGTGACCAGGAAGGGCGGAGCGAATTCCAAGTGGTGGGTTTGGTAATTTATGTAGAATTACAACCCCCACCCCAAGACACCACCGTGGGAAATTCAAGGTTTCCCACATCACTTACAACTCTGCCTTTGCCCAAGAGATACGGGTAAATTTTGCTCCATCGTCTCCCGTCCTCATGTCCATCTCCGGAAAAGTCCCGAAAGCCATGAGACCAGACGGCAGCGCTCCCATTTCGTACCAACGCCACTGAGCTACGGAACCAGACGAGCCCCTGGAGAAGGAAAGGTCCTGATGCCAGGACACCAGACGTCAGCATCCACATTTTATGGTAACGCCCCTGGTAGCCGGTCATCTACACCCCAAACAACCAGCTAAATCACCTCAGACGGAACTCTCCCCAACCGGTACACGTGAGTCAGTAACACATTATTGCACATAACCCCCCAACCATAAGTTTTCTCCTATTTAATTCATTGTGTCAATAAAGCACCGTTTTAAAAGTAAATCATTGGTATGTATGTATTTTTTCCAAGACGGCATTATTCATAAAGATGCAAAAAAAAACTAACACAACGCAGTCTAAAAAAATGTACTAACCAATTTACCCCACGACAGATGGTGCCTCGGACCAGTCTCTGAATTATTTTTTATTAAATTGGAGCTTATTTGGAAATTATTGCTATGTTTGGCAATTTAAAAAAAATGAATGATGTTGTATTGGAAATTATATATGGTAAAGGGTAATAAGTAACGAAATACCTCCATGCAATTTATCTGGTTAAATATATTGTGTATTGATTGTTGTGCATGTATTTGAATATTTGTGTAATACTAATTATATACTAATAATGGCTACAAGTGTAGGATTTGCCAGAAAGGCAGAATTAGAAAAGCCATTTACATACTGCATAGGCTGTGGGGATATCAATCACACTTTTACGGAGTGCGAGACTTTTAAAAATATTAAGTTAGCAGTTGAGCGCACTAACATTAGTGAGAATTATCGCAAAACTGATTACGGAAATTTTAATCGCTATGGTAGGGATGAACGGACAATACAATATCCGTCTAATCAATTCGAAAAGCGCAATTCTGTGAGAAGGGGAGATTTCAGACAATTTTCGGAAAGTCGAAATGGACGAAATTTTAATAGGCAAAATGATAGGGGTCATGAAACTGATTATAGAAGTTTTAATCGCTATAGTAGGGATGAACGGACAACACATTATCCATATGATAAATTCGAAAATCGCAATTCTTTTAGTAGGGGTGATTTCAGACAATTTTCGGAAAGTCGAAATGGACGAAATTTTAATAGGCAAAATGATAGGGGTCAACAAACTGATGTGAATCAAATACGCGCTAATAATATAAATTCGGAAAGAAATCAGGGAACAAATGGCGATTCTGAGGTAACTAGACATGTGTCGTTTAATGAACAAGATCTAGTGGCGTCACCTCAAGTGAATACTTTGATTGCTACAGTTAAAGGGAATGATTTGGCAAGTAATTCAGATATTTGCGATTTACCAATTATAACTGTAGAGGCGGGAGAAATTAAATTCTCTTCATTGATCGATTCTGGGAGCTCGTGTTCATTTTTAGAGGCAGAAGTATTTAATGAAATCAAAAAAACGCAAAAAGTATCAATAATACCCCAAAATATTTCAATTAAAACTGTGACCGGAGAATTAGTCAACTATGAATGTTCCGCAAAAGTACGGATTAAAATGGGAAATAAATTTATTACGCATACATTTTTTGTCATAAGAGACAAAATTGGTGAGTATCAAGCGATTTTTGGAACGGATTTATTAAAGAGATATCAAACGGAAATCAATTTTGGTAAGAGCTACTTAAAATTTGAGGGTGAAATTATACATTTACAAAAGAAAGCAAGCGTTGCTCAAGGTGTTTGTAATAATATGACTCTTATACCTGGTTCACTAAAACGAAAACTAATTTTACAAAGCGGGCAGAGTAAAATTGTCGAAATAAAACTGAAACATGATATCGATGAAAACATGGAAGTATTTTTCCACCCCAAACGTTTGAAATCTAATATCGAAATTATACCAAATATGGATAAATCGGATAATAAGCAAATCACAGCTACTATTGTAAATTTGGAGGGGAAACCAATTATTCTTAGACGAAGAATGAAAATTTGCGAGATGAGAACACGTAATGAATTTCAAAGCGATATTTCTTGTAATAATATAAACAAATATGAGCTCCACACTGCTCATACGTCAGGTAAAAATGAATTCGTACCTAGATTAAATTCCCAAACCAGTCGGAATATAAATGAAGTGTTAGGCAAGGCAAGAGAAATTAGAGTAAATAAATGTGAAAGGGTTCCTCAGATTGAAAAATCAGTCAGGCGTACTAGTGAAAGTTGCATAGATAAATTTCCAACAGTTGGTAAGATGCAAATTTTACAGAATGTTAAAATTTTAGAAGAAAAATTGCGAAATATAGTCGAGCAAACTAGGCAAAAGGCTCAGGATAAAATGCAACTAATTAATAATTGTGACATGGGTTTTAACATTGGAGATGTGGTTCTAGTAGAAGATAAAACAAATTTTAAATCTCAATGGATCGGTCCTTTTAAAATTGTACAGGTGAATTCAAGAAATGTTGTGACAATAACAGATGACTCAAATGATTTAGAATTAGAGTATAAGGTTTATACTACAAGATTAAAAAAAATTGAGAAGCGTAAAATCCATTTGGATTAGTTTGAGGGTGTGGGAGTTTTGTATTCTGTTTCATAAAATATAAATAAAAAAAAAGGTAGCATGGTGTTATGTAATACATCATAAACAAATAAATAAACAGTATGCAATTGAGGTATTCAACAAAAATATGAATGAAATAATTTGTGTAAAAGAAAATGCATAGAGTAAGTTGAGTAAAAATGCATAAAATATCGTGTATAATAACATATAATATGTGTACAAAAAAATGCATAGGGTAATTTGTGGAAAATACATAAAATAATTTGTGTAATTAGGTAATTTTGTGTAAAGACATAAAATTATATTGGGATAAAAAAAGTATCTGGCATTCAATAATAAAATAAAAAAAGAGGGAAAAATTTCACCCATTTGTAGACCGGCTGTGAGACATTTCCTAGGAGCGCCTTTTTTTTTGTTGTTGGTCTGTTGACTGAACCCCCGGGAGGGGGGGAGACGAGTTTCGATGCCTATTTTGGAGGCTGGCCGCTCTGTAGTAGGGGAGAGCAGAAAAGAGGGGTCACCGGTTTTGACCCGTCGACGTTTTAGGGTTGCAGGAAAGAGGCGCGCTTTGCATCGTTGAGTTGGCATGTAAAATAAATTGGCGATTATTATGGGAAAAATAAGGAAAATGATTGTCAATTATTAAATGCACATAAGATTTTTCCAATGGGTAGAAATAGGTGTTGATTGCTGAAATAAAGGGATTATACATGTTTTGATGTAGAACATTTGTTCTGCCGGGTAGAGGTTCTTCGGGCAACAATTAAAAATTTATCTCTTGGCGTCGATTGAAATGTGTATAAACTATTTCATAGTTAGGTAAAATATTACAAGGTTAAATGGTTATGCATTAAAATGAGTTAGATATTCCCAGAATTAATTTCAGGGACCAATTAATTGTTTATGGACAGGAAATAAGAAAAATTTTCTATTTACAATTGGCGTTTGGCGCCAATTTGGCGACAAAATTTTCTGTGCGAGCACATGGTGATTAGTCGAATTAAAAACACGTTTAGGGGAAACAATTCTTAGTGGTATGGCAAATCATTCAATTTACAATGAAATTTGAAGGAAAAAAGCGGAGTGATACGAAACCTTACCTGTGCTTTTAATGGAAAAGCGGTCAGACGATTTGAGTGCCACATGGTCCTTGGTCGGAGTTCGGGAAACGCGTAAACAATCGATGGACCGAGTCACGCTTCACTTCTGTTCGGGTACGAAAGCTGCTTTTTTTTGGTTTAATTGTTAAGAGGACGAAAGTCCAGGGGTTTGTTTCGGTTGAATGGGAATCGACCTTGGTGGGACAAATCTTTTTTCGCGAGGGGTTTTGATAAGCACTGGTGTTGAGAGTGTAGCAGAAAGTTGCAGACGAAGGTTTCGGTTTGAAGCCGCTGGAAGATTCCACGTTAAGTAAGGGATTTTGGCGTTTGTGTAAATAATTGAGACGTTACGTATTATTTCTGTGTGAATTGAATTATGGTCAATTAGAAGCGTCTTGATTATTATTGATTGATATTGTGTAGAATTAGATAATGATTGTTTATATATATGTGTTGTAATGACATAAAAAAAAAGAGAGGAAAAATGTGTGTGACGTGTTTACAGTATAACGTATTTAATTAAAAAACTGTTAAGAATCAATGAATTATGTGTGATAGACGAGACTATCAAACATGTTTTTCTGTATAATTGAATAATTATATAAATGATTTTAACTAATAATGCAATTAATTGTGACAGGAAGAATAATTGTAAAAAAAAAACATTATTAGTATATAAAAAAAATGTGACGAGTTAGCGTAAATATAGGAGCGCATAGAAAAGTATTTTGCGACTCATTTCGCATGGAGATATTTTGTGTTTTAAAGTGTATAACTGTATTAAATTTTGTGTTCTTTAATTTTAATTTTGGTGCTATTAATTGGAAACTAATATGACACTTTTATAAGGAAAATCGAACTTTTTACAGACAATACGAACTTTTAGAAATATAAACTTTTGGGGATATGTGTGATTTTGGCTAAGTGGTATGACTGACTTTTTATAACTTTCCATTGAGATTTCCAGAAGATAAAAAGAAAACCGAAGGATGTCCATACAAAGGTTTAAAGAACTTTTAACAGGACAATTTGCTATATACAAATACCCATGAACAGGTAATGCGAGAACTCGGGTTTTTCGCGGGAAAAGTTAAAGACTTTCCTACGTAATTTGCCTTGATACAAGGAGGTTTAAGACCTTCATTACAAATTAACATTCTGGAACAATTATAAGATGAGCAATGTAAAATTAGGTTCAAGACCAAATGTTATAAATGTGAGTTACCAAGCGTGTCAGTTGTGATTATGAAATGTAAATGAGGTTCAAGACCAAAATTTAGAAATGTTAAAAATTACCAACCCAAATTTGATATATGTAAAAATTGTATTTTATTGTGTTTTTAAATTTTTTTTAATTAGTGGAAGGGGGGTACTGTGACAGTGTGCTGTCACACGTGGCAATTTTTATATAGGGATCTGACCTATTTTGTACTTTGTGCAATTTGGTCAGATGGCTAGACTGACGGTCGCCGGTTTTATGACGGGGTACAATGTGGGAGAGTTTCGTCACTGAGCCATTTTTTTACAACCACGCCAGGATTGGCCAGGAGGGGTGACCAGGAAGGGCGGAGCGAATTCCAAGTGGTGGGTTTGGTAATTTATGTAGAATTACAACCCCCACCCCAAGACACCACCGTGGGAAATTCAAGGTTTCCCACATCACTTACAACTCTGCCTTTGCCCAAGAGATACGGGTAAATTTTTGCTCCATCGTCTCCCGTCCTCATGTCCATCTCCGGAAAAGTCCCGAAAGCCATGAGACCAGACGGCAGCGCTCCCATTTCGTACCAACGCCACTGAGCTACGGAACCAGACGAGCCCCTGGAGAAGGAAAGGTCCTGATGCCAGGACACCAGACGTCAGCATCCACATTTTATGGTAACGCCCCTGGTAGCCGGTCATCTACACCCCAAACAACCAGCTAAATCACCTCAGACGGAACTCTCCCCAACCGGTACACGTGAGTCAGTAACACATTATTGCACATAACCCCCCAACCATAAGTTTTCTATTTAATTCATTGTGTCAATAAAGCACCGTTTTAAAAGTAAATCATTGGTATGTATGTATTTTTTCCAAGACGGCATTATTCATAAAGATGCAAAAAAAAAACTAACACAACGCAGTCCAAAAAATGTACTAACCAATTTACCCCACGACAGGTAATCATCTATGGTATGCTAAATTACATAATTTGGTTTGAAATGTGGAGCATAGTTACCCAGGGGATATGAATACTTTGCGCCACTTTCAAGAACTCAAAATGAAAGCATTGTTGTCTACATTTAGAGCAATGCAATCAAGTCCAGAACATAAATGGAATAAAAAGTTATACAGAAATGTTCAAAGAAATATTATTTGAATCAATAAACTATTTTAGGTCAATGTAATGAACCTTTACATGACAAGGCTATCAAAAAATACAGTTAAATATACTAAAGAAATAAAAAGGAAGATAAATTCATAAGAACGTGGATCAAAACTTAATCGTGTATCCATTGTTTCAACCTAATAACAATATATTTTCCTGGTGCACGACATCAATTTGCGTTCATCAATGCCGCAAATAACGTCATCTCATCTGTATTCCACGATGTCCTTCTTTAAGGGCCACTTCGAACTCTTATGTTATTTCATCATTGTAGCCACTCTCGCAGTTTCCGCGTTCAAATTCAAGTTGATACTGGGATAGAAATTTGCTCCCTATTTAACAATACAATATTTGCTATGTGCCTTCACTACAGGATTTTGGCCGCTTTGTGATATCTGAATGGTAGTCACATCATCATTGTCGGTGTTTTGCGCTCTCTATCTCTCTCTCTCTCTTCCAATCTTCCAGCATGGATTATTTGTAGTAGAGGAGTCATGACTACACTCCCGCTAACATCAAAGTAAAGCCAACATGTATGGCCTCAGACACGTGGTTAATTACGTCATTCCATTCATAAACTTTCACTGTTACACATTTTCCAATTCATCAGCCAATTGCGAGTATTTTTTAATTTATAATTTTGAAAAGAAGTCGCGCGTCTGAGGCCATTCGGTATGAGATGTTGGTTTCACGATTAAGACGTCATATTCGCTCTAATACAGTCCATTCATGCTCGAAGCTTCCAACTGATTCTTGATCTCGTAATTACGTAAATATCTACTAAGTAATACGGAAAACACATGACGTAGATACTGTGCATCGAAACGAAGTGGGGCAAAGTACCCCCTTTTTCAGAACTGCTTTATAATCTATTTTGTATAACAGTTATGGCGAACCATTACGGTTGCGATTACACTTACGAAGTTACAGACACAGTTAACTTTGTTGAGATACAGTTACAGTTACATATACAACAAAACAATGTTATCCCGGTACACATTTTTACTCACTGACAAGCAAATAATGGTCAAATCGGAAAAACTTAAATATTTCAGAATCAGCATTAAATTTCTATAAAGTTAGCAAGATAATCCGCTGTAATATATTTGAATTAACACTGGAGTAGAATATTTGCAATGGTGTTTGCTTGATGCTGCGCAAAAAATTTTTTAGAGAAGAAACTTTCTGCAAGAAATGTGTGCTCACTGCTATCAGAGAGATAACCTCGTTGCAACCTACTTGGAGAGTTGTGAGAAGCACCATAATTTCTTCTATATGTATTTGTATTAAATGTAAAAGGTTCAGAGAACGCAATGTTAGAATTAACATTATGTTTACAGTTAATATTAAGATTAATACATTTATTTACTTTGGCTAGATCGTATATATAAAGATGTACATTGCGTTGTATTTTAAGAATTAAACTACCCAGACCGAGGATTTTCCTGTTGGAAAGAAAAGGCATAAAAATGCAAAAACTTAACTATAATAAAGTAAGGAACAGACAATTAAACTTTCCATAAATACATATTTATAACAATTGCGAGAGTATATGGTCGCATGACTCACCAGACAAAACAGGGGCTGACACTCTATCCTGGGACATCTCTCTAACATGAGATTGATTAAAAGTTTTATTTAAACATTTCGAGAGTCTCTTAAAGTCGGAAAAAGGAGCAGACAAGTGCTCGTTCAAATTATGAGTGAGAGTTCTCAGTGAAAAAGTTGAAGTAGTAGTATTCTTAGAGTGTCTCAACGTGAAGACAGTTCAGTCGATGGGGGGCGTTGGTACCGCCCCATATTTTTGCCCGCTTGTTTCATTGGCTCGCTGGATCAAATACCTCTTGCGGCTCGTACGCGATTTGGTAAAAACATCCCATTCACACGATTGGGGCCCGGCAAGACGAAAGACCCCATATATTTCACTTTTATGGGCCCTGGTTTAAGGGAACTAAATCCCAAGTCGACTTTCATTTATGGCCTTTTAAATCCCCACTCGACTCTCTTTGTCAAGGATTTCTTTTCAAACGTTTTATGATACCTAGAATGGCGCGCCCAATTTGCGTGGAAACAAGTGGGGTGGCCGATATCCAATATTACCTCACCACAGTATTTTATTAATGGCAATAGTGGGGTACTTTAAATTTATAAAAACTACAACTAAAGAAAAACTACTAAAGAAGCTACGTCTAAGTAGAAGGGTATTTCTGACAAATTGTCTGGTGCGACGTCATCATCGAAGTTTTTATACTTTTGGAGGAAAGTAGGAATGACGGAAGCAAATTAACCTAACTTGACGGTAGTTGGTTGGATTTTTATTTAGTTTTGCTATACTGAATTCTATAATGTTAAATTTAATTTAATAACTTGTCATTGAAAAAATATTTTTATAACTTTTTTTTATTAAATAATTTAAGCTTGTTTTAAAATTATTGCATCTAAAGATTCCAATTTGAACCTTATTATAGGATATACGATATATTATTAAAGTCATTCTTAATAAAACTCACAGCAAAATAAAAAAAATGAATACATAAAAATAATCATTGAAACGAATTTAATTTAATTTAAATTTAATAAGGACTTTGTGTTCCCTTTCCAAATTCCATAAATAATTGGAAATTCAAATTTAGATTAATAATCAAATAATTACAGAATATGTGTGAATTATTTCCAACTAGTTTAATGTAGGTTTGATATAAAGGAAACAATGTATTCAGAATGCCCAGTTATAAGATTTTCCTAATTACAAAAATATGTGCATTACAACAAAGCTTGATTTAATAAATATTGATATATGCTTTTAAATCTCTAAATACACTTGAATAAGTTATCTTAATATAATACACAGTAATCCCTTGAAATAAATCTTATATAAAATATAGTAGGATTGAGCAGGTTACTTTTATACCTCCCTAACGTTGTTAGAAGGACATCAAATAACATTTTATTTCCCTGTCTATCCCCCAAAATTTGATCCATCCCTGCTCGTAAAAATAAAAGCAATTGAAAGAACCTCTCATCCGATTTCTATATTTCCATTCGAGGCGCATGTTCCCAGACATCCCGTCTACAGATAGACCCTGACAAGCGAGTAAAACCCCTGTCTACTCCGGCCCAGGTACGCTCCGCTGGACGACGTAAGGCACTTACCGATGCCCCATAGACTCGCATGAAAAAGACTGCACATCGTGGAAGTGCATTTTGTTGAGGGGAATTCGGATGGAGAGGAGGCAAATTCCATGGGACATTGCTCAAGTGAATGGACATTGTACAGGGCATTTGAAAAATAGGTTAGAAAGTTTATTTTTTCAGTAATGGAGTACTTTGGGAAAGATACTAACTTGCGACTACCCTATAGCCATTGCTTATCAAAGCCGTATATATACGTTCTGGGATATCCAAACTGTAAAAAAATGAGCATAAAAATGAGTACATGGACGCACTCGGTTTTCTTTGAGTACATGGACGCACTCGTTTTCGATTGAGTACAATTGCATCATAAATGCAATGTCGTACTGAAATTGAAGTAATTGTACTTTCGCAAAAATGAGCAGTATGGTTTAATATTGCTAATATCATCTTCTGTTCAAGCAGGGACGTAGGTATATATTTTTCATGGGAGGGGTTCAATAACTGAGCATCAGATTTCTTTAGGTAACTTATTTTAGTTCCCTCATATCCAGATAGAGATAGGGGGATCCACCTACAAAATCAACAAACTACCCTTCCCCCCCCCAAAAAAAAAAAATTAAAACCTTACCCCCCCCAATTTTTTAAAAAACTTATTATTTTTTCATTTAAGTACACAGGAATACATTGGCAGATAAATATCGAAACAGCAACATCATTTAGTTTTCATAAAATCGTTACCAATATCAGTCATTACCAATTTTTAAAATGAGTAAATATCACTGCCTAATAAGGAAATAAATTACAGAACAAATTTAAAATTTGAGAACCCTTGTTTAGAATAATATATGTTTGGAGTATCTTGTTTATAGAGCCCAGTTTGACGATATTTTCTCTTTGTAGCCAAAATCCAAATACTAGATAATGAAACACAATAACGGCTGTTAAGCTTCGTTTAAGATAAAAATGACATAAAAAACTATTTTCCGGGGTAAGACCCCGGAATATATCAGATTTACCCTCTTGTTACTCAACAAGAAATATTATACGCGAAAATTAAATGTTTCTAGTTTTTAAAGTAATTTTATGATTTTTACAGTAATTCGATTTTTAATTTTTTCCTTCTTGACATTCAATGGGAGGGGTTTGAACCTCCTGAACCACCCCCTTACCTACGTGCCTGTGTTCGAACCATCTTAGCAAAGCGACCTGGCAAAATTGAAATATTTGTTCAGAACTTGGTTTTCCACATTATTCGATGTCGATTGCTTAAATGGAAACTGAGTTATTACAACTCAAATATCATACTTCCCATTCTTTTGGCATACCTTTTTAGCCTTACTTCAGTTTATAACTTATTCACGTCGCTTTGTTAGCTTAACGTATAATACCTTGAACTTTGGTGCGGACGATATCAGGTAGACGGAATGGGTTCGATTCCAGGTAAGTCCTGGTTGTAATGGTTGAAATTTTTCGAAAGTGATTTACAAAGGTAGCATATGTAGGCAAGCAACTGCACTTTTTATTAATTCTACTCATTTTTGAGTACATATCTTTTTCAAAAATGAAACATGTATTTAAAGCTATGATAAGCATCGAATGTAATTGAGTACATTTTACTTATTTTTAAGTACCTGTTTTTAACAGTGCAGTTTTCCAGCTTTTAAACTTTAAATAAAATGCATGAAATCACAATTCTATTGGGATATAAATCCCACATTAGATTCAAGTTTAACTGGTTATGTTGATTGTATGACAAAATGGGATTTGCAATATTAGGCCATATGCATATGAAATACGAGGAAAATATACTAGTTACGATTTTTGTGCCACTTCTTTCGTAAATATATTTTATAGTACTACAAATACGAAACAAATTCTAAATACAAAATTGAATTATTTAAGGAAATATTTTGCCAAAAGTAAATTTATTTTTCATGAAGGATATTTTAGTCTCCTTTTACTTATCCAATTCCTTAATGGACTCCCTTCCTACTATAGACCTTTTCCGCTCCATGAAGACCATTTCGCACAAATCTTGTTCATTGCGATAGCTGACTGTTCAATTCCACTAAGTATGAAGGCACTAACGGAAATGAGGATGGTTTGTGATTATTCGTGATTGCAATAATCATTAGCGTCATTTTTATTGGGTCCATTTGCAAGTGGTATTTTCTGACAGAAAGACATTAGATCTCTAACCAACCAGAATGTCTATTTCAACGACTGTTACCTTTAGACTTGAGGTTTATTAAAATTTAGATGAATTGTACCAGGTGAATTTTCCCGTGATTTTCCCAGAGTGTCGGCCGATTTCTTCACAGTGGCTCCAACATTGTATTCATTTGGCGACATTGTCATTCATCTTCGCGGCATTCTTATTAGTTTTGGCGGTATTTTTATTCATTTGGCAACATTTTGATGGTATATTAGCAATAACTACTCATCATCCAACTAGAATGACATCGTTTATCCCTCTTCACAGGTTACATAATTTTAAAATTTTATAGTGTAAATTCTTGAAATATTACATTGTTACATATACACCATGTCCATCCTATGAAAGGTTTTTAAAAATTCGTTATTTTGGCATTTAGAGTTTGTGAATTTTTTAAAATTCTTTCTTATTACACCCCTAGAACACTAAATGAACCAATTTACAAAATTGCAGCTCTCTAGGTTTATTGGATCTGGATATTTCGCGATCAGTGACTGAATGGGATTTGGCTTTTATATATATAGATTATATCTTTTATAATTATAAAATTAAAAGTTTGTCGTTTGTCTACTCCACTTGCTGCCGCTAATCTTAAAAAAGGAAAAGTGGATTACGGTGAAAGTTCGCACAAGGATAAAACGTATTATATGAAAGTAAATAATATTTAGGACACTTTGATTATTTAATTATTTGTTTAATGATGTATCCTTTTGAAAGAGAGCTCGAAATGGTTCGTTTGAAGTAAGTAAGCCATTTTGAATTGAATCTGAACAATATATAAGTTATTTTGACTTTGATAAAAAAAAGCAGAAGGGATAAACGGAGGGTGGGCAGACGAACCAGTGGTAGAATTGTTTTTAAACGCTTGTGCAACCGTGGGTAATGGCTAGTAATAGTGTAATTGTATTGAAAGCACTATCTACTATATATTTAGTAGTAGTATATATTTAGTAAATTAAAGTGAAAACAAATTTGCAACTTCATACTTTGTATGGATCCGTCAGAAGAACGCTAAATTGGCGTGATGTGGAGTTTGTAAACATTAAATAACGATTTTTTTAGCTTTATAAATGTTTATAATTTTTATTAACGATTTTATATAGTAAATTCTATCCAGCTACTGTTCGAAAATTAAAACAAAAATCAGAAGTACCTTTCATCAGCATTTTAATAAATTTTAACGAATCTCATTAACTTCAGTTAAAATCTCAAAAATCCGATCACGCACCAAAATTAAATACCTACACATTTAACTATTAATTTAAACAGTTTAGTTTACTTGAGTCTATTATAATAACTAATATATCCTTTAACTATGGCATTTTCTTCAAGTACTAAATACCAGTTCACATCCATCAATCAAGGAGTAACGATTAATAATTATAAAATGCGACATTATAAAAAAATATCTGTATCTGGAGTACACATAAACATTGCTCCTCTATCTAAATTACCCATAAGTTCGCAGCAGGGAATAGGATTATAGCTATGAAAAGCTAAATTATATCATCTATCAAGCCACAATGCAGAGCTCTGTGTCATTAAAGCTGGCACATAATTCACTCAATTCGCATATGACAAGTACAAATTATTGCAAAAGTCCCTGGATAACGGAGTGATCCCCGAGGAGAATTTTAAAAATGTGTTTGTTAGGAAAAACTAAACCAAACATCATTAATCATTTTTGATCATAACTTGACTTATTCGAGACATGAACTGGGATATTTAGAATTAGCACTAAAAAACACGTGTTATTTTACTAAGTTGACTTTTTTAGTATTCATGTGATATACGGAAAAATAAAAAATAAATTTTCTATAGATTGAATATAATGTCTAAGAAGAAAGAGTGAATATTTATTCTTTTCTCATTTTTTTAAAATAATAAATGAATTTATATACTATATTTTTACTTTGAATATCAGTAGTTTGTAATATATTAAAGTAATTTTTAATACTATGATGTTACACTTTTTTAAACTGGAAACATTAACATTTAATTCTGAAAACATCAATTAGCAATTATTTTTAATTAGCAAATTATTTTTAATTAACAATTTTTTTTAATTGCAATAAAATATTATATTACTTTTAAACGGGAAATAATGATTGAAGAGGGAATTTTCTTTTCATATTTAATGACTGTTTTTGTAGTCATTAATTTATGTGTTGAGTTTTTACAAACACTTAAATATTTAATAAACTTTTTTATTTTTGTTAGTTTTAATTTATTTTTTAGTATTCCTATGCTTATTTACTTTTAAGAAAATTCGAAAAAAAAATTCCTAAAAATAAAATTAAAGCTATTCGAATGCGATTCTATATGACTGAAAAAGAACATTAATTGCTTTTAAAACAAAATATTGTATATTTTAGATTTTAAAATAATACTATAAAAATGTAACATATATTATGTAAGGTATTTAAATTGTATTTATTTCGTAGAATAAAGTATTTATTCAAATAAATTTTCTTAGAAATTCTGAGAAAATATTTTTTAGAATAATTAAGTGCAATTCATTAGATAATCACTTAAAACTTGAACAGTAAGTTACATTTTGATTAATATAAATCGTAATTTGCAATATATACAAGTATGTGTTGTTTGTAAGGAATGCAATTCAATATTAATAATACTTCAATTTGAACAGGATTTCATTCAATTTTACACGTTTGAAATATAAATCGCTTTTATATTGATAAAAATATAAACCAAAAAAACCATGCTTGAAATATAATCATAAACTAAGATGTGTGTCATAAATATCCAATTAAAACAAGTTCAAATAATAGCATTTCGAAAAACATATGTGTTAAGTAAAGTTTGGAAATTTTTTTTTTGACGATTTTAAAGTGTTTCCTCGTAGATAACAATGTAACTTACAAAATTAAAATTTGTAACAAACAAAAGCAAGCATTTCTTCGTAAGAGCAGCAACAATTGACTTGAATCAATATTTTGTTTGTTAACACAATTAAGCATTTTAAAAGTAAATAAAATGTAACAATGAAAACTACATTTATTTCATTGTTATGTCATTTGCGCTTAGATATTCTCAAGTAAGTTGAACGTATTAAAAGCTCATAAAATTTAAGTATTTATTTTGGAATTCTTACATGAAATGATGTCCATATAAAAGTGTTGAACAAAAAAGTTATATATAAGTGCTTATACTTCTTAAACCCACATAAATGATTACTTTTGTTAGTCATTCAATTATTATGATTTTAGAAAATTATTTCTTTTGAATATTATAAACTTTTCTAATTCGTGTTTGTTAAATCTAGCTTTATATCAGAAGAGCATATTGGAGTTTGATTATAATGACCTACTTGATAGTTTTAAATAATAAGTTAATTTTAAAAATATTACTCCTTTTGAGTATTTTGTTGTCGGAGACAAGTTCTAGCTCAAATCAAATACAATTGAAGGGTTTGCTGTAAAAAGAAGGTAGCTCCAATTATTTAGTTTGCAGAAAACCGTAAAACACGTTTGAAAATTCAAAATTCCAAGTTATGTGAAGATATTCTTTTTTAACAATCTTCTTAATTGTTTCTACATATTATGACAGTGTTTTCACACAAAAATATATTTTCCAGATGACGTGGCACATTTTGGAATTGTTGGAGCTACCTATTTCTTGCAACCAAATATATGCTATGTCTATCTCTATGAAAAATAGTTCACCAAAAAAAAATACAATTTACTATAAAGTTATTTTATTTAAAGAAAACTTCAATTGAAATATAGCATATAATTTTGCTTTAAAAGCAGAAAATTACATTTTTAATCATCACACTCCCCCTCTGTAACGTCCGGCTCTTATATTGCGTTGTCATTTATTAAGTAACGCGAGAACTAACGATTGGAGCTACATCTTTCTGACCCCAAACGAACAAGTTTTTTTTACCACAAGATAGTACATATAACTCCAAATTCCCTTTGGTTGGAGCTACATCCTTTTTGCAGCAAATCCTTCAATTGTTCTTCTCTTCCCAGTGTTACATACATCTCCACTCGCACCTAATATAAAAGAGCTAATATGCAGAATGATTCGATGCACTTTTAAATGATTTGAAATTCAGTGAAATAAATAACACAATATTAAATGATAGTCATTACGAAAATGTATTTTTACCCAATCATGCATGACTATGATATTTGAGTTTATACTCATGTAAAATATCAAATGTGCTGTTATATATAATATACATGTATATGTAATTTCGCTCTAGTGTATGTGGTAAACAATCATCATGTTCTAAGTATAGTAAACACATGAAATTAAAATAAATTTTAAACATAACTTTTGTTTATTTTATTCTGTTGAATTAGTTATTATACAAAGTTTAAAATATATCTTATCTCTCTATTTTAAAAAAAAGTAAGCCCTAGGGGAAAAAAGTAAGTCCTAGGGGGAATTTTCAGTTCTTTCAATGTTATTCAGATCGTATCTCAAAATTTAAAAGTCCTAAAATTATGAAATTAAGTGAATTTGTTAAGAAATGTTTGATAAATAAGAAGAATATATTTTTGTTTCAATACTGTTATTAGTTTATAAGTTATTTAATATTAAAATCGTCGTTGATAAAATTTCGCTTACAAGTAATTTTGTCCGTCGAGTTTCTGAAACACTATTAAGAGGAGAGATCCAATTTTTTTAGGGAGTGTACAAATAGGTTTGAACTAGAAATCCAAGTAAGCATTTTTTTAAATTCGAATTAGTTTTGGATTTATAAGTTTTTTAAACATTTAAACACGCTCCACTTTTTGAAGTTTTTTCACCCTCATTTTTGAAACGTGATTTCTAAATTGCTATAAGTCATTTAAAATGACATATTCTCTTATTCAAAAAAATATATTAATGTTTGCTAAAACTTCCTCTTTCTGATGTTATAAAGATTATATTCCTATCTTTACAATTAAATTAGATATAGTCAATTAAGGTAGGTATAAAAAGTAGCGAAGAAGGATAAAAATGTCGGATATTTCGAGAAAATTTTAATTTGCGACTTTTTGTCTCATTGTTCCGCTTGCATCTCAAAAAGAAAATGTCCTAAAATTATGAAATTATGCCAGTTTATTAAGAAATGTTTAGGTAATAAGATGAATATTTTTGTTTTTCAATACGATCAGTATATTAGACGTTATTTTATGTTAAAGTCATGATTTTAGAAAATTTTGAAAACAATTCATACATTTTTGTATACTTGTCTTCCAATTTTCAACAAAATAACAAATAAAAAATTAGGGGTATAGATTAAACTATTGGCTACAAATGATCTAGAGCGTTTATGAAATTTCGATTTAGTTTTGTAGTTATAAATTTTTAAATCATTAACGAAATGTCTGAAATAATCGTAAATTTTACGCGTATATTCACAAAAGATAAATTAAAACTGCTCTAAGTAGTTCAAAAATATACTTTTTTCCCGTTAAAAAAATATAGTTATATTCGTAAAATCTTCCTTTCGTGAATGGTATGAAAACTGAAATTCTATCTTAAAAAATAAGTTAGATGTAACTATTTATGTGAAGTACTATAATTATTATTAAAAGATATTTCGGAGCAAAATGCCAACGTTTTGCCATTTTAATGGGGAATTATTATTAGCGCCAATTCTCAATAATCTTACTTTATATAAATAAAAGTTGGCGAATTAGGCTTATTTTTTCTTGGCGCGTATTATGCTGTTGTTTGTTTACACGTTTCGCTTTTCAATGAGTAGAAACAATTGCGTTGAAGCAGTTCTGCAGTTGAGCTTTTCCAGTTATCAGACCCACCACAACGGCGGCAACGTTTGTGTGTGGGGAGGGGGGAGGGGGGGGGGGAGGGGGGAGGAGAGCATGCACCCCTCCCCCCTGTAAACTTGAAACCTTAAAATTTGGGGTTTTCGAATTTTAAAAATCCCTGAGTTGGGAAAATTTATGCCTCAGGAAAATTAATATTATTAGCAAATGAAAGCGACGGAAGACTAGAAATTGCCCAGCTTGTATTAAGATGAAACTTAAATTAGATCTCAAAACGGAACACTGCATTGGAACATGCGTGCAACAAATCAATACTTTCGAGAGAACTGTTTAATATTACCTATAAAAAAGCTGACAAATGTCTATAAGTTGGAACTGGGATTTTTTTTTAGCACTGTTGCGTTGTGAATTTCGAATCGTTAAGTGTGGTCTGGTTAATAAACGTCGCACTAGAGCTGCACATTGAACTACTGGCGTTGGTTCGAGCAAAACGCCCTTGATTGGTTATTGGTACGTATTTACTTACTACATCAAGGACGCTTTGGTTCGAGGCCTTTCTCGAAGAAAAGACCCGGGAACGATGTCTCATATTTTTAACAATTGTCAGATAACGAGAACAACACTAGAGCTGGTACCCGACGTCTTTAAGTTGGGAATTTTGAATCGTTCACTTTCGGAATTTCGGATTGTTATGTTGGGAAATTTCTTGTCTCAACATCCCAAAAATAAATTTGTGTGACGGCACTGCCAGTAATAATTTATATAACTAAAAAAAGTATTGTTGTTAGGACACATTGTCATTGTCTACAGTGTATGAAGCCGGTATTGTTTGCGAAGCAAACTAAAGAGGATTGCGTAGCAATCCTCCGGGGGTTGGCGAAGCGTTAGCGGAGCAGGGGGCGGAGCACTCTAGTTATTAAAACAATAATAATAGATTTGTTTTAATTTTATTTTAAGCACATAGAGATTTTTTTACAGCGTAAATAAAAAGCTTAAAATACATTAGAGAAAAACATGTTTATAAGAGTTTTGAATTCTCATGGTTACAAGTTTTAAACAAACTTTAAATCCAGATCGTTATTACGAAAATCTACTTCAGAATATCAAAATTTAGAAGACTCAGATACGTGATCTTTTGGTCTTCTCTTAAAAGCCTTATTTTGCAAGAATACCTATTTATATCTCGAACACATTTCTATTTCTTTTCAGCAAGTTTATATTTCTGCAAGTCCTGAATCGTAGATTTTTATATAAGCAATCTATACAGTATTAAAGGAAAAGGAAATAATACATTATAAAAATATCTCCATTCTCCTTTGGTAACTAATGATTACTTTCAATATTTTTCTTTTAAAAATTTTATTCGAAATATTTATAACCTCCACACATGAATTTGAAACTAAATACGATCCTTGAATTACTTTTGGTCGGATTTGTATTTGCCTACGATTGGTGGTTTTATTTTCAAGTCGAAACATAGACATGAAATTTAGATTTTATAATAATGTCAGTGAAATGCTATACGTTTTAAATATTGTTCTTTAAAAATAGGATTTTGGCATCACAAAAACTAAATATACAGGTATGAAGAAATGTGAAGGTATTTTTTTCTTATATAATTTTTATAAAAGAAGACTCTTGTGACAAACTAACTGTTTTTTTGCCCTAAAATAAAGTGAATTTAAGCAACAAATATATAATGTTCCGAAATGTGCTGAATAGTTTTTATTTCTTATGCATGCGTAGTATGATTTTAGTTTAGATTTTATGTTTCTTTGTTCTTGTTGAGATTTTGCTGTTCGAATTGTAATAACAGAACAATGCATTTAATCTGTATCTCATAAAATAAGTTAAATGTTTAAAGTACTGCTGCATAATTGTGTTATGTCTCTAAATATTTTGTAAAGTGAATATTATAAAAAATATATGTTGAGTAAATAACGCGGTACTAAATGGTGATATTTTTTGTAGTTTGCATACTAACTCATACTAGTTAACTCAAACTGGATTAGTTTAACTGACAGTTCGCATATGAAATTTTTATACTTTATTTTTGAAAAATCTTAATTTCTTTTTTGAGCAATATACATATCAAATTTAATAAAAATTATTAATATCAAGTTTTGTAAATAAAATTGCGTTATTTTTTTCACTAAAAACTTTGATTTGTTTTAAAACCAGAAACCCCAAGCAGTTAAAAAAAGTATTTTTTTTATTAAAAATTCTAATATGGAATATTGGATAAGAAGTATTGTATTTGGTTAAAAAATTGTAGCATTTTTCTGCTTCTAACAGACAGTTAAAGAAAATATATATTTTACAGGTTTTTTTGGTGAACTGTTTTGTTTGTGTTTGGTTAACTTTTTTAAGCCTATT
Source organism: Troglohyphantes excavatus (assembly GCA_963932185.1). Lineage (NCBI taxonomy): Eukaryota > Metazoa > Arthropoda > Arachnida > Araneae > Linyphiidae > Troglohyphantes > Troglohyphantes excavatus. The sequence goes on along the minus strand of OZ010675.1, from coordinate 2,905,443 downwards.
AAATTAACCTTTTAAGACATTACAGTTAAATGTATTGTTTTAAAAATTAAAAAAATATTTATTAGTTTGTGAGTGTCTTTTGACATAGTACCTCAATAACAGATAATTCTACGACATGAATTGTTAGTTCTCCTACTATTTGCTCGAAAGCAAACGGTCAACGGTCATCTTGGTATTACATATTTTTTTAATATTAAGTTAATATAATAATTTAAATGCGGTAATTTTTTAGTAAAAAAATATTTTTCTTTGCCGTAAAACTTGCGGTAAAATTGAATTTTACAAGTTTTTGGGTGCTGTGTTCTTCTAATTTTAATACAGGAAATATGTAACAACTAACAAACATATATTGAGGTATAACAAAAATCATGCTTCATTTAGTGTTGTACTTCATGCAATAAATCCGTAATAATATAACCCTTTCCTCATTTACCCTTTTCAGAAGAAATCCCATCAAAGCAAGGAGAAACATTGACCTTATTTTGTGGCGGGTACGTGATCATAATCACTGCATGAGGATTAGCCTCCCCCTCACACGCAATTCCTATCTATTGGAACCACGCTGCAGATTGGCGGATTTCTATTCACAGAGATCAATTCACTTCTCGCCAAAGCAAGGAAATAATCTGTTGGCGATATAAAAATGGATGTATTTGCGGTCGGGGGATTACGTGGGGATGCGATTCGGCATTGGACATATTGCTTTGACACGTACTAGCGGAGGAGTGAGAAATCTTTCATTTGTGCAGATGCGGTTATTAGGAAGGGGAATTTGTCAGAGGTGTACATGTGTAATTCTGTAATGGAATTTATGCTTAAGGGAAAATAAAGTGAATTTAAACTGTTCTAGACATACTTTTATCATTAAAAATATATACGATTCCAATATTTATGATACTTGAATATTTACAGAATTTTGTAATTATAATTTTTTTCCGTTTTGTTTTGATCTAAGCTTGATAGAGACAACATGCATTGGCTCGTTTTAAAAATTTAAGGGTATATATGTTACAGCTAAATTGCGGAAATCGGATAATGTGTAAAATATCTAAGTATTGTGCAGATTTGCTAGGTAATATGCAGATTATCTGATTAAGATATTAAGATATTTAATTTAACCTTAAGATATTTAATTTAACATTAAGATTTTTTAACGATCAGTGTTTAATTGTTATATAATTTGTAAACAGTGTTTTCAACCGTTCATGTAAGGAATCCCCCACTTGATGAAACTATATTTGAACTGGTTAGAAATTACTACCACAAAAACTAAAACATTTAAAAATAACTGTTTTAAAAATGAGATGGTACGTTTCAGGCATATTTGAAAGAGAAATGAAATCTTTGATTGTTATTATGACAATTTAAAATTATCGTTAAACCCTATTTGAATATTATTTTCAATTTTAGTTTTATATAATCAAATAATTACCTTCTTGTTTCTATATAATTAAACTTCCAACTCTAATTTCTCACCATTTGTGAATACACCATTGTAAGAAAATACACATTTTTAAATGAATTATCAAATATAAAATATACTTTTTAAAAATTATGTATTAACATTATCTCTCTCATGATAAATATATAATTTATACTCGGCTTAAATGGACATTAAAATTAATTTAATTTTAATATATATTTATTTATGGTATTTAATTTAAATGGTATCAAAATAAATACATCTCAATTTACTAATTCATATTTTTGCATTCCTGACTGAAATATTTTTCAATAATTTTTTTTATCTAACATTAAAATTGAAATTCAATACTTTTTTATACCATACTATCTTGAATATAAAAGTCCCTAGAAATTAGTTTTTATAACTATTATTTAATTTCTAGTCTTTCATTTTAGAAATCAAATGATAGGTATAAATAATAAGATATTGTTTCATTTTTCTACATTAATTTTTTATTAATACTTAATTTAAAGGAATCTATCATGTAAGTTTATTTTAAAATGTTTGTATATTTGTATTAATTTTCTTGTAAGAAATTCAATATCTTCCGTATTATAATTTTTTTTTAATTTTTCGAAATTTATATTTAATTTATTTAATTAAAATCTTGAGCACTCTTATTAATTGAGAAGTTTATCGATTTCTTTCATTATTATTGAACGTTAAATTCTATTCTATTTCATTGAAAAATTTGTAATTGGATATTTTAGTGGCACTTACGCAACAAAAAACTTCATTTCTAAGAAATCTTATAAATGTTTAAAAATAGCTTGTATTGAATTAATCATTCTCTCTTTATCTTGAGTGGTTTTTAATAAATAATTTGCTTTTTGATCATGCAAAAGGATAAAGTTTGGGAAAGAGTGCATCTTGGGTTAATTAGAAAATCACTTGATCATGTAAAATATGAAGATGCTTGAATTTGAACCGTTTGTAGTTGTTTAAAGACTACACATTCTTTAAAGATAATATAATTGATTCGCATAAAATGAGAAATTTACGAGTTTCCTTTATTTCTACATTTTCTTTAAACAAAATCTCAGACTATAATGAATAACCATAATCGATTTAAATATGTCATAAGAATTTTCTTTGGTAATGGACTAAATGACTTACATTCATTATTTTTCCGAGGTAACAGGTGCTCTTTATTAATCCAAACGCTATTTCTATAGTGTTTAATCGATCGTTGAAACTATTTTTTTTATATATTTTTTATTTATTCAATTAAATTTGAAAGTCCGAGCAATAGATTTACTGTCCATACATCGCTTTAGCTAATTAGGATTACAAAAGAATAAAAAAAAAAACTTGCTCAACTTTGTGTTTCCTTTTTTTTAAACGAAAAAAGAAAAAATATGTCTTTTTAACAGGACTTTACGTTCTAGCGGCAAGAACTACGAGCTATTATCCTAAAAATAATAAATTTAGTAAATTCTGTTCTTTAGGGGAAGAAGTAAAACTCATTAGGAAAAAACCTCTTCAAGATAGTATCGCTGAGTTGCCTAATTAGAATTTTTATTAAATTTTTATCTCTTGTGTACAGTAGCCGGAGTCCATTTACAGTTTAATGACCAAGGAAAGACCAAGACTTAGCTCTCTAAGAGTATGACTTTTGGTTGCTATGGAAACCCACGCCTACGCATTAAAACGAGTGTAAAACTTTTCCTTATGAAACTAGTGAACTAGAATTTATGATAAGGGGATTAAACGATAAGAATTATTAGAATTATATAAATTTATGAGGCGTGTAAACCGTTATATGTTAACAAAGGGATACATTAACTGAGTTTGACGTTGATTAATCTTTATAGAAACATATTGAAACTAGACGTTTTTGCAATTAATTCGAACTAGAGTTTTAGACTCACGACGAGGAATTTGACTAGTCCCCGTCTGTATTATTACCCTCAATCTATTGTTTAGTTAAGGACGTTTTTTTGGGCAATAATTCTTTTGAACGTAGTATTTAAACAAAAAAATATTTATGAGATAGACGTACAAACCGTCAATGTTCCGGGAAATTCTCTTTCTTTTGAAGTCGAATTTGTTAATATCCATCACTTATAAATGGGATCTATACCATAGAAATGATATGACAACAGCATGTTGCTTAATAATTTTATACCTTTTTTGAACTAAATTAATAGTTATCTCCAACGTTATTTCAATTTTCATAAATCATTATTAGCATATAAACTGAATTTTAAAAATGTCGTCATGTGTTTCAAGTGAAAATCAAGCAGATTTTGATATATTCTTTTAAACTTTTTCGAAATTTCTCTAATGTTATAAACGTACATTATTAGAAATTTTTTTTTGGGGGGAGACTTAATATTTAATTTTGAAGTTCCAATGATTTTTAAGGTTTAGGTTTATAAATGTTAAGCAACTTACTTTGAAATTAACGTGATGTATAAGAAGGAAGCATAAACTTCTATTATAAAAAGCATTGAATTACTATGCTAAATATTATATTCAAATGTGACATTATTTTTTTAATGATGAATAATAATTCAGAATACTATGACATTCTGACGATTAATATTAATTTTAATATTATAACTTAATGTTCACACTCACTTTTCAGTTTTTTTTAAACTCTTCAAATAAAATAATATTTTATTTATCTCAAATATTTCCAAAAAGAGGTTTCTGCCAAAACATTAAATTTTTATTTGGATAACCTTTTGGACTACGTATATTATGAAACGAGAAAATATAATGCTATAATGCAAATTTTTAAAAAGTTTTGCGATTTCAATCTAGCATTTAGGAACACGTTTTGCTAAAGTAAAAACTCATCATGACATTATCGCATAGCAATTTTTACTAAGCTACATTTGTTAGTATTTAGTCGTATTCGATTATAATTTTAAATTTCTAAACGTAAGCTCCGATTAGAAAAAGAATATATTGTTTTAATGTATTTTTGTTAAAAAATATGGAAGTGGCAAAATAGTTACATGACTATTTTCATGTCATTGTAAAATATATTTTTTGAAAAATCAGAAGAACAATTTATTTGCCATTATTCCTAAATAGTTTATTAACGAGTTATCTTAGGAAAATGAGGAATGCCATAGTAAATATAGATAATAGGATTGCCAACATATATTATTACAACCTATGTTCGATTATATATCATTCTACACGAATCACAGGATATTGTTTCCTTAGGCGTCAATAGTTTCACCTAGTAAAGGTGACTGCCAATTGGGTAGTTTGAGTATATAATGCTGATTGACGCAAATTATTTTCATCCAATCAGAAAAGTGCCACTATTGCCAAACACTGTCTATAACAATAAAATCCTAAATATATATTAATGTTCATTTAATGTACTAGGGAGTTCCGCCGTCTACTCGCTAACGTTCGTCAACTTCCGGAAGATTTCTACTAAATCTTTTTTGGTTTCGTTGCAAACCAATTCTCGCTACGTTCGCTGAAAAGTCAGGACACTATAGCAGTGTTTCCTAGAAACTATACTATTTTAGCTATATAAATCAATATCGAAAATTTTATAAGTTGAAATTGAAAATTTTGTGAAGATATAAATAGGAATGTAAATAAAAAACATGATCGAACTGGGGCTTGCTTAATTACATGACAAGTCCTTGTTTGTCACTATGTCGTCGTCATTGCTGATTGCATAGTTGTGCAAAGTTACACTTAATCTTGGTGCCAATATTGTTTTCGCCATTTAAATCAATTTATAATAATATAGCAACATTTGAGCTGAAAAGTATTTAAAAACTATAAGTGGATATGTGTAAAAACACGAAAAATTTAGGAAATAACATTAAAGTCTTATGCTCTCAAATTAACAGTGTAAACATAAAAGTATTTACATTAACTATCATGGTCCTATTCCAAGTGGAGATTAAATTTCTGTACCCATTGACGTAAAAGTAGGGCAGCATTATATTCCCTATGGCGATTGTTTGTTTTTGTTTCGGCTGTATTTTAAGATAACAAATAATCCAGAACGTTGTATACATTTTACATGCGATTTTTACCCTCACAGAAGCATGGTTTAAACACATTCTGTGAAAAAAAACTCTGGCATAAAATATCTTCGAGCATATAGCGAACAGAGTATGCTATGAAACGAATTTTATAAACAAAGTTTCCTGTTGCCAAACCACGAAAAGAAATACTGCGTTTTTTTTATCACCATTTAAGAAAATTATTTATATATTTTAAATTTAAAACAATTGGTTTATTTTTAATAAATTAAAATTTTGTTAATATTTTTTTATATCTTTTAATACAGACTGTACTACATAGATAGTTAAATCTTGTAACTTCTTTTTATATGAACATTATGTGTTTCGATTATGTATATTAATAGAATAATAAAGCGATATTATAATAAATCAATATCATCAGATATAATGTAGTGTTTTATGTAGATTTTCTAATTATTTTATTTCCTTTCCATGACTTTTAAATGATTTTTTATATGTATATTTATGTATATATATTACATATTTTCTTTAAAAAACTATGGTACGTACAGTACCACACTATACCGCAAGGTTTGGTTCGTGAATAATTTTCACGACCTTCCGCTACATGATGGTATCTAATTTATCCCTAAAGGCTGATTCCACATGGAGTTAAAGGGAATTTACAAATGTAGTTTTTCACTATGCGATTTCGGGCAACTATGTACCCGTACATTAAGAAAAGACGTATTCACATCAATATAATTTTTTTTTAAATACTGTAGATTTTCTTATTTTTAAGTACAAGTCTTAAGTCTTTCAGTACAAGTTTGAAGTCTTTCAAGTACATAAAACAGTGAAATGAAACCATAGAAATTAAAAAAAAAATTCAAGTACTACGTTACAAAATGAGACTTGTATCATTAAATGTGAAGGATATTTAATTACTTTTTTTGGACGTTAGACAAACTATGGCAAAACATGTCACGTGATGTCACAGAGCCAACCTAATGGTTGTCGGCAAATAATTAAATGGACTTCAACACCTCTGCTAACAGTCAGGAATGAAATTCAAGAGAATGAAAAAGGGCTTTGTGCTTATTTATTTTAATTGCGGATTTCAAGAAAGTTGGCTAATGAGAATATGTTCTTATTTAGGAGGAAATGTTTAATTTTCACAAAACGTTTAATATGTCTCTTTACAACTTAAAGAAGTACTTTTTTAATTTGAGCCTCCCAGTTTCAAAATCAAATAGATAGCTTTTGACAATTTTTCATTTTAAAGAAAAACTAATTAATTGAATTATTGATGGAAGAATGTTATCTTATTGTTTTACAAATTGGCATTACAATGTTAAAAGTAGGTATTAAAAATAAGTAAAATTTATTTATTTTTGAATACATTAGATGCATATTATGACTCTCCGAATACATATACATAAGTTTCAATTATGAAAAAGACATGTACTTAGAAATAAGTACAACGGGTAAAAATGAATAAAAAGGGCAGACGCTAAGCTACATAGGCTTACTGTACAAATCACTTTTAAAAAATATAGACAATTACAACCAAGACCGGTAATCGAATCCTCATCTTCATGCACCGCTGTCCAGAGCTTTTTCCGTTAAGCTACCATGGCGAAGGGAAGAAGTTATACGCAAAAGTAATGCTAAAAAGATGTGCCAAAAGAATGGAAAGTAATATAATTCAATTGTAATAACTGAGTTTCCATTAAAGCAGACGACGTTAAAGTGGAAAAATACCTTCTGAACAAATATTTTAAGTTTGTCAGGCCGCTTTGTTAAGATAGCTAGAAGAGAAGCTGATATTAGCAATATTAAATCACACTGCTCATTTTCAAAAGTACGATTATTTAAATTTGAGTACGTCATCGTGCATATATGATGCGATTGTATTCAAAGAAAAGCCAGTACGTTCGTGTACTCATTTGTATGCACCTTTTTTCTACAGTGTAGATAGACACAGTTCTGTAAAAGTAGTATTTTGAGAGAATTGTTTTTTGTTTGGATATATCTGGTTTTGCAACAAAGCTATGTGATGAAGCTACATTACTGTACTGGGGTCGGTGCACTGTAGTTTACTTGCATCTTTGATCTATCTTTTTTTGAAACTATTGTCTTTACTTTTCTGGTTCAGCAATTTAACGCTATTTTCACACCGCAAAATGCAAATAATCGAGCTGCATTGGAATTTTACTGACTTCGCCTACTGATAGATTTGTAAAAAAACAAGAAAATAAATGACATAATCTGGAAATGAAAATAAATAAAAATAGACGGCTCAAGTGTTTTTGAAACACTTTTGAAATCATGCATCTAATTTCAAGCTCAAACTTTAATAATTTCCCACATACTAAATACGTTGGCAATGATAAAAATAGTATTTTTTCGTCATAATTTAATCAATTACAAAACTAAAAGACAGATAAATCAAAGAGTTAATTTGTCTAATATTTTTTTTAAACATTGATGTTTTTTAAATAAGGTATTTTTAATGAGAATGCGGCAAATTAATCAATACTAACTTATATAAGGTATTTTATGAATGGCAAAAAGCGCTTTTCGCATTTAGCTTTTAAGAATATATTTTTTTTAAATATTTATTTCGAAGAAGTAAAAATAATGTCTCCATTTTCCTCTTCAAATTTTCTGAATACCATTAGAATTTTTTTTTAAAAAAATTCCATATACTTTAATTTGGAATTACTCCAATTTAAATGAATTTTGTAAAAATAAATTATAAAAAGTTTTACCTTCAGTTTTTAGAGGATTACGGTTTTGATTGTATCTTGGAAGTAAATTTGATACACCCATTATTTAAAAATAAAGTTTGGAAATCAAGCAAAATATTTAACAGTTTAATAAAACGGTTACAAAAATACTACAATGAAGTGAAATTTTTTTTCATTAAATGAAAATCTACCAATTTAATTTAAATGTTTAGTTTTCATTTATTTTGCCTGTAGTGTTATTTTTAGTTAAAACAAAATTTAAATGTTTATCAATAAGTGTATGTGTGTATTTGAATTAAAATTTAGAAAAGTCTGGTAAAACTCTTTATACATCGCTGCTATATACATTGTTATGAAACCTTTCACTTTTGTAATAAAAATAGTTCTATTAATGACACTTCGAAAATAAATGTTCGTTTCGGTTTTTCAAATGTCAAATTTAAATAGACATAGTACCAAATTTGTTTTTCTAAAGTACAATGATCATCCTATTTGGCGCATTTATCATAATTAAACAAATATTTTGTTTTGAATAAATCAGATTGTTTTGAATAAATCAATTTGTTTTGATAAAATCAAATTGTTTTGATAAAATCAAATTGTTTTGATAAAATCAAATTGTTTTGATAAAATCAAATTGTTTTGATAAAATCAAATTGTTTTGATAAAATCAAATTGTTTTGATAAAATCAAATTGTTTTGATAAAATCAAATTGTTTTGATAAAATCAAATTGTTTTGATAAAATTAAATTGTTTTGATAAAATCAAATTGTTTTGATAAAATCAAATTGTTTTGATAAAATCAAATTGTTTTGATAAAATCAAATTGTTTTGATAATATCAATCATATCAATCAGGCACAAAATTTTGACGTAATATTTTAATCTAAATTAATAGAAAAGAGTAGTCTGCTTGTCCGTCCGTCTGTCTGTGGCACGCAAAGCACCTACTTCCTCTACATTGAAATGTAGGAAATTTTAAACTTAGAAATTATTCAATCTCTAATTGTGAGAGCCAGAATTTTAAAATTGAAGTTAGTTATTTTTAATTAATATTTAAAGTTTCCATCCAATTGTAATCGTAAGGCCGTAGTGAGGAAAAACCGCGCATGCGTTTTGCAGTAATTATTAACGGAACGAATTCGGAAGAAAACTATCCACGCTTCTGTAGCTTAGTCGATAGAATGTTGCCCTTCGAGAGAACCTTGATAATTTTTTTAATGTATATGCTTTAACGGGATCCCAGCAACGCGTGACCACACAGTTAGTGTAAATCATAGCAAGACATTTATTTAAAAAATACTACATCGTCTTCTCTGTTTTCCCCAATAACAAATAAAATCCCGAGTAGTGATTTCCATCATGCTTCCAACTCTCAGCTAAGTACACAAAGAAGACTCTCTGGCCAATAATAGTATAAATAGTAAAATAAATAATCTCCCCCCTTTTTTGACCTTTCCATCCAATTTGGAGGTAACAGGAAGCAGCTTCGGCTTTAACGCGACAGTTAAAATAAATAGAACCTTTATAACGACGTAATGGTGTAAGTATTTACTACAGCTGTATCGAATTTTGGACGTTAGAAGCGAACATTTCCCCTTTTAAGTTTTGTTTCGCAAAAAAAAAGAAGAGGGTCGTTTGGCAAATGAGGTTGGAGACTTTTTGGGTCTTTTGGCTCCTTAAACTATTACAAAGTTTTCAGTTTCTCGGGTAAATAATATCGGATTTTATTTCAGTGGACGTGACGAGAGGTGGGTGCGAGAGTAAGTGGTTTCAGATGCAATTCCCTTACTTTTGGTTTGTGTGCTTATTTATTTAGGATTTGATTATACTTTAAAGAAAAAATATTTCAACGGTATATATATATATTATCTATCTATCTATCTATCTATCTATCTATCTATCTATCTATCTATCTATCTATCTATCTATCTATCTATCTATCTATCTATCTATCTATCTATCTATCTATCTATCTATCTATCTATCTATCTATCTATCTATCTATCTATCTATCTATCTATCTATCTATCTATCTATCTATCTATCTATCTATCTATCTATCTATCTATCTATCTATCTATCTATCTATCTATCTATCTATCTATCTATCTATCTATCTATCTATCTATCTATCTATCTATCTATCTATCTATCTATCTATCTATCTATCTATCTATCTATCTATCTATCTATCTATCTATCTATCTATCTATCTATCTATCTATCTATCTATCTATCTATCTATCTATCTATCTATCTATCTATCTATCTATCTATCTATCTATCTATCTATCTATCTATCTATCTATCTATCTATCTATCTATCTATCTATCTATCTATCTATCTATCTATCTATCTATCTATCTATCTATCTATCTATCTATCTATCTATCTATCTATCTATCTATCTATCTATCTATCTATCTATCTATCTATCTATCTATCTATCTATCTATCTATCTATCTATCTATCTATCTATCTATCTATCTATCTATCTATCTATCTATCTATCTATCTATCTATCTATCTATCTATCTATCTATCTATCTATCTATCTATCTATCTATCTATCTATCTATCTATCTATCTATCTATCTATCTATCTATCTATCTATCTATCTATCTATCTATCTATCTATCTATCTATCTATCTATCTATCTATCTATCTATCTATCTATCTATCTATCTATCTATCTATCTATCTATCTATCTATCTATCTATCTATCTATCTATCTATCTATCTATCTATCTATCTATCTATCTATCTATCTATCTATCTATCTATCTATCTATCTATCTATCTATCTATCTATCTATCTATCTATCTATCTATCTATCTATCTATCTATCTATCTATCTATCTATCTATCTATCTATCTATCTATCTATCTATCTATCTATCTATCTATCTATCTATCTATCTATCTATCTATCTATCTATCTATCTATCTATCTATCTATCTATCTATCTATCTATCTATCTATCTATCTATCTATCTATCTATCTATCTATCTATCTATCTATCTATCTATCTATCTATCTATCTATCTATCTATCTATCTATCTATCTATCTATCTATCTATCTATCTATCTATCTATCTATCTATCTATCTATCTATCTATCTATCTATCTATCTATCTATCTATCTATCTATCTATCTATCTATCTATCTATCTATCTATCTATCTATCTATCTATCTATCTATCTATCTATCTATCTATCTATCTATCTATCTATCTATCTATCTATCTATCTATCTATCTATCTATCTATCTATCTATCTATCTATCTATCTATCTATCTATCTATCTATCTATCTATCTATCTATCTATCTATCTATCTATCTATCTATCTATCTATCTATCTATCTATCTATCTATCTATCTATCTATCTATCTATCTATCTATCTATCTATCTATCTATCTATCTATCTATCTATCTATCTATCTATCTATCTATCTATCTATCTATCTATCTATCTATCTATCTATCTATCTATCTATCTATCTATCTATCTATCTATCTATCTATCTATCTATCTATCTATCTATCTATCTATCTATCTATCTATCTATCTATCTATCTATCTATCTATCTATCTATCTATCTATCTATCTATCTATCTATCTATCTATCTATCTATCTATCTATCTATCTATCTATCTATCTATCTATCTATCTATCTATCTATCTATCTATCTATCTATCTATCTATCTATCTATCTATCTATCTATCTATCTATCTATCTATCTATCTATCTATCTATCTATCTATCTATCTATCTATCTATCTATCTATCTATCTATCTATCTATCTATCTATCTATCTATCTATCTATCTATCTATCTATCTATCTATCTATCTATCTATCTATCTATCTATCTATCTATCTATCTATCTATCTATCTATCTATCTATCTATCTATCTATCTATCTATCTATCTATCTATCTATCTATCTATCTATCTATCTATCTATCTATCTATCTATCTATCTATCTATCTATCTATCTATCTATCTATCTATCTATCTATCTATCTATCTATCTATCTATCTATCTATCTATCTATCTATCTATCTATCTATCTATCTATCTATCTATCTATCTATCTATCTATCTATCTATCTATCTATCTATCTATCTATCTATCTATCTATCTATCTATCTATCTATCTATCTATCTATCTATCTATCTATCTATCTATCTATCTATCTATCTATCTATCTATCTATCTATCTATCTATCTATCTATCTATCTATCTATCTATCTATCTATCTATCTATCTATCTATCTATCTATCTATCTATCTATCTATCTATCTATCTATCTATCTATCTATCTATCTATCTATCTATCTATCTATCTATCTATCTATCTATCTATCTATCTATCTATCTATCTATCTATCTATCTATCTATCTATCTATCTATCTATCTATCTATCTATCTATCTATCTATCTATCTATCTATCTATCTATCTATCTATCTATCTATCTATCTATCTATCTATCTATCTATCTATCTATCTATCTATCTATCTATCTATCTATCTATCTATCTATCTATCTATCTATCTATCTATCTATCTATCTATCTATCTATCTATCTATCTATCTATCTATCTATCTATCTATCTATCTATCTATCTATCTATCTATCTATCTATCTATCTATCTATCTATCTATCTATCTATCTATCTATCTATCTATCTATCTATCTATCTATCTATCTATCTATCTATCTATCTATCTATCTATCTATCTATCTATCTATCTATCTATCTATCTATCTATCTATCTATCTATCTATCTATCTATCTATCTATCTATCTATCTATCTATCTATCTATCTATCTATCTATCTATCTATCTATCTATCTATCTATCTATCTATCTATCTATCTATCTATCTATCTATCTATCTATCTATCTATCTATCTATCTATCTATCTATCTATCTATCTATCTATCTATCTATCTATCTATCTATCTATCTATCTATCTATCTATCTATCTATCTATCTATCTATCTATCTATCTATCTATCTATCTATCTATCTATCTATCTATCTATCTATCTATCTATCTATCTATCTATCTATCTATCTATCTATCTATCTATCTATCTATCTATCTATCTATCTATCTATCTATCTATCTATCTATCTATCTATCTATCTATCTATCTATCTATCTATCTATCTATCTATCTATCTATCTATCTATCTATCTATCTATCTATCTATCTATCTATCTATCTATCTATCTATCTATCTATCTATCTATCTATCTATCTATCTATCTATCTATCTATCTATCTATCTATCTATCTATCTATCTATCTATCTATCTATCTATCTATCTATCTATCTATCTATCTATCTATCTATCTATCTATCTATCTATCTATCTATCTATCTATCTATCTATCTATCTATCTATCTATCTATCTATCTATCTATCTATCTATCTATCTATCTATCTATCTATCTATCTATCTATCTATCTATCTATCTATCTATCTATCTATCTATCTATCTATCTATCTATCTATCTATCTATCTATCTATCTATCTATCTATCTATCTATCTATCTATCTATCTATCTATCTATCTATCTATCTATCTATCTATCTATCTATCTATCTATCTATCTATCTATCTATCTATCTATCTATCTATCTATCTATCTATCTATCTATCTATCTATCTATCTATCTATCTATCTATCTATCTATCTATCTATCTATCTATCTATCTATCTATCTATCTATCTATCTATCTATCTATCTATCTATCTATCTATCTATCTATCTATCTATCTATCTATCTATCTATCTATCTATCTATCTATCTATCTATCTATCTATCTATCTATCTATCTATCTATCTATCTATCTATCTATCTATCTATCTATCTATCTATCTATCTATCTATCTATCTATCTATCTATCTATCTATCTATCTATCTATCTATCTATCTATCTATCTATCTATCTATCTATCTATCTATCTATCTATCTATCTATCTATCTATCTATCTATCTATCTATCTATCTATCTATCTATCTATCTATCTATCTATCTATCTATCTATCTATCTATCTATCTATCTATCTATCTATCTATCTATCTATCTATCTATCTATCTATCTATCTATCTATCTATCTATCTATCTATCTATCTATCTATCTATCTATCTATCTATCTATCTATCTATCTATCTATCTATCTATCTATCTATCTATCTATCTATCTATCTATCTATCTATCTATCTATCTATCTATCTATCTATCTATCTATCTATCTATCTATCTATCTATCTATCTATCTATCTATCTATCTATCTATCTATCTATCTATCTATCTATCTATCTATCTATCTATCTATCTATCTATCTATCTATCTATCTATCTATCTATCTATCTATCTATCTATCTATCTATCTATCTATCTATCTATCTATCTATCTATCTATCTATCTATCTATCTATCTATCTATCTATCTATCTATCTATCTATCTATCTATCTATCTATCTATCTATCTATCTATCTATCTATCTATCTATCTATCTATCTATCTATCTATCTATCTATCTATCTATCTATCTATCTATCTATCTATCTATCTATCTATCTATCTATCTATCTATCTATCTATCTATCTATCTATCTATCTATCTATCTATCTATCTATCTATCTATCTATCTATCTATCTATCTATCTATCTATCTATCTATCTATCTATCTATCTATCTATCTATCTATCTATCTATCTATCTATCTATCTATCTATCTATCTATCTATCTATCTATCTATCTATCTATCTATCTATCTATCTATCTATCTATCTATCTATCTATCTATCTATCTATCTATCTATCTATCTATCTATCTATCTATCTATCTATCTATCTATCTATCTATCTATCTATCTATCTATCTATCTATCTATCTATCTATCTATCTATCTATCTATCTATCTATCTATCTATCTATCTATCTATCTATCTATCTATCTATCTATCTATCTATCTATCTATCTATCTATCTATCTATCTATCTATCTATCTATCTATCTATCTATCTATCTATCTATCTATCTATCTATCTATCTATCTATCTATCTATCTATCTATCTATCTATCTATCTATCTATCTATCTATCTATCTATCTATCTATCTATCTATCTATCTATCTATCTATCTATCTATCTATCTATCTATCTATCTATCTATCTATCTATCTATCTATCTATCTATCTATCTATCTATCTATCTATCTATCTATCTATCTATCTATCTATCTATCTATCTATCTATCTATCTATCTATCTATCTATCTATCTATCTATCTATCTATCTATCTATCTATCTATCTATCTATCTATCTATCTATCTATCTATCTATCTATCTATCTATCTATCTATCTATCTATCTATCTATCTATCTATCTATCTATCTATCTATCTATCTATCTATCTATCTATCTATCTATCTATCTATCTATCTATCTATCTATCTATCTATCTATCTATCTATCTATCTATCTATCTATCTATCTATCTATCTATCTATCTATCTATCTATCTATCTATCTATCTATCTATCTATCTATCTATCTATCTATCTATCTATCTATCTATCTATCTATCTATCTATCTATCTATCTATCTATCTATCTATCTATCTATCTATCTATCTATCTATCTATCTATCTATCTATCTATCTATCTATCTATCTATCTATCTATCTATCTATCTATCTATCTATCTATCTATCTATGAATTTTTGATCATAAAGAAAGTTCTTTTCAAATATCATTTTTGTATTTCTATTTTCTTTTTGCATTAATCCAAAACATTTACAGCAAAAAGAAAACATACAACTATGTCTAGAAATTAATTAGATTATTTTGCGTTGTTAAACATACCACACACGACTTTTTCGTTGGGAAATTTTACAATGAACAGGCCTTTCACACCTTCCCATTAGTTGAACAAATATCAAATTAAATTTTAACCAGATAACTCATCTCCGATTTTTAATTAATAATTTTGTTTTCTACTTAAAAGGAATTTCTGAAAAATTCGAAAATAACTTATTAAGAATAAATATGTTTCATATAATAATTTCGTTACACATAAAGATTTAAAAGGAAACTCATAATTAACATGTTGGGATTATAAAGATGCATGAATGGGGTTGTATTGTGTTGTTTTAAAAACGAAAGTCACATGCATATTTAAATTAATATTAACACTTACACATTTATTTCACAGAATTTAAATGGAAAATGTCCTTTCAGCTTCTAAATTTACTTTTCAGTTAATTATTCTCGAAAAAATTGTAAGAACCTAGAAACTTTCAAATAAAAATTAATCAAATGAATTACATAAAAAGTGATCAAGTGCCCAATACCTATTTAGGAGGAATTCATATTGGCAGACACTCCGTATCCTGCCAATTACGGCATAATACGTAAGATTTCTCATGTTTGGTTTGCAAAGAATACGTAAGCTTAGATGGTCGTTGAATGCAAGAAATGGTTCCGAGAAAAAGCCTACTTTGAACTTCATTTTAATATAAAATTCTGTTTAAACCATGGGTTGGTATTTATTGTTTCTTAACAGAAATATGGAAAATATATTTTTGTATTTTGTACCACCTCGACTTATGTCACGGCCACTGAATATACACATAAAAAACATCGATTCCACTTTCTTGGATTCAGAATAGAATTTAGAAGCATATGAAATTTCTTGAAGCTTATATCCAATTAATGACATTTGTTACACAATGGATATCAGTAGTTCACGATTTATTGCTTATCGAATTCTGGTTTATTGTTGTATTTTAGTACCGTTAAATCAATAATATAATATTAATTGTCTTTAACTAGCATGCGAATACAATAACTTCAGCTGCAGTGTGTTTAGTTGGTAGATGAACTTATTGAAAAAAGATGTTTGCTTAAATTTTATTGTACTTTTTCATGCTTTTGATGTAGTATTAAGATGAAATACTTTCATTAAAAATACAATTTAGACATGGTTATATAATAGCAAATAAAAATGTAATATGTATTATGATGCACCTGCCTCTTAAGGACCTCACTATATAAACCTATGTATTTTTCACCCAAAATACTAACAGAATATTTTCAGTATGATCGGAAACACATTTCTCGTTTCATTCGCCGTCATTGTTTTTCTTTTTGGGAAGAGTAAGTACCGAAAATGAATGATTTTTCTTTTCCAATGTGGTTTATACGTTTATCGTAATTAGAAATTAAAGTGTTGCAGCTTTGATTTGTTTTTTGAAAAGTTAAAATAACGATTTGTTTCGAAACAAAAAATACTAAGCTAAGTGTTTTGTCGGTATTCTTTTACATAAATGGCTAGTATTTTTTTTAAAAGTATTATTTACTCTTAACCTAAATTATAAACAACAGCTTAAGAGAAGTTTGCCTTTTGATTCTTTGATGATGGGCATAATAAGCGAATCGAATAATAGTCTTTATACTTTTTTTGTTTTATTCTATATAAATAATATAATTAATGGGAATGCTTATTTTCAAAGAGCTATTTTTTTTCAAAGGTCAACATTGAACTTCGAAATGTTAAATACAATTGATTTTTTTAATTTTAATTTAACCAATATTGTTTAGACTGTTATTTATCAAAAGTTGTTTAGACTATTAGAAGCTCTCTGAAGCAATAACGTTTAGAATTTAAGTGCGCCTACTTCTATGTTACTGTTTGTTCGCTCATTCTGTAAGAGTCATTTAACGGATTTTCGTCAAATAAAATGACATATTTATGTACCTCAGAGCAAACGAGTTTAAGTCACACTTAAGAAACTTTACAGGAGAGAAAAAAACTGAATCATACTCTCAACTAAAGCTTTGGACTTGGGGTCTTTTAGCTCTCGTTAAATGCGTATTTTTTTTGAGTGAATTTTGATGAATTTAAACATAGATATAGAACCATAGTTCGATAGAAAACAAACTTTTAAACATAATCTGTAGTAGAAAAAAAATTGCCGAATTTGGACTTAGGCTCGTCTGGCTTTGATATACATATTTTAAGTATGTAAAATAAAAGAAATTCTGAAGTCAAAATATTATAAGAAACTATAATAATTAGGGTTTTTAGCTAAGTTAAATATAGCAATTTTCTTACACAGAATAAAAATTATAAAACAGACAACGGTATGTGTGATTTAAATTACCGTAACTTGGGGTTACTTGGACCCTGGGGGGGGGGGGGGTAACTTGCTTTCAAAACAATTTTTTTTTTAAATAACTCCTGAGTCTACTGTCATGAAAATAACAAAAATATAAACGAGATTGTCGGAGGGATGATGAATCAAATCTGCTTTTTCATGGCTACATACCCATGATTGGTTTAAAACATTTTATTTTATTTTGGGTTCAAATAACCCCATAGAGTCAAGGTAACTCCAAGTTACGGTATTTGTATAATTAAAGTTTAATTTTAGTGAAATGATGTGTGTTCAAATACTAGTTTATTTCCCTGGTGTAAGTTAGAATTTTTTTTATATATATAAGTTGATTATTTTTTATAAATATATTTTCTGTATTTCAATACATTTTTCTAATCGATTCAGAATATACTTGGGTTTCGGAAAGTATGGAAATACAAAAGTAAATTTCCGTTTATATTTTCTATGCACTAATTGGGAACTGTTTTTTACAGGCAGTGCACGTCCTGCAAGTGGTAAGTAGTTAATTTATATATATATATATATATATATATATATATGGCAACATTTTAGATTTCTTGGGTTTATTTATATTTCATTACACACAGACTTTGCATTTTCCGCTGATGAAGGGTGATGTATCTCCCGGAACATGTCCGGATTATACGGATTTTTATTGCGTATTTTAACGTTGCATTTGTATTTTAATAACATTAATTGTTAACATACATTACATTAATTATTAACATACATTATATTAATTGTTAACAAACATTATATTAACTGTTAACAAACTTTACATTAATTTATTAACAAACATTACATTAATTGTTTACACCAAGAATAAAACTTAGAAGTTCAGTTATATCGAAAACATGACAAAGGGGAAAGTTTACACATAACACACGGGCGATATTTAGTAAGTGTTTTTTCAGCCATTTGAAAAGGAAGTAATAAAGGTAGGAAAAAGAGACAATCTGCTATTCGTACAGGCACACCCGAAGGAAATACTTTTAAAGAAAAACAGAATAAGTAAAAAAAAAAAAAAAAAAAAAAAAAAAAACCACTCCTACCAAAAAAAAAAAAAAAAAAAAAAAAAAAAATCCTTCCAGAACATTATTTGATTATGAAAAAGCAGGGGCAGCAAAAAAAGTAACAGAGGACATAATTCTGGCCTTATTTCAAAAGTAGAAACTTATATAAAAACGCAATTATTCTGACGATGAGTGCGATGATGAAATATGTGTGTATTTTCTGTTTAAGACCATACTAAAAGTCAAAACGTGGAGAACAATGGGTACAATCCGGCGAGTGTAGAGCTGGTCACATGATGATTGTAGTAACGGTGATTCAATATTCTTTGTATGCTAAATTCGCGAGACGAAATTTGAATCTCATGAACACTCATCCTAACCGATTTGTATAATTTCTTTTGTACTTTATGAAATTAAATAAAGTAATTAAAAAAAATTGTATTTTTTTGTACAATAAGCCTCTTATTTCGCAGTTTTTAGTGGTGTGTAAATGTGATCCAGGCATTGTGTAATCCTGATTCGGATACATTCAGGTTTGCACAGGTGACATCACCGCACATAAACATAGATAAATGAAATATATATAATAATTTAATGTACATTAATGCACTACACTGTAGTTTAAAGTTCAACTAATGAATTAGTATTAAAAACAAGATAACTAGTGCAATATCTAAAAATAGAAAAATAATATAAAAAAAAGTGTGTAAACCTACCCCGGTCTACCCTAATTATTATCAGAATTTAATTTTTTTTTATAGAATTTAAGAAAGGTTAGACTATTTTTAGAAAAAATTTAAAAACATTATATTTCAGACTCTAAATATTACAACCGCATTTCCGTACCCCACTTAACTAATATACAACACTTATTTCTAAATTTTCTTATAAGTAAATTTAAATTTTGTTGCTTTTAGAAATTTAACTTTGATTTATTATTTATTATTTGACAAATTATCTTTGAATTCAAATTTATCTCAACAAGGTTTTTTTTTAAATTTCTAAGAAATTTGAAGAGTTTTATATTAAAAGTTTTAATTATTGTGATTAACTCCATATTGTAATTAATTATTGTTATTAACTTAATATTGTAATTTATTGTTGTTACGAATTCTATAACAATTATTAATTGCATTCTCAATTTTAATATTCAGATATATTTTTTCCAGAAATATTTATAAATATACATATGACTCACAGCAATAAAAAACGTTTAAACTTTTATTTCAGATAACACAGATGACTCTATTAGTAAGTAAAGTGCATGTTAGGCTCATTCTACACAGTTATTATTTACGCACGTTAGCTTTTGCAGATGCATTGATGATAAGTAGACAATCCACGTGGTCGGTATTCACCAGTACCGTTAAATTTTCATTAATAAAGACATGTAAGGGAAATATTTTATAAATAAGAAAATAAATTTTGTTTTTTGGTTGTATCATGATATTTTTATTCATATGTCTTTTTATCCTTTATTTATCTTGAAATATAAAACTATTGAAAATTTCTTACAGGGATCTGTGTCAAAATCATAAAAAAATATTAGTGTATGCAATGTAACATAGTCATAAATAGTATATCATAAGAAGAGGTTAAATTAACAGTGGGTTAAGTCCATTTGATTCACACCGCTACCACTTTCATCGCAAACAGAAACCGGTCACTTTTCAAGGGATTTTCAGTTTGTGGTGAAAGTGATAATGGTGTGAGTCAAAATGGACTTAACCCACTATTACTTTAACCGTTTCATATATAACTGCTATACTGTGAACTATAACAGAAATAAACAACTGATTTTAGTATTTTGTATTTGTATTCAAAGAATGTTAATGTATCTTTTTGACACGTTTCATAAATTTATAAATAATTTGATTTCTGTATTCTTTATTTTTTCTCAGATGCCCGTGTAGCTGCCTTTAGAAGTAAGCGAACATTTGAGATCTGTTAATTTGATAAGCAATTTTAAGAAGGACCTAAAATATTAGAAGTATTGGGACTGTATTTTAATAAAATATCAAATATATTTATTTGCTATTTTTTAGTAACGTTAAAGTATATTTAATACATAGATACCTAGGGCCAGAATATATATATATTTTTTCTGTTTTATTTTATATTAAATTAAAGGGTCGTGTCACACTTTCTGTAACTTCTAAAATTTCATTTTCTTATTTTATCAAAGAGATTGGAAACATAGCTTTATCATGAACATTTAAATAAAAAACTCTTGCAAAGTGTTTCTTGGGTCGACAACCGGTAATCCAAAGAGACATGACACCAGCTTCGGTACCAGTAGGATGTGCAATGTTTTATTGGTACAAAACAAGAGGTATTTGCCATTGTTTCTATATAACTAGAGGTTTATTACCCCCCCCCCCTTTTCAAAAGGAAAGTAATTGTGTAATGCTCTTTCAGACTCGGTTGTGTATCAGCTACCGTACAATCTATTGAAAAAAAATCCTTTTTGTTTCATCTCACGAGCTTGCTTTATAATATTTATTCAGTCTCTAGGTATGTACAATTTTACTAACAAATAAAATTAAACTCATTTACAACGTTTGAGATCAAATAAAAAATTCGCATAATAAATTAAACTTGAGATATGTTCCTGTAGATGACAGTAGCATGTGAAGTTCGGAACGTTAAGTTTAAAAATGTTTACATTGATCATAACACCACAAAACTTTGTAGGCAACATCAGGAGCGTACACCTAAGTTGTCAACTTAACACAATAATTCTTCCGCTCACTCCTGATTCTTGATTTTAAAGTAAAATGTAAATGTACCGTGGTACGACTGTGCCTCTGGTATTACGGTCTCCCCTACATTGCAAACGTAACGGTGTCCCTGATATTCTAAACGTAAAGGTCTCGCCTATAATGTAAACGTAATGATCTCCCCTATATTGTAAACGTTAACGGTCTTCCTTACATTTTAAACGTATGAAATCATATATTACGTAATTGTAAAATATTTTTTATTACTTTATAGGTGCTCTAATTTTGTATTATTTTTTAAATAGATGCAGACGACTGTAAGATATTTTTCTTTTTTCAAATATAAAAACTATTAAATTTACAACGTAATAATTAAGTGTGCGAAAGATTATATGGTATTCATATATTTTCTATAATAAACATTTTGGAGCGCATATTTCAGCTCTAACATATAACAAAATGAAAAAAACAACCTCTATTTGGGCATCTTGGCTGTTAAGATGTATAAGTCCAAAAAATAAGTTTCAAGATTAGAGAGTTTAAACATTTCAACTTGTATGGACTATAATGTTACGTGGAATGCAATTTAACTCATTATTTTGCTACCTATTGAACTTGGAGCCACACCACTTTGCTAAATGATAGATTTAGCTTTTTAATAAAAAATGATGTTAGATCATTTTCAGGATTTTGTGTCTTTTGCAGGCAGCTTGGCGGCTATATAAAAGCGGAACACAAACTTAACTTAAACTTTAAGGAAGGTTAATTATCTTCACAGGAGCTAACGTTATAATAAAGAAAATCCACTGAATTAAAACACAAATACTCTGAAATGGTAAGTACAAACAGGATAATTAAAATTTTCTTTATTAGGTCTTCAATCAAAAATAAAATGATTTAATTTCCTATATTTATCCAAAACAGTTATTTTCAATTTTTTAGATTTTAAAGGCATACGGATATGGATAAGAATACCATTTATTTTATGATAATCAAACAATTTCATGAAATAATAAATGTGTATTGATGGGGTATTTAATTTATTATCCTATTTTTTGCATTAGAATATACCCATGAAATTTATTTTTGATTTAACACTTGTGTTCACTCCTAAGCATAATCAAACCAAATCTTCATAGTTTTTAACTTAATTTGTAAAGTTTCTCCTGACCTATTGGAAACCAGATGTATGAATATATGGAAAATAATAAAATTCAAACAAATCGCATTTTAGGGCTTTAGTCTTATTACATTTTATATTTATGTAATTGTCTATATCCTGAAAATGTTTACTCCAGTATTGTTAGTATAAGCAATTAAAAAGTTAAAATAACTTTGTTAGTTTACATACAACATAAGCTATTCTTAATTTTTGCTATAAGGTTATTTTGCGATATTTGTGAGTTGGTTTATAAGATATTTAATTTTAGCCAATTGACACATCCATCACGCAATTAGTAATGTAAGAAATATTAGCTCAGTCATTATGTAAATCTGCCACCATAATATAAAGTGGTGTATTGACATTTGGTTTCTTTCTGTGTGTTTGTTTGCTGAATTCGAATTTCAACTGTGCCTCTTCGCATGTTTTCCGGAATTCGAGTTACAGGCAAAATACAAGGAAACCATATATTTTGTTGTTATTATTTTATAACTCGCATACATTCCTTTTTCGTGAAACACGACACTGTACAAATAAAATCAAGAGATATTTCCTACAGTTTACGTCATGTCATTATATATATTTGGTCAGACGAATGGTTTACGTGCAATTTTCCGTTGTATTTAATGTTTTTTCTCCGTTCAGCTTGTAACCACTTGAGTAAACATCTTCTACCCACCGCGCAGTGTGACGTGTTGCAAATTTATTGGGACGAAATTCCCTCACAAAAGACACTTCCTGTCACAATAACTCTTCATCATCAATTATTTTCCTTGATTTTCTGGCACTGTCATAAGGTATTAGGTTTAAAAACAATTTATTGAATTCGTTGAATCAACTCTCGATTATAATACACGATTTTATTGATATAATATCGATATATTTATAATAGTATGAAATATTGAATTTTATTGTCCCATACACAGCAATACATAAACGATTTTATGTTATGGGTATCGTAACCGGTATGGAAAGTACATAATTAAAAGTTTTATTCCCGCTTTGAAGTTGAAGACCCTAGAATGTCTTACAAAGCCTCAGATACTTCATCTACACACATAAGTAGATATGTTTCTTTATCCCGAGGCTCTGTCTCCTCTTGAAGCTGAGGTTGAGTATTTCGGAATCATCTACCGCATCTTATATGCATTCAGAAGTGGCCTGATGCTTGTTGTCACAAGTGCCATCGCGGTTTAAAGCTCTAGAGCTCATGGACGTGATATTATTTCCAGGGATCTCCAGTTTCTCCATCCATGCACTCAATTTTTAAATTCATAAAAATACTCCATTGTATAATATTTTTTAAATGTAATTGTTGTAACTCTAATTATTGTCGTAAACATTAAAAGCTCTCTCTTTGCAGTGAATTAAAATTTTGGTAATAAAAACAAAACTGCACGACTAGAAAAATTATTTAAACTCTGCAACATTGAAAAAAACTTTACAATTGCCAAAATAGCGTGAGCTTCAGAGAGTTAAACAAGAAACTGAACATCTTGTGCCTTCCTTTCTACACACACTTACATATATGGCTTTTTACACTTACAATACATTATATTCAGTATTGAATCAGTGGCTAAAGTCTGCAAAATAGTAACCGGCAGTAGGTCATTTTTGATGCTTTTACAACTGTGGTCTTCTAGGTTTTTCTTCCCGTGTCCAACAAAAAAATTCTATGCTTTATCTTAAAAAATGGCACATCTGCAAATTTTTGCAGAAAATTTGCAATATTCTATACTTGAAAAACAACTGCGATGTAAAATGTGAAGATTTTTGTAAATTTTGTGCGGATTTTTGCACAAAAGTTTCCAATAACCGCAATTTTACGCAGATTGTTTAATTATTATTAAACAGCTTTTTTACAAGGAAAATTATTTTTTATAGATATAAACAATAATAATTTGTCAAAGAATTTTCATAGAAAATGTTCCTCACTTATTGTATTGAATTAACTTGAATAGGGCTGCAAGTAAAGTCGATTTAGGTTTTAAAAAAATATAATATAATTGTCTAAATTTAACAAGATATTTATTAAACACATTATTTGTTAACGAATAGCTAATTTTCCCCTATATTAATTGTTTTTTTGTAGAGGAGCTTAGGAAAGAAAATATTACCCATTTTCTTCTTTGAGATTAACATGGGGTCACATAAATATTTTGACATCAATATTTTGAGGTTATGTAACCAGCGTTATTCATTTATGTTATTATCTTATATGTTTGTTCTATTATCATGTCCCCGTCACCTGTATATATTTTCATGTTCCCGTTACGTGTCTATATATTGTTCCCGTTATTACGATTGTAACGCCCTCTACATATTTATGTCTTTCCCGCTGCACGGGAAAGCTTCAGTCATGTAACTGCCTCTTACGGTGATGCGTATAAGGTTTCGTTCCTCCCCGAGATATTGTAATGTTAGGCATATGTGATTAAAGATGTTTATGTTCTATCCTTGAATAGTTATTTAGTCAATACGCCTTATAGTTATAAAAAAAAAATCTGAAATCTTTCTCTCGTGCTTTAAATAGATATTCACCAAACATGTTTATTTGATATTAAAAGTTGATTTTTACCAATATGAGAGATACAAAATTGTACATCAATTTTGTCTCGCTAGATTTACTAAAAGTCACACTGCGGTGGGCAAAAAATGGTTACTCAAATGGTTGCAAGTTGAACGGTGAAAAGACCTTAACTATTACGCGCCATTCGTCTTACCAAAACTCGTAATGACATTTAAATTGTAGGACATTTGTACATGTTCGTTTTTGTGTATAGTTTTGTTTTACGAAATGTGGATCGTTTATGAGTTACACACAAAAAAACAAAAAAAACATTTTTTTTTATTGCTTGAAACTCAAAATTAATTCCGGCAAACATTCGATGCGGTAAAGATGAAATTTGCTTTCAGCGCCATAAAAAACATTAAGGATCCAAATGTCAGAACTACTCCGCAGAATATAAGGCAGAAGTCTTTTACTAGACTAAATGATTACACTATATTCTGAATGATGAGTTAATAAAACAATCACAAATATGCCCATTCAAATTTGGTTACTGGACGATATGCTATAAAATATACATTATCAAGTGATAAAAAAGAACAGAATAACCAAAATTGATAATTTTTTTACACATGCCATTTTCTACAACTTGGATAGTCCAACTACAGTATAAAGAGAATTCTGTAATTTTTTAAAAATATGGGCTTTAATGGCTAGAGCTTTATAGGAGTTCTGTGCCTTAGAAGTGTTCAAACGAAACTACTTTAGCCTATGTTGTCTATTTTGTTACCTAAATTAAAAATTACTTTTTTTGTGAAAAATTGCGTAAAACTTACGTACTTTTAAAAAGTACGTAAAAGTAACGTAAACTTACGTGCTTGAAAAAAGTACGTAACGTACGTAAAAGTAATGTAAAACTTACGTACTTAAAAAATTACGTAAAAATTCATTAACATAGGCGGAAAAGAATGAAATGAAATGGGATGAACTTTGAATTTTACATATATTAATTAAGAAAATATCAGTAATTGCCGGAGACCTAAGCTACTAATGGGATCCCTTAATACATGAAAAGGTCAAATTAATTTGGAATATATTTAAAACTGATAAATATATGTTATCAATTTTATATACAGAATATTAAATACTCTTTTTATTTACCCATATAGCACAACTTGAAAATGTCTTGAGTGGTAATTTTCAATTATTTTGAACATTTTCATGTGTATGATATTTTAAATATACTATTATATTTTGTTAGTTTAAAATATAATTTTTAACAAAATAATAAATACATTATATTTGAGTAGATATTATACTATATTGTGGTGCGTTAATTAGTGTAAACTGTAAATGTAATAATTTTAACTTTCTATGTTGAAATTAGTTTAATATTGAAAATTGAATAAGTTTTAAACTTGTATAATAAATTGTAAAAATGTTATGTAATATTTTAATTAAATCGTTTCAAAATTACTATAATACATGTTATTATTAATATACAGTCCATTTAAATTTAAATAAAAATCTAGTAATGCTTGATGACTTCTTCAAAAGTTGAATAAATATTTAAAAAATATATAATTATAAATGCAATAAAATCTTATTTCTTGCATTTTTTAAAGTATTAAAATTAAATTACAATACAAAAATAAACCATACAAGTGAATTTCGGTTTTGAAAATATTTATTTATATTATATAATTATATTACGTTTATGGATAAGTTATAACAAAGGAAAATTTTGGAAAGAGTAGAATCCCCTTAACTATAATAAACTATTTCATTGTTATTTTTATTTGTTGTAGGTATCATTTTCACTGGAAATGTTATGTGCATATTTTTAATTTAAAAGGAAATAACAAAATGTTTAGTTAACATGTTCAAAATATTTATAAGAAATACCAATTAAAAAAGTTTTAATACTATAAATAAAGGTTATAGTTTAGTATATTTTTTTAAAATTAAATATAAATATTTATTTCTAGTATATAAAAGCATTATTTTGTTATTAGTGAAAGTAAATGCACTTTCTTGCAATATAACTCTTTAAATAGTAAAAGTAAAATGTGTTACTTTTAGATTTATCACATGGCAAGTGAATATGACTTTCTGATTTTTGTATTTATAAATTGTGGATTTTTAAACATAATCAAGTTTATTTTGTATTCTTAATTTTTAAAACTTAAATAAAACTAAAATTTTTAATAATTGCAATTTTATTTAAAGTTTACCCTATTATGATTACAAAAGTGAGTTTTGTAAAATAAAAGTATATATTTATTCATTTAAAACTATATACTACATTAAACTTGTATGTAAATATTAAAACTAAATATGTATTCAAATATTTAAGACTCCTAGTTTCAAAACCAGATAGCCATGTTATTTTGGATCAAAACACATGTCTTTGAATTCCTTTGTAGGCTAGCCACGCACTGGCAACTATGAACCATGCAACTCAATTATTTAGTTGCCCGCAACTGAAATACTCAAAACTTTATTCGCTTACTCATCAACTATTGGACATTGCGCGATACTGCTCTAACAACTTTAGCAAGTAATCGTGGATTTGGTGATTTTGTATGGATTGTGATAATACGTACTTAAAATACTTTAAATTAATTTATATATATACTTTTTATTTTTAAATAATAGATACGCTGGTTAGACTGGCTGCTTGTAAGTCAAAAACAGTTTACTCTTTAATAAATATATATACCTAAGTAATTTGATTTCAAAATAATGACAATTATGTCTAAGTAATTAAATACATACAATTTTTACTATAAAGTTTTGCAATGAAAATTCTATAATGAGATTTATTATTATTTAATTTTTCTATTTAAAACTAAATTTAAACCAAATTCTAAACTACTATTTAAAATTTTGTTCAGAAGTATGTACTTTATATTCTTGAATTATTTATTTGGTAATACTTTCGGGTGTTTAATTAAAAACTCAAACAGATTATCTGAAACAAATACTTAAAAAAAATTATTTTGTTCATAAATTGGAAAATTAAAAATAATTTCAATAACTCGGATCCAGTTTCAAGTTCCATTCATATTTTTTCTACGGAAATTTTATTTCGTATAAGTAAATTTTTGCAAAATGTAGACTAGTTAATGAAACTTATACAATTGGAAATGTACCACTTGCCATTTTTTAAATGTTAGTGATAGACACTAAAAATATATTTAATTGTTTGTTATTTTTTTAAAGGAATTATTTTATTGTAAAAAAAATACACCTACACAACATTGACACATGTTCCTCTTTAATTGGTTGTTTTACTTGTGTATTGGAACATTTTTTAATATTTTCAGTTAAAAATATTTTATATCGTTATATATTTATTTTTTTAAATATTTCTTATATTTCATATGCAAACGTAATAAACTTTTTTAATTTTTTAGTACTTACACCTGGTAAGTAAGGAAATGATTTACCAAACAATATATTAATAAGGACTTTAAAAACTTTCTCAACTGTGCTAAAATACCTTGCATATGTATATCAGTACAGATGCAAGGTATACATAGTTAATTAAGTTTAATGTACGTTTTGTGTGTCTTGATTATCGCCAAAACGGTTTGTTAGCGGTTACTATTATTGTAGCTCTATCGAATGGGCTTCTTTTAAAAAAAAAATTTGCGTGTAGTTGGAGAAAAGCAAAATAATCACGAAGTTCGGTTATTTACGGTTCACAATGAGTAAAAAAATCGTAACTTTCCAACTGCGGGGCTTTATTTTGAGATTTTTGTTAGAGACTATTCCGTAGTTCTATATTTTACTGACTTGTTGTTTCCTTCAACACAGCTACAACTAATTTTATTTAATATTCAACATTATTTTTTCCCTAATATACTTAAACATACGCATAATTTATTTCAGAACAAGATGCACATTTCATTGGACGTAAGTAAATAATTAAAACAATATTTTTATATATATTTTCTGTACATTTTGAACACATTTAATTTTGAAGCTGGTATCTGTTTCATTAAAAAAATTGTAAAAATGTTTCCCTTTCAACTAAGTAATAAAGGATTTTGTGTCAGACATCTCAACTAATTAATAGTACGGATCACATTTCAAATTGTCTATTAAATAGCAATATTTAGTTCAAATCCATAATTGTATTTGTTAGCAGTTAGTTAAATTTCACTCATCTTAAATTCATAGACACGTATTTTTAATTATTGGTTGAGGACTGCCAAAGTTTGAAAGTTTAATTTATTTTAAAGATTTGATCACATTTTAGAACCAGCACTGATGGATAATTTGTATTGTGACGATTGTCTGCATTCGTACCATATCGAAATGAAAACACATTCAAATAATCTTTATACAACATATTCAAATATAATTTACTTTTTTATATTGTTTTAGTAATAACTTTCAAGCGATGCATGCATTATTGTTTAATTGCATCTGTTAGTATTTTGTTATAAGAATTTAGGACCTTAATGCAAATATAGTATTTGAGGAGTACAGTTCCAAATATGTCTTGACCATATTAGATGGTTATTTTTAAATCGACTGAATTATTATTTATTTGGATAAAACAAGTTTTGAAACAGCACCCCTCACTTTAACAATGATTATGTAATGTGTTTGGAGTTAATAAGTTAAAAAACACTACTACTCATTTATACGGGTTATAAATGGAATTATACAAGTATTGACATTACAACGTAAAAGCAGAAAACTCCATTTTATTTACAAACAATGCATTTGAATAAGACAGAAATTGGAAGGATAAATATCATTTTCCTTAAAGTTCCAATACGATACAATATGTTATACATCTACAACTTTATTTTAATGAAGTTCCTTTTGTATTGGGATATAAAACAGGTTTTTTCAGATATTCATAATTGAGGAAAAGAAAAGTATTCGTATATCCTATTTATTTTTATTGTCTTCGTTTAATGTTTGTTTGGAATTCTCACAGTTGTTCCAGTATGTAAGTAAATGCTTAGTTACTGTATATATATATATATCCAACTATTATTTTTAATATACATACACAAAGTTTGTTAATATTCCTAAAATAAAATTTCATGACCTATCTAAATACAAATGGTTATATTTATGTATGAACCAAAATATTTAAATATTATTTGTAAAACGCTAAATATTTTATTATTTTATATTTTATAGCTGATTTTAAAAGTAATGTAAGAGGTGCGTATATATTTTCTGATAGTTTTGTTATATTTCCACACATTTTGAAGCCATTTTTCTCAAAACTTTCAACGTTCCAAGCCACTTTATTGTATTGCAAAGCATATGTTATGATAAAACGATAATCAATGTTCAGTTATTATAATATATTTTCCCATGTAGCCGGATTTCTTGTGCGTTTAACCGTGCTGAAAAACTAAGACAATAAGTATCATACAACAGTAAATGTTTTTTAAAAGATACAAAAGTTGGCCTCAATTCTTATAGAATTTAGGGATTTCACGTAAAGGTTTGCTCTAACCTACCCATTGCACAGCTCTAGAAAGATGTTAATTAAACTAATTAACGTGTGAATTAAACTAATTAAAATTTTATAGTAACCATTTTAAGGTTAACTTAAGGAATCTTAATTTCAAGTCAGCCACATATAACTTTCTAAATCCAAAGTTTCATTGTTTATAACGGTAACTTGAATGTTGGCCAATAGTTAGGGTTACTATACGTCTGGACTTCCTTCGGAAAGTCTTGATTTCAAGCTCATATCCACGTTAGTGTCCAGATCATCAAATGTCCGGATTTATACCAGTGAATGTGAATATATAGAAATTTGTTTGTAATAGGGTAAATCTGACGTATTCGAAGTGGCTGACGTCATTCCGCCAATGAGAAAAAACTCCATAGTTTTCACACTTGGTGCAATTTCTCTTCTATCAACTTTGGACACCCAGCTGTAAAAGAACTGCTGAACGTCAAGCGTCAAAGCAAATTACATTTTTTATTCTCCGGAATTCTACGAAAAAATAAAAAAAGATAAGTAATAAAATATTACATACACTGCTGGTAAAGAAAATGTAAAATTTAAAAAAGAATCAAGTTACATCATATAAGAAAACTAGCAAAAGTACCCGTTCTTCGCACGGAGATAAATTAAATAACGACAAAAAACTGAAAATATATACATTTCCTCTCCTCCCTGGAATAATTGCATATACCATTTTAAAATTCTTCTTTTAAAAGTGATAAAGCTTTTTTTTATAATTTAAAATATTTTAATGTTTAATAAATTATAAGTTAAAAAAGTAAAAATATCTCTTTACTACTTGGTTGCTAATACCGATAAAAATCCTATAATTTCTAGTTTATCTCTCATACGGTATGGAGTTTAAAAAATTAAACATTCCGGCACAAACATATTTTTAGAAATTTAAAGGAATTTTCTTTCGGTATAAGTATACATAATTGCGTGAAATCCCATAATAAGAAACGACGTTTTTAAAATCCTTAACTCATGTGGAATCAGCTGATGGGTATAAATAATATACTATCGTGGAAACGAAAGTCAGACATTTCGTACATGCCGATTTTTAACTCATCTTGGCCCTCTTACGCTTGCACCAGGTGAAAATAAGTGTACCGCTGTTATTAATTCAACGCGGAATCAGCCTACATAGATAAATGACATACCATCGTGTAAAAGAAGGAAGGTCGTTTCAACCATTGTAGGCCTTTTATTCTCTCCCCCTCTCAACCTTGTACCGAGTAGAGGCCCAGTACAACGCGGTATGTACATAACCGATTTTTTTAACCCAACGATTTTTTTAACGGATGCCGCAATTTATTAGGGAAATGACTATAATTATTTATTAGTTTTCAGTGCTTCCTTTAATCGATGAAAATTTCATTACTGTCATCATCATTATTGAAAGGTAATGTGCATTATAATAGGAATTTTATAGGAATAAGTATTTATTTAAAACTATGTTTTTTTATTAAAGAAAAAAATATTAAATTAAATAATAAACAAAGCGCTATGATCTTCCTTTTTATATTAGTTTTTAAATTTTTTTTCATCAAGTTGGGTTTAATTAAATTGCAGTTTTAAATCAATAACTTCAAGCGTGAATTTTAATGAAACTTCTGAATCAATTTCGATATTGAAATGTTCTGAAGCCATATGGAAGTGAAAAAGGCAGAAAAAACAGATAACATAATTTTTTAAAGATGACAATATTAAGAAATTTGATCAAGAACTTTAATGATTTAACTTTCAAAACATTCCGAACTACCCTTTTTCCAGTATTGCAATTTTGATTTGACTATTTCCAAATGCCCGTTCCAAAGTATCGTTTAGGCTACATCTTTGCAATATCTTCGACCAACAACTTGTGTATCTAATTAGTAGTTTGCATTTTTGACCTCAGTAATGCAGAACACAAAAATGTAAATTGCAGCCAGAATAAACCTAAACTTTTTTTGCAAATAAACTGCCTCAAATTCTTTATCAAAGTAAGAATAAAATTAACAGCCCGGCATAAATACTCAACCAAAAATAGTATGTTTTGAAATACTACACAACTTTCTTTTACTACGCCCTGCCCATGTTTTAAAGAATTCCCGTGATTAATATTATTACAAAAGAATAACCACCTATTTTATTTTTGAGTACATTTTTTTTAATTACGGATCAATGTATTAAAAATTCGGCATTTACTCATTTTGTTAAACCATTTTTCCTAAAATTTGGAGTTTGTGATACTATTATTATTGAATTCGCATCGAAAAATACCTGTCATACAAATATTTAGTAAGTTTCCACAGCAAATTACAGCCAAGACGCACTTTATCCAAAGAATACACAGTTATAACTTGCCGATAGTTTAGCGAACGGTGCAGGATACTATAATCTCACCATGTACTTTCAATAATTCTACATTTAATTATTAATGATCGCCATTTAATTATTAATGATCGCCAATGTTTTAAAAGGAAATATTCATTGGCACATTAAATAAAATACTTTCTAAATTATCAGTTGGTATCTGTGAAATTTTAATCTTTAATAACATAAAAAAGTCTAATAGAGCTGAAAATTCACAGTAAAACCAAGCTTCGTACAATAAACAAAAATACTTGCATAAAATATTATTCAAATAAATAAAATGGAAGTTCATGCACAAATTACTTGTATTTTGGATGAATTGTTCTAAAAGTTCAATTTAAGATAATTAAATATAGTTACAATAAACCTGTATACAAAAAAACAAAATAAAAGAGATAAAACGATTATAAAATTTTAATACAATTCTAAACCATTTGCCTAAAATAAAATTCTGGTTGTTTAAATTTTTGAATGGTTCCGTATTGTAGCAGAAAACCCAATGTGCAAACGTTTTTCAATAATTATTAAATCAAATAAAACCAATGACGTAATTTGTATAGTGTCAATAACGAAACATTTTATTTTAAATTGCAAACGACATTTTCATCAATGTTATGTCAATGGAATACATTAAAATATTTATAACATATGAATGGAATATCGTAGAAACTTAAAAATTATCTCAAAAGATGCCTAATTTTTTACGTAAAGTGCTCTGTAAATTTCATAAAGCTACATTTTGTAGTTATGGAGTATTCCTTGTAAATATCGGCATTCTAATTGATTCATATTTTTTTATATTACGTTTTCGCTTTTCTCCGTTGATTTTAACTGATTTTACTGTTGCCACTTCGTGAAACTTTGCTGACACACTCTAATAAATGTCATAACATTCGAATGGAACATCGTAGAGACTTGAAAATAGTCACGTTAAAATTCTTATTTTTTGAACTAACTATTCTGTGAATTTCAAAACTCTGCGTTGTGTAGTTACGGAGCCTATAAAGTACTGACAAACAAACAAACAAACAAACCAACAAACCAACATCCGGACGGATTTTGGAGATTTCTGCTTTATATATAAGATACATCACACTTTTTAAAAATTACTAAGCTGTTTATTGAATATAAATCTTATCATAATATTGTCTTAGAATAATATTTTATCACATTTTAATGAACTTTTTAAACCTTTATTATTTTAGATGTTACCAAATGTAAGTATGTATATTTGTCAAACAAATACATTATTTTTTGTTTAACTTACAAATTATACATTAACTTTAACACATTTTTGAAAACATCTAACTAAATTGTTTGTTTCAGTATATTTTATTTTTGATGCATTAATTTTTATTCTTAACATCAATCCAAGATAATTAAAAAACTGTGGCGTAAATTGTTCATCAAAAAATAAAAAAATATATATAATATCATGTATGTGATT
Organism: Troglohyphantes excavatus; assembly: GCA_963932185.1. Taxonomy (NCBI): domain Eukaryota; kingdom Metazoa; phylum Arthropoda; class Arachnida; order Araneae; family Linyphiidae; genus Troglohyphantes; species Troglohyphantes excavatus. The sequence continues at coordinate 2,870,297 of OZ010675.1, read as the reverse complement.
GTCAGTGTGTCAAATTGTTTACTGCTATTAATTTAAATAGTCAATCCATGTGCATTCTAGAACGTAACTATAAATCACAATAATTTTGTTGTATACAAGCAGCAATCATAGTTCTTTCAACCATATATTTGTTAACATTAAAAACACATTTCGACAATGCGTATTTATATTTTTATTATTTACACGGCTGTAACAGGAATATGGTATACGGATATGACTTGTAATGTATAAGGTAATCTATAGTATATATTGCTTAAACAACTTCACCGATCATGGCGATAACACGAATCAAATGAAATCCCATAATTCCTTGACCTTACAAAAATTTATTATTGCAAAGATAATTATTAGAAGTAGTTAAGACTACAACCGAGACAACATTTATATTGTGGGGCAATTTTGCCAAGTTCTTGAAACAAATAACCAATCATTCATCATCAAACCTCAATTATCATGTAGCCTTTATTGGTTGGCATTGGTACGCGGCGGATGCATACAATTCGGAAGAAAGGTTGCGAAAACATTCGTCCTTGGTGCTTTTTGTCTTCTTTTTCTTATGAATAAGTGTGGAAAAAATTAAATGTATAACATTTAAATGTATTTTTGAAAGCCAGAAATGCGTTTTTAAATCTACGCAAACCTATGCGAAAAGACTATTTTTTCTACCTTCGCTCAAAAAGGAGTAAAGTGGTCGGCCACGCTTAGTCCTCGCTCCAGTGCTTATAGTAATATTATATTCTAGCTCAGTGCTTATATACCTAAAATAATAAATTCACGTTTTGCTTTTAACGAAGTTGTGATTATTTTATTATTCACAAGAAATATTTAAATTTAATTAGAAAAAATAAAAAAAACACTTGTGCAGATATGATGATACAGATGATTTACAGATGAGACCGACACACCAGGAGTACTGTTGTACAAAAGGTAATTTTACAAATGACAAAGTGCATTTTATTGTGTCAGATGTCAACTTTGTTTTTATATTCCACAGTTTACAACATAGGTTATGCCGTTAGGATCAACAGATAAACTTTTCAAATACTTTGATTTACTTTAGTGAAGATCAAAGAAAAATCATATATAATTTCTTCGCATTTTTCTTGTCAGTTGTTAGTTATAATTAATTCCAAATGTGAATTAAACAATTTTTCATTGTAAATTTTGTGTAATGTTACGGTGGTTACAGTTAACTCAGCCTCCAGTGCGAAACAAAGATCTTAGGAAAGTGTGAATTAAAGGCCTGATTTCACACTGTTAAAAATTGGTACTCAAAAATAAATAAAATATACTCATTTTTGAATACATTCAATTCCTTATCATAGCTTCGAAATCATAAGTTTCATTTTTGAAAAAGACATGTACTCAAAAATGAACACCATGAGTAAAAAGTGCAGTTGCTTGCCTTCATAAATCACTATCAATAAATATCAACAATTACAACCAAGACTTACCGGGAGTCGAATCCAGATCCTTAGGCACAGCAGTCCAGTTCTTTATCTGTTGTACTACCAGGACGACGTGAAGAAGTTATAAGCAGAATACTTTTTTAAGAGGTTTGCCAAAAGAAAGGAAAGTAAGATATTTTAGTTGCTTCCATTTAAGCATCGACTTCAAATGTAATGTGGAAAACCATTTTCGAAATAACTATTTTAAATTTGTCATATCCCTTTGTTAAGATGGCTTGAACAGAAACTGAGATTAACAATATTAAATCAGACTGCTCATTTTTGTGAAAGTACGATTACTTAAATTTGAGTACGTCATCGCTCATTTACGATGCAATTGTACTCAAATAAAAACGGGTTGGTTCAGGTACTCATTTCTAAATATCTATTTTTTACAGTGAATCGTTCAAACATTTCTCTTCGCTATAGAAGATCAATTATCTAAATAGGCTGATTCTGCTTGGGGTTACAGGGCTTTGGAATATTATTTTTTTTTATGTCGCGTACGTTTCTGCTAATGATCGTTGTAACTTGAACGATTTCAAAGACCTATTTAGGTTAAACAATTTAAAAAAAAATTGTCTCTAGGTAGGTCGGTCTTTCTTATTTCCGGATAATTGCATTGATTGTAAATTTTCAAAATCCTAATTCTTTAATCTAACATCGTTTTAAGTGATGTTTTAATTTAAAATATAAACTATTTTTTCCAGCTCAATTAAGGGCCCAACTTAACGGTAAGTAATGATGATGTTAAGTTAGATGACTGTATTTAAATCATTATTAAGAAAAAGTTTAGTAAATTTTAATCCATTAATTAAATGAAAAGAAAATATAAATTTGGAAATTTATATAAAAGGTCATATAATTTAAAGAAATACCAGACATTTATTCATGTTTAAAGAAATCCGTTTAATTTACTATTTCATGAATTTTTTATAAATTCTTGAAATAATTTTTAATATCAAAAGTTATTATAGGAACGGCATGATTGATTACTATTTATTAAAAAAATATTATTTTGTTTTTGTTTTTGTTACTGATCGCAAAGAGCGTTTATATATATATATATATATATATATATATATATATATATATATATATATATATATATATATATATATATATATATATATATATATATATATATATATATATATATATATATATATATATATATATATATATATATATATATATATATATATATATATATATATATATATATATATATATATATATATATATATATATATATATATATATATATATATATATATATATATATATATATATATATATATATATATATATATATATATATATATATATAGCCACTGTTTGGCTGTATCACATTTAGCTTTATTAGCATAATAAAACATTTATCCCAAATACTTCGCTTAAATCTTGAACAAGTTGCTTAATTTCCATGCATAGCAAGAATAATTGTTCACTATATGGTAGTAAACAGCCAAAAAATGACCATTGTCCAACAATTTGAAATAAATAACATATTATTTAACATCTATTTGTTGCCTTTAATAACCTGCATTTCCTGCTATTGCTTTTTAATTTCAATTTTGGAGGCATTTTAAGCTGTTGGTAATTACACCTAATGCTGATGTTCAAATTTTGGCATAAGAAATTGTCTTATGTATGGCGTATTATAGTCGTTTTATTATATTAATATATGCATTTCGTAGAACATTTGTATGTACACTAGTCTAAACATAATTTTGTTTTTAAATACTGAAGTTGATCATATTTAAATTTGTTTTGCAGAGGTTTCCGTCGGTAAGTAAATATATGCGGAAACTAAAAGTTTTCATGCAAAAAACAATTACAAATAATTACATGTTTTTATTTTCAAACTAATATTTTATTTTTATTACAAATTGAAAATATTTTTTTTAGAAAGAATAGCTAGTATTGTAATAAGTAAGTAAATATTTTTATGCTATTATTATAATAAAATAGTTTCTTTTTGAAAAAATAAAAAAATAGTGGGACAAATTTAAATGTTTAATATTAGTTTTATACTTATTACAACTTTTGAAATCGGTGCCAAAGTTTACTTTTGATTTTTATAAATTTAATCGCGAATGTGTCGATTTGATAACCTCCACTTTATCGCTTTTTGGCGATTTTGGTTGGCGCGATTAAGTTAGTTAAAAATAGTACAATTTTCATTAAAACTTGTAAACTTAAATTCGCAACTTGCTTAAGATTTTTTTGTAGTTTAATAAGTATGCGCATCTACTAGTTGTCTGAATGAATACTTATTAATGTACTCTTCTGAAATTATTAATATAGGTATTGTTTGTTTAGGAAAATAATAATTTTATATTAAAATCTCAAAGAAATATTTTTTATAAACTAAGATCTTTGTAAGTCTTATAAAAATCTATTAAAAAAAAATCTCCTTTCTAATGTCTTTTAAAGACAAATATGATTGGCTCAAATTTTGTACTAATGAGTTAGTTATTTTTGGTTAGAATTTGGTTACTATTTTCAAAATTACATATAATTAATTTTTTTATGTTTATTACTTTTAATATTACATTTGATTTATTTATATTAAAATTTATATTTCGTTTATTAACTTTTTAAAGTTTATATTTGTTTTGTTAATTTTTGAAATTTGAATATTTTAAAATTGCATATATCCTGGCCTTTGTCAATTTATATTCAGCTGTGCTTAATTAATATATTTAATTGATTAACTAAGCCATTAAAATAATTATAGATTTGCCACTAAGTAAGTACATATACATTTTAAAACATTAACAAAGAATTAAACAGTAAACATAAATTGTTTGATTATATCAATAAAAATATCTCTTGTATTTAAAAACAAAATAAAAGTCATAAAATATTCGTCAAATGACAACTAATTGCTATTTACAACCCTTTTAATAATCTATAATTATCCTTATAAAAATAATCTATAATACTTGTAATGATCGATTATCGCCAAAAACTTATAAAACCGTTGGCTCTGATAAGTTTTGGCCAAAAGTATTAAGTTTAAAGTATATTGGCTCAAGAAACATATAAACAAACAACAAACACTCGCGTGTTTGTTTATACAAATCTACAAACTATTTAACGGAGTAGTTAATAGTGGGTAGATGTGTTTCATAATGCATTTAGAAAGAATTTGATTGTGTTTAAATGTGGTATGTAAACAACATTTGATTGATATTTAAAACGTACTTAAAACATGAGTCTTTTCAAGTTTTACCCTTTTAGAAAAATTATTCGCGTCTAAAATTATTCTTAAGTTGCAGGAAAAATATTCTAGTCACTTTTGATTAGGTTCGGAAATAAAAAAAATACTAAACAAATTAATTTTTCATTTTCAAGTCAACAATTTTGTCCGAAACTTAACGTCACAACATGTATGATTAATTTGACTATATTGATTCATTATAATATAATATAAGATTCTTATAAGAAAAAGTAAAATTATGAAAAAGTTCAAATCTCACATATAGATATAACTATATTTATATAGACATTTATACACGTTATTCTAAACATATATAATTACATCAGTTAGATACATATTTTCATGTGTGATTAAATATGTTTCTTCTATGTATGATGATCATCAGATATCAGTTGCTTAAATATGTACATTTATTATTTTTACTGCATTTTAATTTTCAGAGGATCAAGGGAAATTTTTTTACGGTCAGTGTTAATTATTTTTTTAATTGCTCTTTTAGTGCAAAATTGTTTCTATTAATTATAATTAATAATCGATGCTAATAAATAACCTTTTATTAATTTTGAATTTTTTTTCTTATTTTAAAATTTCTCTTATTTGTGTACGTTTTTTATGTGTAAAATATTAATTTTTAATCGAATGTTAGCAGAGTTTACATTTCTTGAATTCTGCATTAACTCAAAATTGAGATATTTAATTCCGTTAACTAAGTTTGTTTACGTTTTCAATTTTAGGACTCCCTGCAGGTAAGTAAAAAATATATAGAATGATTTAAAAATATAGCTACTTTAAATATCATTGGTATAAAAGTAAAAAAGTAGATTGAAGCATTACCTTGAAATATACTGCATAATAATTACCATTATACACTCAAAATCTTTTGTCAATTAAACTACATATAAAAAAATAACAATCACTTAAGCCATTGACTCCTGGCTTTTTTAAAATATTGTCATAGTATCTGTGAATAGAGAAATTTGAGTTCTTGTGATCAATTTGACACGGCTCCATCTTCAAGATTTAAAAATTAATTTTCAAAGTGCACATACTTATAACGGTAAGAGCTATTACATAAGCACACATCCGTTATTATAAACTTTTATTATTAATGTAACTTTATATATTATCTGAAATATCACTGTAACCGTATATTTTAAGATTAAGTTAGTTTTGGTAAATTTTTGGAAAATATCGTTTAGTGAAAACTAACTGAAGTAACAAAGGCTATGCAGTAGAGTAAGCCGTAAACAAACGGGGATTGTTTAAAATTCAATTTTATAACAGTGCTGGATCCGACTTAATAAAGATAAACAAAGTTCAACTTAAATATAGTTATCCAATTTTTTTCGTGAAAAGTTCTTTCAAGAATACTTCTTGAAATAGAATGACCATTTCAGTGATTAATTAAATGAAGCCATTAATTACGTAACGTCTAGTCACACCGCTATAACGGCAAAACATTAAACAAATTCGAAAAATTAAATTAAAAAAAATAAACTAATGCTGTTTTTGAAGTTTCCGTTGACACAAAAACGCCAATTAACCTATAGAGCTGTTTAATAATAGCAATATATCTTTTTAATTTTTTTTAACCCTCCAAGAGATGAACAAAATTTCGAATTTGTAAATAGGTTTATTTTTACAAATGAAATTAATTTATATTGCCCCCGACATATTAATTAATGTTTTTATGTATATTTAGTTGATAAATATTTCAAAAGTTCTGTTAATGATTTAAATTAAAAAAATATATTTTAAATATGAGATTTTTAAATTATATGCATTGCTAGAAAAATTGTAGATACATGAACGGATACATACTTTGATAACTCTCAGGTAGTTCATACCAAATAACGTTAACGCGTAATTAAAAAAATCATGTTTTTAAAAATTTTGATTTTGGAAAAATAATTGGAAAATTTTTCAGGGTCAGTGGGTCAGTAAGAACCCACAAACAAACGTTATGGGTAAAGTGACGCGATCGCTGTGGTTGAGGCGTTAAAGGTAGTTAATATAAAGGAGGGGGGAGAGAGAAAAGAACCCTAAGGCTTAAAGCTGTTGATCGTATACATACATGTGTAAGATTGTATCTGCATAAAATATTAAACTATTTTATTTACTTAACTACTAGAATGGCCATTGTTATCTAAATCAAAATTTTATTTGCAGAGACGCAAGTACGTTTGAACAAAAGTGAGTAAATTTTTATTCTGTAGAAATTAAAAAATGTTATATCAATTAAGAATAAAATAATTGATACTTAAAACATAAATCTTTAAATACGTGCAATGAGTGGCCAAAATATTATGAAATATTTAAGTAAATGAGTTATGACGTCACAATGTTTTCTTATTTCCTGCAGTGAGTGAGAGAGGCATAACACAAGGAAAAGTGCTTGCTTACAACCTTAGTAGTAGCGTTTTGTATGAACAGTCATGGAGCGAGAGTCAACAAACTGTATGTTTGAAATGTTTAAGAGTAGTTGTAGTGAAAGTGCTTAAAAATGTCGAAAACTGGGTGTCAACGTGCCATCTATGATCTTCATCGTCTTCTGAATGCACGTGCGAAAATAAGAGAGAGGCAACTACTGAGTTAAATATTAACTATTTTCTCACTTTGTCTCAAAAAAGACAAGGTGGTAAAAATACAGTTTCTGGATGACTTGTACTTTTAAAATAACTATTTGGAGGAATTTATGTTCACTAGTAGTTATTTATATCCAAAAAGGCTAATGCAACGAATTACATTAGAACGCAATGTTTCGAAATCCAAGGTATACCACGGGACATTTTATGTTCCTCCTATTGGAGTATTCCCTTCAGTTATTATTTAGCTCAGTGTGGAGACAACAATGCAGTAAATTACATCATATTTTAATTATGTTTCCTGTCAAAGGATATCTGAATGTATTATTTACTTTAAACTTCAATGTATGGAAGGTGAAGCCGCAGACCTGTTTGGCAGTTACAACATTTTTACCTCTTACTGCAAACTCAGCGATTGTAACATACAATGTTTTATAAAACTCATACAGTTCTAATTAAAAAAAAATTATGAGTAATATGTATAGAAATATTTTATATAAAGCTGGTTACTTTAAAATATAGACATACTTATTTGTGAAAGATCAGCGTGTTTGGGATTTACTATTTCAATTGTCCTTTCCATATGTATCATATACCTAAACTCATACAAACCAGTGCAAGTAATTTATTAAAAATATTTTGTGTGTAAAATATAAATTTTTTTTATTTCTTTTAAGGATTGCCGAAACGTAAGTGTAATTATTGTGTCTTAATTATAAATTATGTAAAAAAAAGTTACAGGAACTTGTAAGTAAATAAATTAAATACTTGGAATTTCTGTTTTAGTTCAATTTCCATGTGTCCGACGTGTTTTAAAGTTAATAAAATATATAGATTAAAATACGTTCGTATTATTGTATACCTGGCTAGAAACAAGTAGAATGTTTTTTGTTTTGTTTCATGCGACTTTACATTAAGGAAAAACACACTAAATGTCTTCAATAAAGGTAGCAAAAAAAATCAAACTTCTTAAATGTTTTATGCATAAATAATGCATTGGTGTCTATTCAGGATAAAAGCTTGTTTCCAATTTAAAATATGTACAGGAAAAATGTCAATGAACTAATTAGCGAAAATAATTCATTATATTTTTTAATTTGTTCATGAATATTTATTTCAAAACATATTATTCTGTGTTGAAGAAGTTCATTATGTTGTTAACGAAAAACAAAAAATTATTTAAGGAAATGAAAAAAATAATTTTACACGAGTGTTGTTTCTGAGTATAATAATTTAGAAAAATACAGCAATATGTTTATTAAAAAATACACAAATAAATGACGATTTGCATTACGAAAAATTAAAAATGTTTTAAATTATTATATTTTAGTCTCATATTTACATTTTTTATGAATTATGTAACATTATATTTTTTTACTAATTGCTATGAATAAATAAATACTAAGACACAATATAATTTCAGGTGATGTACCAGTAATCATTAGAAGTTAGTAGTTTTTATGATTTTATTTGAGAAAATATGTAAACAATTGTATTGGCATATATATTTTTATCTTAATGTTCAATGTTTAACAAATTAATAAAATAATTATTATAACAGTATAGTTATATCGTTTGTAAATGCTATTAAGTATGCATTGTTGCACATGTAATCTCTGAAATTATCCATTGGTATAAATATTTTACTTATTATGGTTTATCTAATAATGTCTTGGTACATTATGAGACAAACGTATATTTTATTTAGGAATTAAATGTACTCACATTTTTTTTAGATTTGCCAGAAGGTAAAAACACTTAGATGTTCAATTTTGGAATCATTTAAAGAATGCATTTTTAATTCAAAAATCGTTAACAAATGGAAAGTTGAAGAAATTATTTTTACATAATAATTTAGTTAATTTAATAAAAATCATTTTTGAAAGCTTAAATAAGTATTATTTGGAAAATATCAATATGAATACATAAATTTATATAATCAAACATAATAAAATATTGGTATGTGTTTCAGGAAACCTGGTAGAAACTATAAAAGGTAAACAAAACAATAAACCTGTCGATTACATTTATAAATATTTAATATGTTTGTTTCCTTAATTAAAAAAAAAACATTTTGATAACGTGCTTAACAAACAGTATATTTAAGAACATTTATGCTTTCTTCATCTTTAGCTTTGCCACGAAGTAAGTAAATACATTTTCAAGTATCGAGGTTAAATTTAAAATTGTATAAAAATATATTACTTAATTGTTTCTTTATTTTTTAATGTAATATTCATTTTAACTATCTAAAAAAAAGTTATCCGAATTTTTTTACTTACTAAGTACTATACTTTAAGTACTTTTAAAGTAATAATTAAAATTTAATATAAATTTACCGTAACTTTTGGTTATTTGGACCTTAGGGGGGATACTTGAACCCAAAACAAAAAAAAGTTTTAAATAACATCTTCTGCGTCTGTTGTGATGAAAATAACGAAAGTATAGACGTGATTCACCGTATAACGAACAATCACGCGTATATTGTCGTTATTTTCATCACAACAGATCCAGGAGTGTTTTAAAACATTTTTTGTTTCAAGTAAAGCGACCCCAACTGATATATGGATTTCTGTACAAACAATTATATGTAAACTCCATTTAAATTTAAATTTAACGTATGTTTTCCATTTTTTAACGATTTGCGTTTCCGTAAAAATATATTTATTTTTAATGATCTATAATAAAATAAATTTTTCCGATTGAATATTTACAAATATAATACAAATAGTAAGAGCAAAAGTACCTGTTCTTCGCACAGGGAAAAATAATATAATGACAATTGACAGAAATAATAAACGTTTCCTCTCTTCCCAGGGATAATCACATATAGTTTAGAATCCCAATTAAAGATGCCCCATTAAGTTTAGTTCATAAATTAAAATATATTAAAAAAATTATATTATATTTAATAAATTATAAATTAAAAAATAAGTAAAAAATATAATTTTGGTATTTGTTTACTAATACGCAGATAACTTTTAGATTATCTTTCAAAAGGTATGCAGTTTGAATTACATTTTTTTAGAAATATATTATTTAACACTACTCTGAAAAAATAACGTTCATTTTTTTAATAAATTTGTCTAGTATTTTATTGAATAATTAACTCTTCTTTAAAACATTGTATGCTAACAACAACAGGTTACGTTTTACAATAGATTTTTTTTTATTTGTCTATTTATTCAAACTTAATTGATCTGTGTTATTAATTTGTATTAGCATTTAATATTGATTATTGATTTTTGTTATTAAATATAAATAATCGATAATCGAATAAATACTTAATTTACGTTAAAATGTATTATGGATTTAAAAACTAAAGGTAATTTTAAAACTTAAAAAGTTGAGAATAAATTACTATTACAATTTTATTAAATATATATAAAATATTATATCCAAAAACTCAATTTTCTAGGTAAAGATCAATGAATACAGGGATGCATTTCATACAAGATCAATAGAAAAACTTATTGACTTATCAATTTCATGATTAAATAAACATAAAAAAATCCAACCTTGACAAACATAAAAGCTCATTGATTCATATTAGATTAAATGAAAGTATTGTTTCTTTTGCAAATGCCTGGAGTGATGTAATTTTTATCAGTGTCAAAAGTTTATAAATTATGTTTGATATGTATGTTTCACATAAAAAAAATATGTAATAATATGTTGTTTTAATGTAAATGTTTTATCCATCTATAATAATAAAATAGTTGTCTGTCTGCGTGAGCCTGTTGCACGCAAAACCCTGTCTTCCACTGTTCGGACATATCTTAATACTTATATAAAGATACTACTCAATCTCTAATTTGCATCTGAGGCTTGATATTTTAAAATTCCATATAGTTTTCCATTTATAAAGGTTTTAGAAGCTATGTTTTTAAATGGCCATTTAAAAAAAATATCGACAATATAATAATACATTGTCATCAAATAATAAAATCATAACAAAAATGAAATACCTTAAAATAAATAAATACATATTTATTGATTTAAGCAATTGAAAGATGACAATCAACAATTGCTTTGGTGAAATTACTCTTTCTAACAATTATGCTTCAACGGGAAAATTAACGGAAAAGCTAATGTTCGGAGATGTACCCGGATATATCTGAACAATAGACCAGTTATTTTACCTTCGAAAAAATAAAAGAGAAGGAATAATTATGAAGAACGAACCAATGAGATAAAACGTTTTAACGAGTGGTGAAATCGCCTTTAAAAGTTAATTATAAATAAAATAATAAAATCAGACTTTTAAATACATGTGATGTCTTTTTTTTAAAGTGGAAAAAACTGGTGTATTTTTTTAAATTTAATTTTCTAAATCTGCAAAGTAATAAAACTATAACAAACGATTCCCATATAAAATAAATATTAGAGACATATAACTGTAAAATTAAATCGTAAAAGTTTCTTAATAAAAATATACTTTAAAATAACAATATGTAACGAAAACTAAACGCCTTTTTTTATTTGAAGCGCAATATTTAAATTTCTATTATAGAAATCAAAATTATAAAATGGCGTTAAAGACGTGGGATGAAAAAATTATAATTATATATATTTTTCTTTTTTTATCTTTTTTTTCTCTTACTATCGTTAACATATTTTGCAGAATTTATATTTTAGTTATGCCAGGAAAAATATATAACTAGTAATAAAAAAATACATGTGATTTATTACTCGACTGTATATTCATGAAGTTGCCATGCTATTAATTTTCAGGAATGTTTTTTTTGTAACTATTTTCCCAAACGATTCTGCTACTGTAAATACTTTAACGTATTTTTACAAATTGTAGTTAAATAAATGGATCGCACGTTTGAACACAAGGAGTTCAACTCAGCTCAACTCAGGCAGGTATTACAAATATACCAACTTTTTTTTATATGCAGGGGGTGGACTAACATTTTTAAACACTTGGAAAATACTTGCGTTAATTAGCATGTTTAATATATTACAGTTTGTCGGTGGTACTGTCTTTATTACCTAATTCAACTATCTGTTTAACCTCGTCTATACGATGCAAGCATCATTTGCAATCAATACAGGATTCTGTGTAGTAGTGAGTGACTGTCAAAGCTTAAAGAATTTTAATTCGACAAAAATTTTAAGCCTCGTATGGTTAATGCTTCTGTGACTAAATTAACAGAACAACTGTCACAGTATCAATACTTTTGCATGCAGTAATACTGGATAAATTGCATCTGGCAAACTTCAGAATGAACGGAAATGAGTGTTGAGTGGCATATACAAAGACACATTACGTAGAGTTATGATAAAAAAAAATCTGCAGCATCTGAACTGTCTGCCACAATCCTGTTTTTACTGACGAGGTGCTATTGCAGTACCACTCATCATTAACGAAAATGTTACTGAGAGGAGATAGTGGTCAAACGTGGAGATAAAGTCGTCAAACGTGGACTATAGAGCATTGGAAAAAGGCCATTTAGTCAAACTGATTGAAGGTTTAACGCAGTTCCCGATTTCTGGTGAATTTATGTCTGGAGAATACCCTTTCAATCACATTATTTGCAATCAATAGTGACTCTTTGTGGTATTCTACCCGGCATAGTGTCTGTGCCGGAGCCAGTGCCGAGACCTTGTTTGTTCGAAGATGATGATGATAGCGTTTATCAAGATGATAAAAACCCTGTCCACACATCTGTCAATGCCCATGACGAGTTTTCTGAGAACACAAGATAAAGTTTCACACCTATTACAACTTCTACAATCGTCCGACCATTATGTTACTGAGCTCTTGTGGTAAGTGCTGAAGACAAGACAAATGTTCGATCTCGCTATCCAGGTCAATCGTCGTTATCGCAACTGCCAATATTTTACAGGTAAAATGGTCTAAAATTCACAAGAAATTTATGCATGATCTTTTTCATCCTTTCCGAGAAAACTGCAAGCAGTCCTGAATGCCAAAAGTAGCCATATTAGTCACGGTTATATGTTTATCCATAGAAGTGCCTATATTTTTGTCCACCGCTACATGTTACCACCGCACTGTTATTTCGTCCACTGTACAAACATAACATTATCCACATTATATGTAATACTATGTATTATAAGGTTTGTCAACCGTACATGTTATTTCAGCTGATCAACCGTGACTGGGAGATAACTATACAAACACAGAAATAAAATTTAGCACACACCATTTGAGGTTATATAGCTATAATAACTTGCAATTAGATTTTTTTATCTTCCTCCATTGGTCTCTAATTAAAAAACAATATTTGCAATGTTTTCTGGTTGCCAAGGAATGTGTTATCTAGTCTGTTAGCAACCGCGACTCTCAAACCTCCGTAGGTTGCACATGATTAACACTTGTGTAAATGTGTATTATTCATTACATTTTACTGATTCTGCCAGTTTTCATTTCGTATTTTTGTCTCAAACCCATTGGGAGCTATGGACGTTTACGGGAGCAAAAGCGGGTTGGTTGGAAAAATTATAAAAATTTAGTTGATAATTTTTTAATGGAGAAATAAAAATATTTTTCTTTACTTATATTATTATGTACTCAATATTTGAATTTGCATTATGGTTCAAGGGTATGAGAATTTTTTTTACAAAAAGATACAAATATTTAAAAAAAAACATATAAATATTTAAAAAAAAAACATATAAATATTTAAAAAAAAAACATATAAATATTTAAAAAAAAACAAATAAAAATTGAATTTGTTTCACTTTTAAAGAAATTCAAACAATTAGGGAAGGGTTTTTTGTGAAATATTGTTTTTTATATAAATATAAATAATACACATTACAATTGTTCGATCACTAATTTTTTTATTATTACAACGAACGAAACATTCACAACACAAGACAAACACAAACATTGCACTACTGTTACAATCACAGTTAGAGTTCTAAAGCGGTAGATTTTGTTTTGTTTAAGTTCGCTGCCGTCGTCGGGTGACGTCAGGTCCAAACATGCCGCCCTCCGTTGAACGGAGTTCAACATTTGGTGAAGGGAAGAGGACAAAGGCTGGAAATGGCCCTCTTCAGATTTCCTTTTGGCGTCTTCAAAAGCACCACACGAACAAGTCCGTCTCGTCCGGGGAATGACTTCATAACTCGCCCTAGCATCCACTTCTGAGGCGGAAGATCTTTTTCTTTTATTACCACGAGATCTCCTGGTTCCAAGTTGGGAGTAGCTTTACTCCATTTTTGACGTTTCTGTAGTTCATTCAGTCTTGGCTCCATCTTCGCCAAAACCTATTTCTCAGTTCTTGTAAAAGAGCCCACCTGGATCTAAGAGACAATTTTTCAGGATTTCTTTCAGGTAAGGACAATAGAGGACCTCCTACTAAAAAATGTGCTGGTGTCAATGGCTCAAGGTCTACTGGATCTGCAGAGAGAGGCGTCAAAGGTCGAGAATTTAGGCAAGCCTCTATCTGTGCCACAAGAGTGCTAAGTTCTTCATAGTTGAGAACAGTAGATTGTACAGATTTTATCAAATGACGCTTCATTGATTTGATATTTGCTTCCCATATACCTCCAAAGTTTGGAGCTAACGGCGGAATAAAATGCCACGTTATTCCTTCGTTTAAACTAAAATCTTGAACAGATTCTGATTGGCAAATTGAGTACAAGGATTTCAAAATATTCTTTGATCCAACAAAGTTAGTAGCATTATCGCTGTAAATGTCGGTAGGTAATGCTCTTCTTGAAATAAATCTTTTCAAACTAGCCAAAAATGCTTCAGAAGTTAAATCGCTGACTATTTCTAAATGTACTGCCTTGGTACAGAAACAAATAAAAATGGCAATATAAGCTTTCAAAGTCACTCGTGTTCTTTTCAAGTTCGGTTTAGTAGTAATTGGGCCGGCAAAGTCCACTCCTACTTTCGAAAATGGTCGCGAAGGTACGATTCTGTCTCTTGGAAGATCTGCCATCATCTGACTTAAAGTCTTGGTTTTGGTCCGAAAACAAACGAAACAGTTGGAAATTACCCTTCTCACTCTATCTCTTCATGAAGGAATCCAATATCTTTGTCGTATTAATGACAGTGTTGCTTGAGTGCCTACATGAAGAGATTTTATGTGGTAATATTCGATTATCAATTTAGTGAGATGATGCTTTTTCGGCAAGAGCAGTTGATGTTTTTGACTGTAAGTTAAATCCGAAAGTTCTAGTCTGCCGCCTATTCGTAACAAATTGTCCTTGTCCAAGAAAACGTTCAGAGATAAAATCTTGCTATTGTGAGGTAGAGGTTTTTTCTTTTGTAAACACTTGATTTCATTCTTGAATGCTGAACTTTGCACTAAGCTAATCAATTTTAAAGTCGCATTCTCTAAATCCGCAGCAGTTAAGCAATCTTTGATTTTGTTCTCTGGAGTTTCTCTACAATTTCTAATAAATCTGAGGCACCAAGCTGTAATTCGACAAAGTCTGCTAAATGAGGAGTATCTTTCTAAGAAGTCATTGTTTGAACTTTCTTCTTCTCCTTCAACGGGAGTCAAACCCACTATGCAACTTTTCCTCAGTTCCAATTCTGCCAGTTCCTTCACTCCAGAATATTCTTCTTTGGGTTGAAAACTGTTAGGCCATGCACATTCTGGTTGAGACAACCAATTCGGCCCGTTCCACCACAGTTTATTATCCTTTAACTTTGAGAGTGTTAGTCCTCTTGATACCAAATCAGCTGGATTGTTATTTCCAGGACAGTGAAACCATGATGCTGGATCGCTGATACTCTGTATTTCTTTAATTCTATTTTTCACAAAGGGTTTGAACCTTTCAGGAGAACTTCTAATCCAGAAATATGTAATGCTGGAATCAGTCCAAAATCGATGCGACACTTTCAGGGATAAATTGTCTGCGATTCGCTTGCTCAATCTTGCTGACAACAGAGCACCCATCAATTCTAAACGAAGAAGAGAGATTGTTTTCAGAGGAGCAACTCTACATTTGGATGAAACAAAACTAGTTCTAATTTCTCCACTTTTCAATAGCACACGTAAGTAGCTCACTGTTCCATATGCTCGAAGACTTGCGTCAGAAAAGCAATGCAATTGCACAGATTCAACTTCATAGTGCACTGCTTCAACTAAGTAATAACGAGGAATTTTGATGTGGTCAAGTTGCTCAACCTCTTCACACCATTCCGTCCACTTTACGTTTATGTCTTTTGGCAATTCTTCATCCCACTCAACGCCGAGACACCAGAGATCTATAATTAAACACTTGATTATTATAGTAAAAGGTCCGACAAAGCCAACAGGATCGTAAATTCTTCCTGCTGCTTGTAATAGGAAAAGTTTACTATTTCCTTTTCTTGAGACAAATTTCGTCAGATTTTCCGAGCTGAAGTAAAATTTATCTTCATTAGTGTTCCAAGAAACTCCCAGAACTTTCAATGGAACTCTAGCAAGGGTGTTGGTTTCAGAAGAATCTTCAATTAGTCCGATTTCTTTCCATCGATCACGAAGCTCTTTCGAGTTAGTCTGCCATTTTCGCAATACCATGCTTGCGTCTTCGAAGATTTTAGTGCTTTCTACGCTGACCATGAGGGCTTGCTCCACTGACTGTTTTCCGCTGATCAAATCATCTACATACAGGGAACGGGATAAAACTTCATGAGTTTCAGGCAAGGTATTCACATATTTTTCTAGATGATGTTTTATAGTTGCAGCCAGGAGAAATAGACTTGAGTTCACCCCAAACAGGACTCTTGTCATTCTATATGTGTCCCAAGAACAATCTTTATTTTCAATAAAGGGGTTGTCATCCCAAAGAAATCTTGTGACATCTCGGTCTTGCTGTTCGATGTTGATCTGCAGAAATGCCTGTTTTATGTCCGCAGTAAAGGCCACTGGCTGTTCACGAAATCTGATCAAAAGGTTGAAGAGATCAGGGTTCAAATTTATTCCGGTGTGTAAACAGTCATTCAAGGATAATTGTCCCTTTCCATGTGAAGAAGCGTCGAAAACTATGCGAACTTTACTGGTCTGCTTATCTTTACGAATCACGGCTGAGTGTGGGAGATAAAAGGTTACACCATCAGTTTTATTTTCCACTTCGAATGGAACCGATTCAATAATTCCTTTTCTTAAATATTCGTGCATGATTGCCTTGTATTCTGAGTAAAGAGTCTGGTCTGTTTGAAATCTAGATCTCAATTTCAAAAATCGTCGTTCAGCAACTTCACGATTATCATTTAGCAAATGCTTCATGTCAGATTTCCATGGAAGTTTCACTGTGTAGCGATTACTTTCGTAAGTAATGTTCGATTTAAACTCTTCTAATGTTTCTTCAATAGTTTTGTCTTTTGTTTCAGATTCCACACCCAAATTCTCTAACTCCCAAAATTGACGCATTTGATCCGATATTAAGTTCTCTTCCACTATGATGTTTAACGCTAATATGTCATTGGAACCGCTGCCTTTTCCTATGAAACACCACCCGCAAATGGTTTCAGTCGCGACAATGGACTCGTTCAAGCGTTTTATTCTTCCAGACACTATCTTGTAGTAGTAATCAGCTCCAACCAAAATGACGATTTTGTTTTGATTGTACTCGTAACAGTCCGCGAGTTGAAGACCTTTTAAAAGTTTATTGGATTTCGAAAAGTTTAATTTGGGAGAAGAGATGTGAGTTGCGGTTATTTGTTCTGTTTCCAAAGCTTCTATCTCAATGGTTGAGGTAGGATCTTCTCTATTTTCCAGCTTTACTTTTACGACATTAAACAACTTCTATGTTGCTTCATTCTCTCCAAATGAATATACTGAAAGCTTTTCTTGTCTAACGATAGGAAGGTTTAGCTCCCTTGAAAGTTCTTGTTTGATAAATGTGCGCATGCTTCCTGTATCCAATAAAATTCTTACACTTTCAGATCTGTCATCGTTCCGAACTATAGTAGAAAAAGTTTGTAAGAATACTTGTCGACTGCCGTTATATTCACAATGAGATACCGCTGAAACAATGTTAGTTTCCTCATTATCTCTTTTGTTTTGACGTTGATAGCAAATTGCTTGATTGTGCTTTTTGTTGCAAATGCCGCACATTTCTAATTTCCTGCAATTTCGAAGTAAATGCTTTGTTCCCAAGCACAGGTAGCAGCGTCCTTGCTTTCTTAGCAAATCCTTTTTCTCTTGTACACCTAGTAATTCGCAGTCTTCGGCAGAATGCGAACCATCACAAAATATACATCCATGTTCTGCCACTGGAACTAAGAGTTCGTTAGATATTGCAGGGGATCGTCCATGTGCCGATAGAAATGGTTTTGATTTTTCTTTAAACCCACTATTTTGTTTATAACCATTATAATGTGTTTTATCACCCTTCGATTGATTTAGCATAAATGCCGATTCCCACATTCAACTTCTGTTTTTAGATATTTAATCAATTCCATAACATCAAATTGCTGTGTACTAATTCTTTTTCGATTAAATTCTAGTGCTATGTCATCAGGGATCAATTTGATCAAAATAGGGTATAGTAGATGCCCGTACATTCCTGATGTGACATCAAGTGACTCTAGACTTCTAATTTGTATCTCGCAAGTATCATACAGCCGCCTGAGTGCTTTTAAATTATTAGAATTTTTAACAGCTTCCACATTTAACAACTTGCACATCAAAGCATTAATAACTACATCTTTACGACCAAATCTTTCTTTGAGTAGTGTTAAGGCATTCTCATAGTTATTTTCTGTCAATGAAAATCCCGAAATACACTTCAACGCAAGGCCACCTAACAACGACTTGAGATACGAAAACTTTTGAACTTTAGATAGACAGTCATTATTATTTATAGCAGTATCAAACTATTCCCAAAATTCAACCCAACGTGTGCAGTCACCAAAATACTTTTCTATTTCGATTTTGGGAAGTTTAACATTTGCATGCACTATATGAGAGTTTCGACTATCAGTTGAATTATTTTCAGCATCCGTATTAGAACTTGAGTTAGCCCTTAATTTCCTATTCAATTTTCTTGTACACTTAAATATTTTTGAACTAAATATTTCACTTTCACTAACTTCTGCTTCAATAGTACTTGTATCTGTTAATTTTTCGATATCGTTGTTAATTGAATTCAATTTTTCATCTTGATCACTCAACTCGTCGTGACAGTCCTGCAATTGTTCTATGCCTTCAACACTCAATGAGGTTGCATTCAATAAACCTTCTATTTCAGTTATTAATTCTAATGTCGACTTTCGAATTACTGTTCGCTTTTTAATTAATTTATCTAATTCCATCTTATTTTTGTTTTCAATTTCAATATTTCAAAACAAAATCGAAACCTGGCAAAGTTACGTTTCAAAATGGCATATGCAATACTAAGGCAGAATCGAAACTAATAATAATATGCACAATTAGCCAATTATACATTCAAAGATTGTTTGGCGATCTTTCAAAAACATTCAGTATTGTAGAAAACAACTATATTTTTCATACCTGATGTCATCTAACTTCGAAAATAAGATCACAAACAGTCAATGTCCAAAGTCACTATTGTGCTATTATTCGATAAATCCAGTTCAAAGTCCCATGCCAGTCCGAATCACAAACAAATTATTAATAATTATCCAGTTCTATTTCACTTTTTGGCCGATGCACCATTATGTTCGATCACTAATTTTTTTATTATTACAACGAACGAAACATTCACAACACAAGACAAACACAAACATTGCACTACTGTTACAATCACAGTTAGAGTTCTAAAGCGGTAGATTTTGTTTTGTTTAAGTTCGCTGCCGTCGTCGGGTGACGTCAGGTCCAAACAACAATTTTGATTCAGAAAGACAAAAAAAATATATGGTACCGTGTCTCCTTAAAATTTTAGAGGTTAAAATAAACCCTTCTAAGATAATACTTTTAAAAGAAATAAACTTCCCTACGATCTAAGAGAACCGTTAAAATATTGATAGTGCATCAAAAAGTCATTCCAAGTCCCTTCAGAGAACATAAACATTAGTTTTGTATTTTATTTAAAATCACTTCTGATGGACCGTCATCTTTCTTTCCTTGGACCCATCATTTGCCAATCCCCTCTATTGTAAATAAATGCTACTGCCACCATCGAACTACTGTGAAGGAAGAAAATGCTCATTAATTTTTTTATTTGCATTTCAAAGAGTAATAATCAATAAAATAATTACGAAATTCTCTGAGTTTATTTCAAAATGTTTGAAGAAGACGGTTTGGGTATTTTTGTTTCACCATAATTTTTTTATGTTATAAAGTGAGATGATTAAAAAATCAAAATCATATTAAAGAGATACCAAGCGCGCTCGCCATCTTTGAAGGAACTATTTTTATTAAAATTTAGTTGCTTAAAAATTTTCAATGGGAGTTCCAATAATTACAAATTAACAAAAGCTAAATTAGGACCAAATAATGTAAAATAAATTAAACAGTTGTATAAAAATACATTCCATTTAAATCCCATGTGTGTATCTTAATTTGTTTAAAAGTTATACAAAAAAAAAGATTGTACTTTATTTTTTTGGAAGCTAATGTATTTTAGTTACACATGTCATGAGAACAAACAATAATAAAAATGTCTTTCATTCAATTATTATCTTCGTTTCTTTACTCAAGTGGAAGTAATGTACCTCCTCTCCCTTTCCCAGAACAAACCAAACGAAGATTGTAATGTTTTTAGATTGCTATTTAAAAAGCTATTGAACCTGCTCTAACCGTCCTCAAATAGCAGGTTATATAAACTGCAACGTTTTAAATGGGGGGAAATATAAAATGAAAACGATGCTTAACAAGCTCTTGGTAGTAAATATCTGTATTTTTTCCATTATCAATGGACATGGTAAGTATACTATCTGAAGAAGATTTTATATGAGAAATTTATAAGTTGGGTACAAAGTAACAATTTCATCAAAAGTTTAAAGAAATTGTACAGACAGACTTAAAGAAATTGTATAATATAAAGTATTAATCATAAATAAATTAACTATTTTTATTTTTATTCATGTTCATAAATCTGTTTGTATATTTTAAGATTCGATAACAGATATATTTTATATCTCGTATAAAATATTTCATAATAATTTCAAATAGTTTACTAGTGTTTTGTTTAATAACGAAACATTTGAGTTTGAAATTATCAGTTTAAAAGCATAACACAGCACATATTGTATTATATTTAAGAATTTTTCTGAATAACTCGATTATTGAAACTTGGAAAAACCTTTTCAGAATATACCTTTTGGACAACAATACCTATACTTTAATACCAGTTGAACAATTTAGTCATATTTCTATGGTTTCTCATTTTAAATTATCTGAATATTTGTGAAAACGTAGTCATTAGTAGCAGCTTACCCTGCAAAATGTAACAATATTTACTATAAGATGTAGTTTAAAATTCACGTTGTTTCATTAATAAACGTTCTTCTATTTTTTAACATGTTATATTATTTATTTTAGAACGAAATGACGTATTAATTGGTTGTAAGTTTTTTATTTCAATTTTTTTTATACAAATAACTCATGTTTTTAAAATAATTTATATGGCCGATAATTCACATTTGAATTATAACATATTTATTATATTCTTTAGAATTTTTGATTAGCATTGTATATATTAAATAGTTTCAAAAAAATATTTTGTATCATGTATCTGGTTTTCCAGGAAGTAAAAAAAATATTCAAACTTACAATTATTTTTTATGTTTTATTTAATTTATAGTGAATATATTATTTAATATAGTTATTAGTTCTTAAATATTTTTTCTAAACACAGTTATTCTTAAATGATCAGGATATACAATTATATCGAAACTTTTATTTTAGTTATACCAAAAGGTAAGTATTTATTTCAAATAGCTGCATGACACATACAATTCATACAATGTCTGATAATTTAGTGGCATTTAAAAAAATAAAATATGATGCATGTATTCAATATACATCATAAAAATAAACATAATTATCTATGTGTTACATGGAAAGCATGAAATCCAGGTATTCTCTAGAACAGTTGGCGTTTTCAGGCAAAGTATGAAATAAATGATTTAAAAAAATAAATATTTTATATGCTTTGACTAGGCATTCTTTAGAATATCGAATGTTGTACGTCAAAGCGTGAGAATATATTTTTTATTCTCATAATTACGATATCAAACTCATTTTATGAATTTACGGTGATTAATTCCGGTAAAATAACTCCGTATTAAAAAGCACGATTGACAAAACTTCGATGATATTTTTTACGAATCACAAAGAAAATACATTGTTCAAATGCTTTGATTTAACAATAAAAATATTCAAATTGCAACCAAACGTGGACGACATTATGAACCAAAATAAAAGATTTCACTCAATCCCATACAGTGCAAAAAATAGTGCAGTAGCTTTAGTATTAAAGGCCATATCTATTATTATTACTGATGAATGTAAGTGTACTGTTATTAAAGAATATGAATATTTTACAGTTGTCTATGAAAATAATAAAAGAAGTAAGTAGGCATCTAACTTGTGCTTTAATTCACTTATCAATATATTACATAATTTACAAATTAACGTAATTTAATTTCTCTTTGATAAACAATAACATGTTTGGAATTGTGAATATTTGATATTTCTCTGGATTTTTTTTCTAAAATTACAATTGCTTATACAAACGTTTACTTATTTATAGGAAAATAATTGTATATATTTATTTAATTTTTATGTATTTTTAATAATTATTATTTTAAGCTAACTGATCACGATTCATAGATGGGATAAAATTGATTTTTTTGTAGAATTTATGGAATTTATCCTGCAAACGACATTATTAAAAAATAGTAACTTGAATAAAATATATTAAATAACATTCTTCGACTTTTAAAAATTCATTATATTTGATTATTAACGGAATGTTTTGTAAAAGTATGATCTAAAAACAAATTGTAAAATGCCGTTTTGAAATATAGATATTGTTTTATTTATTATAATTAAAAACGAGCAGTTGCTATTATAATTAGTTTTATTTTGATTCAGAAGTCTATGCTTATTTTTAATTATTTTTAATTTTTTTCCGCTGACGATTTTTTATTTAATGTAAAAGCATTCTCTGTAACTTCTAATAAAATAAGTATATGACGTTATTTTTTAATCGAAATATGTTTTTTTGTTGACAGTTTTGTTGAAAAAAACAGGTATGCAACTTCATGATATTAACATATAAACAGTGTTGAGTATATTGCAATAAACTTTTATAATTTAAAAGCTTTAAATTCATATTTTTGTAGAATAATTGCACTTTTGTTGAAGATCGTTACATTTTTACGAATTTCCTATTCTTTAGCATTAATAATTCCGAAACTCTTTTATCCCACTTTTCAAAATATTAAACAAATTTAAAAAATAATAATTTTTTCATTAGACTGTATTAAATTTTTATTTTATACAAATCCTAGGAATATTGGTTAAAAATTCGACTTTTCTAGTTTATATATAAAAGTTTTCATGCATAAAACTATCACAAGTTGTTTCGCTTAATCGAACAAATTAACTATTGGACTTGAATTAATTCACCCAGAAATGTATTTTTTTGCTAAAATGTACACTTTTAAACGAAGTAAATAGTAAAAAAAGAACGGATTAAAACATGAGTTAGCATTGTGTGATTTAATATTTAATTAAAAAATTTCCACCATTACCAATGTTTTATTTTAATCTGTTTAAGAAACGGAGCATTGAGCGTATATCAATTATTGGTTGTTAAAAGTTTATTACATTAATTTATTTTGCATGTAAACATATTTTCAAAATATTGATGCGTTTTGATCGATTTTTCGGTCGTCACGTCTTTTAAAAAATCATTTGAATAATTTTTTTGTATATACTATAGATGATTAAATTCCAGAAAATAAAGTATATACTATGTTATTTAAAACAAAAAAAGTTTTTTTTAATAATTTTAAATTAAATATTACTAATATGATTATTTTTGTAAATATTTCAAAAGCAATTTTGGATTTAAAATATAATGTACTAAAGCTATAAAGTTAATTTCGCTTACATACTGTTGCACTAATTTCCATTCACAAATATCTATATTTCTCACGTAATCTTTTAGATTTATACAGAAGTAAGTAAACTTAAAATAAAACTATTTTTAATAACTTAAAATCACTAATATATCAGTGGGGAATATTAAAAGTTATGAATAACGTTATTGTATCAACACCAAAGTCAAGAATTACTACACATTTACGATTATTTTTTCTATTGTATCTATTTAATATCCGATAATGTAATCTTCAAGGTGGAGGACTTATAACAATGTAAACTAGATTCTGGGGATATAGTTTTAATCTGAATTGTACTGCTATTTCAAATAAATTGTTCAACCGCCTTCACCAAAATTAATATGCTATTATGTTTTCTCAATGACAAAATATCTTTTTAGCTTCAAATCATCCCCAACTGAATTATATAATTAAAACAATAAACTATGTAAGATACATTTTACATATCAAACATAGTAAAAAAGATATTTAAGAGAAACCTAAAAGTAAATTTCTTAAAAAAAAGCTAATTTTTAGACTTTATCATATAAATATATTGTTTATAAATTTTAAAATATTTAAATTTAAATACGACCCTCAGTACATGTATAAATGTTGCACAATTACATAGATATTACATTTATATCTATATTTTTTCAAACATCCGAGATAAAGGTACATGAAAAGTGTTTTTTTTTAACATGAGAATCATTGGGATTTCTGTGACTTTCCGGGGCTCCTAAACTATATTAGATTCAAATGTAAAAATAATGTAATAACAAATTTAACTACGTTTACATATCGTCGCACTAGTACTACAACTAGGTATGTCCATAGAAAAGATACATGTATTGCATCCGATTACTTATAAGGTATATATTTAACTGCATGCAGTATCTTAATCTTCTAATGGAGTTATCTAGTTGTATTGAACCCCAACAATATATTTATCACTATAAGTAATTTTCCTATATTCTACATTATATATATACCAAGGGGATTTAAACATTAAAAACCATTTTATGTTTATTTTTTAATTTAAATAAATTTTGTTAAACACATATTTAAAAAAATTATTTTAGAAGAGTTAAGTAAACTTCTTAAACGTAAGTACGCATTATTTTTAATAAACATATGGAACAAGTATAATAATCATTCGCATAATTATGCATGACATTTATATCAAATACGTATTAAAACATACAGTAATAATTTTGTTACTTTATTCAATGAATTTGTAAACTAAAATTAGCTATATATATTTTTAAAGATAATTGTTTCTTATATGATCACTCTAGTTTCAAATTGAGATATATCAACATTTCCGCAAATCTTTTTTTTTTTACAAGATCTCATTGTACTAAATCACCTAGCTGAGTTGTATTGGTCAAAAGCGCCTGAATCTAGTTGAAAAAAATATTCAAAATCATGTGTTTAGGTCTAAAAGTACGGGGTTGTTAATCGTCTATAGCGCCTTCTGTAAAATTTTTGAAAAGGAATCTATCTGGTTTGGAAAAAAGGGGTGCTTGAATATAGTTCTTTTTTTAAATCATATATTTTGTGTAATTAAAGTGCCATCATTATGCATTTATAAGCTTAAGTATATTGTGGTATTTGGTAAGTTTTCATTTAAATAAGCACTATTTTTTGATTTTATGATTAATATGACAATATATTATTTCTTTTAAAAATATTTCATGCTTTGTATTGAAGTTATTTTGTAAAAATCTGGAAGACTATATCAATATAAAAATACAGTATCTTTAAAAATTATGAGAGTTGGTAAATATATTTGTTATTATTGTATCGATTAAATTACTGGTAACAGAGTTAATCCAATAGTATTGTTTTTGCTATTATATTAATGTTTTATCACACGTAAAATAGATTATTGCATTATGTTTTTTTAGAAGTGCCTAGTGGTAAGTATAATAATATTTTTTTATAATAGCTTCATAGCATATATGATGCAAATAATTGAGACTGTTAACTGTAAAAAAAATTCAAATAAAATATAATTCGTTAAAGTATAATTTTAATTTATTATACTTCAAATTATTTATATATTTTAATAATACGATATGATTTTGCAGCTGAATTTAAGAAAGTAGGCAAGTAGAAAATATTTGTTAACAATAACACATTACAGAGACAGAAAACAAATTTTATTTATTTTCACGATATTTTACCATTATTTTTTTAATTAATGAATATATAGAGAATTCGTTTTAAATACGACCAAATTTATCTATTTCCTAGCTTTAAAATGTACTTTATAAACTTTATACGTCGAGATATTATTAATAAAAAAAATATTCAACTTGATTTTCTACATGTAATCACGTATATTAATTTCTAAATGGAACTGACATAAATAACATATTTTACCGTCATATGTGTATTGAATATTTATAAATAAAAATTCAAATATCAAATTATATACTTTCCAATGAGTATTTTATTGAAATTATAAAATAAATGATAATATTTAAACTTCAATTTTATGACCGTACTGTTAATATGTTTTGAATATAGTATTCTATATTAATTTAAAAATATTCACTATTCCGCATAAATTAATATTATATTTATTTAATTTTTGCTCT
This sequence comes from Troglohyphantes excavatus, assembly GCA_963932185.1. Taxonomy (NCBI): domain Eukaryota; kingdom Metazoa; phylum Arthropoda; class Arachnida; order Araneae; family Linyphiidae; genus Troglohyphantes; species Troglohyphantes excavatus. The sequence goes on along the minus strand of OZ010675.1, from coordinate 2,843,436 downwards.
TTATTATCTAAATTTATGCACGTTATTTTTAATATTTTAAATAATTATTTGTAGCATTCAAAAATGTAAATGGTAAGTAAATATATACCATAATAACATACATTATTTCTTATAATTTTGTTTTATAAATATTTTCATATGTAACTAAAATAATAGTAGTTTCTAAATAAGGGATTGTGGTCAGTGTATCTTTAAATAAATTTTTTGGGGGGTGGATAGCTAAAATAAATAATATGACATTAACATAGTATATTTCTATAAACACCAAAATGCATTGTTGCAATAATAATTTATTGAATTTATAAGTTATTTGTAAACTAAATCTTATAAATATGCATGTTTAATATGATATATTTAAATAAACTTGTTCTGATTGGATATGCAACTTCTCAAAGAACATAGTAAAGTGTGTAACATGTAAATATTATCATATTTAGTTTTATAAATGAGCTCTTCCTTCAAATTATGTTGTACTTTTCTATTATTTGGTTTTATTTTAATATTTTGCATATTGTAATTAAAAAAAAATTAATAAATACAATATATATGGCAATATTAATTATGTGTGATAAATTGCTGAGTTCACAATTGTTAGAACTTAATGGTAAATCACTTTCTACTTAAACGAATTAAATGTATTATATTCTTGTTTTTAAAATAAAATAATATTTTTAAAATAAAAACAACTTTACTATGCTTAAATCCTAATATAAAAGATAAGTACTTGCGTATATATACAAGTGTAAATAACTATTTGTCATTTAGATATATCCATTGGTAAGTATCATATATAATGGTATTATATACATGTTAATTATGTTATTTTATTTATAATAAACAATTTATTTTTAACAAGGCTTATTTTTTAATATAAAAATGAATCAATATGTATTACTTTACAGTTTGAAAATTAACTAACATGTATTGTTCTTGTTAAGCTATTGTAATTGGAAAATGAATACATTTTTAATAATTCTTAGAAAATTACATCTCTATGACGTTACAATATTTTAAAGCTAAAGTCACTATTGTGTACAAATCAAAATAGTTTTAACGTCTTAAATAGTAATTAAAAATGACTTTTTTAAGGTATCTTAGGAACAATTATAATGCGTGAGTGTATAAAGTTTGGTATTTTTGTTAACACAAATCTTTATCTTAGAAAATATCCCTACAATATTGTAAGTACAATTTATTTATTTTTTAAAAATATATTATATTTGCAAATAATAACTTTAACATAATTGTTTAATTATCAACTTCGATTTAAATTACAACCGCTCATTCTAAAATTGGAAATTTTCTTTTGTAATTTATGTACACAATGTAATAATAAAAATACATGATGAAATGATAACCCCTTTCATTTTAGCGCGAATTGGCGATTATCTTTGGAGAGATATTTAGTTAGTTTAAAATGTAATAGTGTTGTTCAATAGTTTTGTTTAATAATTTTCTTAGGTGTATTAAAAAATATAAATCAAAGCTAAATCTGAACATAACTCACAAACATTGCATTCCCACATATGAAGTTATTTATAAATACTTTAACGCTAAAAAATGCTGATCTTTAACATTTCAGCATTCGAGAATGCAAAGACTGCTCCCCAGCATGTGCTTGTTGAAGCCACGTGTAGAACCATATAAGTTTGATGACTAAAGAGCGTAAATAACTCATTTCCAGATTGAGTAGTGTAGTCAGTACCTGATTGAGTGCTTTAAAAAATATCAACTCTTCAAATAACATAAACTGCTTCTGCGTGTAAACATCAAATTACATTGAATAATTTACTATATGTTTTCGAAACCACAATGATATTTCCCTGATGGAGTGTTCCAACTTTATTGTCAATAAGAGCAATAATAGACATAAATACTATGTAGACAAATATAACAGAAACAGTCAATTTCAAGTTTATTAACTTTTGTGCTTCTATGGCTGTATGTTCTAACCAATATTGCCGTTAAAAATCTTCGTATACGCAGTAGTTTAATAAATGATATTTACACAGTGTGTCTTTAGAACTTTTATACTTTGCACCTGCTCTGGAACAATATATATATATATATATATATATATATTAGCTTGTTTCATGTAGTGCAGTATGTTTTCTAAAATATATAACAAACAATATTTCTAAATGGCGGGAAGCAAGCTTTCAGGGTTACTAGCAGGCCTAACTGGCTTAGCTTTTCTTATTGTATGTAGTAAGTACGCAATAAACAAGTTTTTATTTTATTTTGAAAATAAAATTTAGAGGTGTCTAAGTTAAAATAAGATATATTAAAATGTTAATAGAAAAATAAAAATATAGAACATTAATAGAGGAGATAAAACTCATTTAGATGATAAAAATGTTTACTTTAAACATTCATAAGTTATTATTTGAGGCTCTTTGTATATTAATATATTTACTAAAGTGAAGAATATATTCCAGAAAAAGTTTCAACTCAACTTGGCATATCACAAAAATCAAAAATTGTTCATCATTTTACTTCTCATTTACGAAAAAAAAATTACTGGGATAAATACACAAAATTATTTTTTCTTTTGAAGATATGGACAAATATTCATGCAATGAATGTAGTAGTGTTAACATAAAAAATTACTGATGGATATTTCTGGATAATATATAATCCATATTGAGCAAACACTTGTAGCAATGCATTTATTGGAAAGGTGAAATATTTAAAAATTGCAAATTATTCTTTAAGTATATAAATATGAACATCTCTTATGAATACCCTTTTAATCTTATGTTTATTGATAATTACGTTATATATTTAATTTACGTTTTTATTTAAATGGAAAACTAAGCAAAAGTTAAATTTTCTCCTATAATGATAAAATTTCAAATAATCAAACAATTTACATAATAAAAGGCTTTTAAAGCATTTACATATTTTTTTATATTTAAAAAGTCAGTTTATACAGCTTGATATGTAAACATTTGTTATTTTTCAGGTGAAGCATATCCTGCGTCTGGTAAATAATTATTCAATAAATTCAAGTTTTCTTAAAATTATTTACTAATCTGTGTTTCTGTGTAAATTCCATACTTAAACTTAAAAAAAAAGTTTTTAATGCGGAATTAGTATCATGAATAATGTTATCTAGTTATTATTATGTGTGTGATAAGTTTTGCTTTAATGAATCGATGGACAATTGCGTAAAACTCTGAAATATTAAGCAGAAAAATAATTACATATTTCGAGATTTGTTCTTTTTTAACTATGTTTTCAATTTTTTATAATTAACCTGCATTTGAGTCTTAAAATTTAGAAGCTAGATAGATCCATTTATTTGATTTTCAGATTTTGGCATTTATTTTTAGTTTTCCTACAAATCTATCAGTAGGCGAAATCATAACATTCCAAAGCAGCTAGATAATATTCACGTTACGATATGAAAGTAGTAGTTGCTTGCATAACCAGATAAGTAAATAAATCAGTTTCAAAAACAGATGCGCATAGGCTATTGCGCACCACTCGCAGTGCTGTAATAAGTTGCAAAACCTGATAGATCCATAGTTTGCTTGAAAAACAAGATAGATCCGACATTTAAAAAAATAATTTCAAAGTAATATTTATACAAGGCAAAATTTGGTTAACACCCGTGTATATCTAATACCAATTTGTAAAAAAAAGAACATATAATTCTTCCATATATAATGCAATTAATTAGTTTTTGTTTATCTTGAAATGCTTGTTAAAAGTGATCTATCCGGTTTTAAAACTTGAGGGAGTATTTAAAAGACAAATATTAAAAAATGAAAATTTTAATTGTATTTAAAGCCTGGGTGCAAATGTATGTATCTGAATTTCCTCATTAATGAGTAAACATAATTTGAGAGATTTTAAATTGCGCAATACTTGAATTTAAATTTATATGTTATTGCAGGAGACGTACAGCAGGTTCTTGCTGGTAAGACATTTTTTATAGTAATATTTATTTCTCTATCTTCGTAAAATACTTTTTAAACTTCTTACACAATTAAATTCTATAAGGTAGACTGGGGCAGTTTTACAAGGTTTTTTATATATATGTTTTTCTATTTTCTGATTTTTCTTATGTTTTAATTCATTATCTATACTTTAAGCAACAACGTAGTGCCTTTAATGTACCTGAAATGCAGTAATGTCACCTATGTAAGTTCGCTTCGTAGCCGGGGGCAGGATTACCCAATGTATGGGTTATATTTACACACCATTAAAAACTGTGAAATAAAAGGCTTAGTGTAAAAATACACGTTTTTTTCAAACTTACTTTAGTTTATTAAAACATTTTTTAAAGTTTATTTCAAAACTACTTTAGTTTATTTTAGAAAGTAAAAAATAGATTATGCATATAAGTTAGGATGTGTCTTCATCGGTTTCGAATGTGTTCTAAATTTTTTTGCAAACAAAGAATATTGAAACACCCGTAATACTTTTACACTCGCTGGATTCTACCAACGGTTTTCCAGGTTGTGGATTTTGGAATGGTCTTAAACAGTAAACACACACATTTTTCATCGTCGCGCTCATAATTCTAATATTTTTTCCTGATATAATTGCCTACTTTTGATAAAAAGCCTCAGTTATATCATCTCTTAATTTCTTTGCTGCTCCTGCTTTTCTACTATCACATAATTTTCTTGGGGGGTTTGCTGTTTTTGTTTTGTTTGAGTGGTTGGGTTAATTTTTCTGTTTTGACTTATCTTTTTTTTTCGAAGCATTTCTTGAGGGTGTCCGTAAGAATAATAGCAGTTTGTCTTTTTTTCCAAACTTTATTACTTCCTTTTCTAAGTCCTGCTTTTTCAAATAGCCGCACACACACTGTGTCAATCTGCCCCATGTGTTCTGTGTAGACTTTGTTTTTAAAACTGAATATTATAATTCCAAGCAGTTGTAATAAAGTTAGATTTTTAAAGCATTTTTTTTTATTTCCAGTTTTTATTTTTATATAAATCAAAAATTATACTTACTGATTTCGTCAACACTCAAAATAAATGGCAGTTTTTTGTTATTTATGATTTTGCTTTTACTATAGCACTGTGTAATGTATTAAATTTCTGCCTTCTTGCCGACATTTGTATACTATTGCTTATTAAATTTATTTTATTCAAAAAAACATTATTATTCCCTTTATTTAATAGAATCAGACTGTAAGTTGTTATTTCTTATATATTAAATACCTCGAATTTTCAAAATTGATTTACTTAAAAAAACCTCGTAGTACGTTACACAAAATATGAAGAGAATGTAAGAGCACATTTGACATTAAGAAATTTGGACTAGTGTCCTTTGTACAAGCGCATTTTTTCCAGGTTTAATAAATGTGTGTCGATATGTTTGGTATGTAAACTAGGGATTTATTAATGGCTCACAGATTTATTGTTGATATGGTAAATTATTAACTAGGCTTACGAAATAAAAACCCAGGTGTGCCTAAATACAAATGACGGGTCACATAGACTTTTGTGAAATTAAAATATAATATTCCTAAATTTTGGAAAGTTATGTTGACTAAAATGTTTGAATTTATTTTGTAATTTGTCATTTCACTCTTAAACTATTTTGGAATAATCGCTATAAAACAAACATGTCAATATTTGAATATATTTATAAAATTCATAGTTCATGCCAAAATATTTAAATTAAGAACAAGAACTAAAATCAGAATATAAATTTAAAAATAAAATTTAAATTAATTTATGTGGATGATTTACACATATCTTTTAATGGAGACCAGGGCTCCTAATTCATAAAAAAAAATTGCTATTTAGTTTTTACATAAAACGATGCTAAACAAATTTAAGAAGGTGTGTGGTGTTTTAGCAAAGAAATGAATACCAGAGGGTAGACATGACGTTATTGAAATATATTTAAACTTTAGGTTCAAGCTAAGATAATATTTAAAAAGAAACATTTAAGTGGGTGCCTACGAGATTGACCCACTGGGACGACACAGGACTGATCACATGAAGATTTTCAACATGAATGATAGGGTGTTGCTATTACAAACAAGCAGGGGTGATGGGAAAATGGGCATTGATATCCTACAAGGTGTGTACAACATTTTAAAGTAGTATAAGAAATAGGACATATGATTATTTACTTGTTTATATATAATTTATCATCTGCCTACTTTTAGTCTGCTGCATTCGTCAATTACTCAAAATGAATGTTTTAAGTGCTATGGTACTGTAAAAAAATATTTAAAACTAAACTTAAAAAAATATTTTGAATCTTTAATATTTTTTTTATAAACGTATAAATAACTTTTTAAATTAAGTGATAAAATATATCTTACGAATAAATGATCATAAAAATATGATTTTTTTAATCTAAAAATGTCTTAATACTTATGTTGAATACGTTATTCATTCTTAATATTTAGTATATAGTAGAACACGTTTATGAATTAAGCTTTTCACTATTAAAAGTTAAAGGAAGTGTAGCGTTTTTTTTAAAAAAAAAAGCATATTTAAACTAAAAAAACAAACAAATAATTTTTTTTCTTTGATTATCGTTTAGAAAGAGATGTTTTAAAAATGTAAAAAAAAATGGTATTTCTGAATTCATTAATAAAAATATTATGATTTGGGGCTTTTGTCTCTCTTAATATCTATTGTGCTTTTTAAAACATGAAATACTTTAATTTTATTCTATATCTTTGTATGACTACTAAGTATAAAACAAGTTATTAAAAATTCAGTTTTCCCGATTTAGCAAAGGTCGCTGCTTTAATCAAAGGTAACTTTACTATTCTTTTAAATTATTATAGCATTGTTTAATAGTATAAGATTAACATATATATTTTTTTGTAATGTAGATTCACAAGGGGGTTTTCATATAATTTCGTAATTACATATATTTGTTTTTTAGATATATCGGTTGGTATGTAAATATTTCTTAATGTAAATTATTTTCATTCATATTAACATTCCTTAATAACAGGAAGCGAATACATAAAATTATACTAAATAACTAACTACTCATTTTTTAATAAATAAATACTAAGTAAAGAGTTATATCTTAGCATTATCAAGTTATTTACAATTTTTATACAATTTACGATTCCACATTTTTAATAATATAATTTTGTTCTAAAATAACAGGTGCACGTAGAGATCTGACAGATGGTGAGTATTTTAATGTATATCATAATGTATTTTAATGTTGAAAAGTTTTAAAATCATTAATTTATTTTAAAGGCTTAAAATATCGTGGGGTCAGTTCTACAACTAGCAAACTACAAAATAGATGTCTCTACAAACTTACACACTTGCCCATATATTGCCAATTGAGGGGTTTGCTGTAAAAAGGAGGTAGCTCCAATTATTCAAGTTTGCAGAAAGCCGTATAAAACGTTTGAAAATTCAAAATTCCAAGTTGTGTGAAGATAGTCTTTTTGATCAATCTTCTTAATTGTTTCAACATATTATGACAGTATTTTCACTCAAAAATATATCTTCCAGATGACATGAGACATGTTGGATTGTTGGAGCTACCTCTTTCTTGCAACCAAATATAAGCTCTGTCTACCTCTATTTAAAATATTTCACAAAAAAATACAATTTACTATAATATTATTTTATTTAAAAAAAACTTCAATTGAAATATAACATATAACTTGACTTTAAAAACAGAAAATTACATTTTTAATCATCACACTCCTCCTCTGTAACGTCCAGCTCATCTGCTGCGTTGTCTGGTTGTAGTCCATCGCAGAACCACAAAACGTAAAAGAATCAAAAACTCTACTGTTTATAAGTGCTGTATAACTTTCTTGTAAGCAAAGCACGTCAGTTGTTTGGGGAAAACTGGCGGTAGCTCCAGGAGCTACCTCTATATTGCAACAAACTAATGAGACATACAGCTCCATTTCTTGAGTAACGCGAGAACTAACGATTGGAGCTACTACTTTCTGGTACTAAACGAACAATTTTTTATTTACCACAAGATAGTACATGTAACTCCAAATTCCTCTAGGTTGGAGATACATCCTTTTTGCAACAAACCCTTTAATTTGCACTTACCAATCTGTATCTACATGTTTATGTTTATGCCCCGACATGTTTATACATTCCTGCACGAAGTCCAATCCGAATTAGGAAATACATAAACGCATATAGGTAATATTTTGCTGTACTCTTCGTGAAGTCGTCTTTTGGCTTGGGCGGTGATACGACATATATCGAAATTCCAGAAACAAAATATCATCGCAATTTCGATTTTGTCATTTTCAGTTTGACGATTAAGCGATTTGTCGAAAGTACACTCGAAAGTACCGATGAATTAAAATCTAGAAAAACATTCGGGTTGCCAAAAATACACTCAACTCTAGAAGAATCACATTTGTTTATCAAAAGATAGTGGCGAGCATGCGCATAACCCGAATCTGGACCTAATATGTACAATGCTGCTGAATCACTGATCTCTAATTGTAACTTCTGGATTAGGCAAAACATTTTGTCGTCTTGAAACCAATTGAAGGGGTAACAGCTGTACCCCACTTTCAACCGCAATATTTGGTGAATTTTTCATGTTAAAATAAGCTGATATGGGTCACTTTTGACTGAGTTTTTTTTCTATATTCTTTTGAAACCTGATTTAAATGTAATCTGCTATTCAAACAGAAAGTCAAAGTAGTTTGGCAATTTACAAATTACAAATTAATTCTATAAGAACAAAATATAATGCTTATATACCTTTAATATTTATACAATGCAATGATATAAAAAACGCCACTAAACGACTTTAAAAAAATTGGGGTAAAGTATGGCTGCTTCCACATTGGTTTCAACGCGCCCATAGAAGACGCGCCCATTTAGTGTCAACGCGCCCATTTAGTGTCAACGCGCCCATTTAGTGTACTGAACTATATAAAGAAAATGAAGTCCTTAACAAAAGTATACTTTTTCACTATAGGGCCCTCATTAAAGTTAAGCTTGTCAGACGTTTGGGTGTATCACGACAGACGGAATAGTTTTGGTTTCAGGAACATGCCAGAACATGTCGCGAAGGAAGGGCGAGGATGTCATTAAAAAAAATTTGCATTTTAAAACAATTATTTAAAATTTGAACATGTAAATACGATTATTATTTGTGTTTACTTTATCATCTTTATAAAAATGAGGATTTTATATCGATACATATGCAAATATCAGAAAATGAATTTACGGGTTCAATGGAATTTCGAACAAAATAAAAATCCTCACGATTTAAATATCCGTTTACGCCATTTTAAATCATATCAAATCAACCAAAATAATCTGCAACGCTTAATCAAATATAACCATACATTTACAATTTATTCTAAAACGGGATAAAGAAGAGGTTTATAAATGTATCTTTTAATAAATCAACATTAAATACATATTAAATGTATACACATTTATTAAATAATTTATAGTTTACGTAATTGCTAATGCACCACAAAATAACTAGTTTTCAGTGTTAATTAACTTATAGATATAATTTCTAATATTTCGTAAATATAAATTCTTCGACTATATGTAGTATTTAAAATAGTTTAAAATTGAAATATAATTTAAAAAAAATCTTTACATTTAGATCTTACACCCGGTAAGTACTTAGAGTAACTACGCTTAACTAAATTGATTGCTTTATATGTAACATTTATAAATAATGCTAATGAATGTTTAATATCAAACATACTTTTACGATCTGACGGATAAGCAACATATTGAATATGTTGGTTTGTTTTCAATGCAGGGCAGTTTAACTTATATGCATAAAACATTATTTACAAAAATATTTCAGTTGAGAAATATTTAAAAACACCTCAAAATGATTTATTAAAATTTTAAAAATATTTCAGATTAGGTATTTTTTGGTGTGGAAATTTTTTGTTTCGTGTACTAATTGGAAAACTGAGTTACACGAACGGATATGCACAACCGTATCCGTCATTTGGAGAAAAAAAATATTGGTGATTTGGTGTTGGCATAATTCCAATTTTTAATTAATTTAGTTTTAAAGACCCAATGCTACTTTTTTTTAAATATTGATTATTAGCCTAAATGCTATAAGCTTACAAATTATTAACTTTTAAAAAATACATAAATATGCAATATATTTTTGTTTACAGGAATGTCACAAAAAATTCATTTCTATAAAACTAATTACATGTTAATTTATATCTGACATTATTAATATGGTTATTATGGAATACATATTTTTTAATTTTTGAACAAATATGTGCTTAAAAATATTTTAAAAAATCCACAATTCATTCTTTTCAGAGCAAATTGCAGTGCTCATTGGAGGTAGATATTTTCGTTTTTGTTTATTACTATTATTCAAAATTGCGATTATTTACACTATATATATGATAAAAAAAAATTGAATATTTTATTTACTTTTTATATTTCTGTAATACATCACTTACTTGTAGGTAAGTTTATTCTGACGTCAGAAGTAATGGATGTATTAAGAGGCCCTCGATTTACATAATGTGTTTAGTATCATTACTATTAAAGAATTTCTTATGAAGTACTTGAGTAATATTAGTTTTTAATACAAATAAATCCGTAAATTAATTATAACTGCATTTGAATAAATTAGATGACAAGTTTAAAGTTATAAACAATGGAAATTTGTTTTTTATTATGGATAATGTATTTAACTTTGAGAAATAGCAGAATAAAAAAATGACTAAGCTAATAAATAAATTTGTTGAATTTCTAATATAAAATTAATAATACAAATTTATTATGATTGTAACTCATCTACGTTTTTATTTTAGTATTGCCAGAATGTAAGTAAACACTTGTTGTAAAAAACATTTTAATAACATCAGTTTCTAATTATATGCACTAAAAGAAAATTATTATATATTATTTTGAATAATAATTATCATGAAGAAATACCCATTATCATTATAAAAGTCATCATCATGAATAATAATAATCATTACATTAGAATGACATTTATTTTGTAGCTTCTGAACATTCTTATAACATTTTATTTCAATTTTTTTTCTTCTTTAAAATAAGGTTCCGATAAAAGGAGGTATATATAAAAAAAAAATTAAGCATCGAAACATTTTGCGGACAATGTAACAAAAATTTTTTGCAAATAATTATGAATACCAGTTACAAAAATTCCTGCGTCCCTGATTATCATGCTTTTTGTAAACCCAGGAAGATCAAATTTATCAAAGTGGTAAACTTCTAGATGAAATACCTATTCTGTGCACCGAATTAAAATGACATATACTCAACTCTATTTTTCCCACTTCGTATATAACAAGGAATATGAAATTTGGCATAATTGTCTTTTATACTTCAAGAAGGAAATGCCAACTTTGGGTGTTCTTCTTTCTGAAGCACCTGTTAATCGAATAATTTTTTGTAAACAAACTGTAGACCAGAAAAGTTTTTATAATAATAAAATAAAAGCTAGCAATTTGCTTGAATCTGTTATAAAATAAAAATTTTAAATCGTATGAGGAAAACATTCTTTTAATTATTTAAAAACATTTTAGAAAGGAATAATTTGTTTGGAAATTCTCTATGACTACCGAAAGTACATTTGACAATCCAATTCAATTGCTTAACCTAATATATAATAAATTGAACAGCTAATAGTTAATAATTTAAAACAAAAAAGTAATCTTATTCAAAATAATAAGTTTTTTATGATTAAAAGATATATTTAAGAAATATTTTGTTAATTAAAGACATTTATTTAAACATCAATGTTAATTTTGGATAATTTGTAGATCAATATTGAATTGTAAAACGTTATCAGAGCTGTAAAAAGATAAATATACTATGTATATATTACAGTTTTATGTGAGAAACAACTTTGGTATCGAAAGCTTGTTGTTCAAATTTAAAAACGCATGTTTGACTACATTTGTAAATTTTACAAAAATTATACAGAAAGTAAACTTATTTGCACATTGACTGTACGTAATTTTTACTTTGCATCTACGGCAATTTTTTATTGAAATACTAATTTAAACTTTCGAAAAAAAAAACTACCAGTGTCTAATAGTTTAAAATCTATTTTTAAATAAGTGTTTATTTACAACAATAAAGTTAAAATATTTTTATGAATTTTGCAGCATTCTTCAAGGAAAATCTATTAAGTAAGCGAACAATTAAGATAGTTATATAATGTAGCACTTTATATATGTAAAATTTATATACTTAATTTTACATTTCTAAAATCAAATTTTTTTAAGAAAATAAGGACATTTAAGTTGTTATTATAGAGAGTAGGGAAAGGTGGGGTACAATGGGTATTTTGATTTTAAATATTAAATTACAGAATTTGTGTGTTAATCTTATTTTTTGATCATGTTCTTTTTTAAAAAAAATTCTATGTTTAATCAAGTACATTTTAGCAAAAAACAATTTAAAAAAAAAATGCGTGATTTAATTCAATTCCAATATACGATTTGTTAGAGAAAATAAATAAACCTGAGATAGATTAATGTTTGAAAACTTCTATATAAATTGAAAATTCGACTTATTTACCAATATTCCCGAGTTTTGTATGCAATCGAAACCTTTTAATGTACTGCAATGCAAAGTAATAGAAAACTCTCTACTTTATTAAGCTTTTTTTCGATGATTTATAAAGTGAGAAAAGTTGGTAATTGGATTATTAATGATAAATAGTAGGACATTCTAAAAAATGCAATCTCCTTAAAAAGTTCACTATTTTACAAAAATATGAATTTTGAAGATCATTTGCAAGAATACAAGTATTAACCACTATACATTTATCGCTGTTTATATGTTAATATAATTGGTTTACAAACGTGTTTTTTAAACTAACTGTTAACAAGAAGGAAACATTTTGATAAGAAAGTGCACGTTGTTGGAACAGTTAGAACATAAACAGAAAGAGTTAGGTTAATTAAAAAATCTTCTGTGGAACATATAAAAAATAATGTACATACGAAAAGGATTTCTGAATCAAAAATCACATTAGCAGGCGTCCTTTTTTGAAGGCAATAAATAATAAAAAGTATGTTTTTCAAACTGTCATATGACAACTTGCCTATAGAAAAATGGTTACAAAAACAGTCCAGAATATGAAAATGTTTTGAGTTTTTAAAAGTGGGTGGTTTTTATTTATTCTCCTTTATTCAAAATAATAATTTAACTAAAAATTTGTTTTAATAATGATATTTTAGCTAAAACATTCCTAGATTTCAAATAGTGTCTATTTTTCCTTTATTTTGAATTGACAAAGAATGGAAGAGAAAAAAAATTATTAGAAATATTTTTAAACCTCAGAAAAAAAATATAAATAAATGATTGTGTTCGTGAAACAATGCAATGAAACAGTGCACATTTTTATAAAACAATTGTAAGTATACAATGTTTTTCTTAGATAATTGAAAGGGTGTGTGAAAGAACCATACAGCTCCATTTTTTTCTGATTTCAAATTTTTCACTTATCTTTATAAAGAAAAATATGCTCTATTAGTTGGTGCAAGAAACGTACATCTCTAGTATTAGTCTTTTTTTTCACCTAATTAGTTCAACGTTTGGTCTCTTGGTTAGATCGCTTTCTTTGTTGTATCAGCTAGTCGCTTGTCAAACTCGTTTGTTGAAAGTGTGTTGAAATAGTTAAAATGTGTGTTACACATAAGTGATTCCATTAAAGGATTGCAATTCCGAGATATACTATATTTATATGTGTTTTATTAGGCAATCATTAAATTAAACGAATTTTTTTTACTGTTTGAAGTTCACAATCGCATTGCCGATTTCGGAGAAGTATCTACAAAGATTTTAATGGTGAGCATGGCCACAGAGTAACAATGTTAGATGTAACAATCCAGAAAGCTCAATTTCTTTTCAAATGAAAGAAAAACTAGGCAACAAGTAAACTCGATCTGTAATAGAGGAAGATATTTTAAATGTTTTAGCCAAACTTGATAAGTTTTAAAATAAAGTTAAGTAGTTTTCGTCCTTAAAGAAAAAATTGGAAAAGTGGAGTTTACTGGTGCTTCCATTCACCCCGGTAATTGTATATTGGAGTAAATAAATCGAGTTTTCATATCCATTTTCCACCCACTATACCCTATATCGTTTAGTTAGTATTTTTAAATAATCCGTGTTTGTTTGTACACGGTAAAAAAATAGTCCTTCTTCATATTAAGGTAAAAGCACATTTATATAGTAAAGAGTGATGTGTATATTTTATCACACATCTAAGACTTTTTAAGTTTTCTTAATATTAAACTCGTTTAATAATAAAATATTTTGTAAAATTAAAATTTCTTTTTATGATAAAATTCATAATATTAAAAAAAAGATGGATGCCATTATCTACTTACAATATGGCGGTTTAGCCGTATGCAATGACACCTGAAATCTTGATAATTGAATATTATATTTAACACATTACTTCTACTTATCCATATATAAAATACAATAAACGTTGCTCATTAATGAGCAAATGAATAATGTGTGAGTTCCTACAATTTATTTCAATTTTCGGAATTGTTTTTTGAAAAAAAAAATGTTATTTATAATTGTTAATAATACTTGTTTTTAGCTTTATCAAAGGGTAAGTAAATAACTTTTTAATAATGAATATAAATGAACTTAAAATATGTTAGAAATAATATACATTATTAATGTTAATTAAAGCTTTAATATGCGCACTAAATTTAATATTAATAAATTAATAATAACAATAATAATAATAATGAACTGACCCCCAAACGATTTTTGGAATTGTACGCTGTTAAAAATTTAGTACGACCTTGCACCAAAATTTGATACTCATTCAGCTGCAACTATTATTTGCCCCAAGATATAGTATATCGTTGAACTGAATTTTTTAACAGTGTATTAAGAAAATTTGACTTAAAGTTTTTTGATTATAATGGGATTTTTATATTTGTAGTTTAATCTACTCCTTTTGTGAACTTATTATATATAAATTTATATGTTTATTTTAGAAAAATTAGCATCACTTATTGTAGGTAAGTTAAATACATATTAAAATCAACTTTGATCTGAAATTTAAACACATTCATTACATATGCATGACAATAGATCCCACAAAAATCTGTGATACTGGACCCACAGAGGTGCTCATTGATGTTCTAGATGCAAACAAGAAAATAACTCTCTTGTTTGAAGGACTTTGATCTTCATTTTCTGAAGGAAGTGTCAGAGAGCCCAAAAATCTACCGGCAAGATCTTAACTTTAACTATATGTTAACTGATTAATTGGAATTTAAATTGACTTAAATCATATTTACACCACCTTATCCAGTGTACTTAGATTGCACTTCACATTTTTTTTGAATAAATGTATGCAGACGTGCCTAAATCATAATCAAAACTTTTATTTTATTAATAATATATTATTTTTACAGGACTATCTTTATGTAAGTAACATTAACGCATAACATTAGAAGTATGATGTTGAATTTATAAATAATTGCTTTATTTACTTATTTGTTGTAGTCGTATGTTAAATGAATGAATATAATATTTCATTCTTAACATCCTACTATTATCCATAACTTTATACTAAATTTTTGCGAAAATATTATTTTCAATACTATTTCCTGGGTAACATTGCATTTTAACTGACTGTTGTAATTTCTGAAAAAATTGCATATAACAGTACACCTTTAAATATTTTGTGCCTTTAATGTGTATACAGGTCAGAACTTCGTATTGAATTTGAAAAAGTGATTACTATAAGAATAAAATTAAAACAATTGTTTTAATTGTTGAACAATTTAGGCATGTTATATTCCTAAAATCTTCTATAACCAGTTGTATAAAAAAATAAAAATACCTATATTTGGTTATTTTGAAGAATATAGTGTAAGTCGTTTTCGAGTAATTAATAAAAATATCGAAATCGAAGGACCGGCCTTCATCGCAGTGTTAAAATTTTATACAAATCTTTGTGATACATCCCATATATAATAGTAATCAATATTTTAAATGCTAAGTTTGGTTGTCACAGCTTGATAAGTTTTTGAATAAAATGCTCGTACTTTAATTCTAGTTAAATTTAAATTAAAAAATAATGTTTCTTTTTAATATTCATTTGTCATTTAAATTTAACAAACCGTCATTTATCAACATTGAATTTTCTTAAAGCAAATACTAAGTTCACAGATAAAAATTACAATTTAAAATTTTAAATATGCGACTTAAAATACATTGAAACTATAATTTAATTTTTGAAAAAAGTGAATCAATGAAAAATATACTATATATAACTTAATTAAACTAACTTAATAACTTAATTAACCAAACTTAATTAAAGCGGCAAAAACTATTTATGAGTTATTGATGAACACAATCCAAAACGTTTTTTTAAATAATATTTTAATTATAATATTTTAAACATTATTGATATTAGTAATTTAAAAATCGTGCTGTTATCTAATTATTTTTTTAATTAATTAAAAGATGTTACAATAAAAATTTTACAATAAAAATGTGTAAATTTTTCAAATATAAATAGTGAAATGTATTTTTACACAATTATGAATTACATGTGTTTGAGTGTACGTATATATTGAAATTCGTGTCATGGCAATTACATTTTAATTTTGAGAAATGTCCTTCTATTTTTAATTGATTGTATTATTTACATCAATCAAAATCAATTATTTATTTCACAATAACAATAACACTTAGATTGAAATATGGTCCTTATATCCTATGATTTACCAGGGTGAGCAAAAATTTATCAACACCGTTTCATTATTTAAAAAGCTTTTGAATAAATATTAAGATGAATGAGCATTTTAGATGAATATCAATGACTAAAATTAATATAATTTTTAGCTGAACAAGCAAAAGTCTATAAAGGTTAGTGAAACAACTTTCAGTTTCTCTCAATTACTTTTGTCTGCTTCCACTTTTGTAATACATATTTTTTTATTCCAAACACGATTAATATAATGCTGAGTTGAAATGTCATTTTAAATCATGTTAAAGTAAGCCCGGTTTATTATTAGTTTTTACATCGCGTTACACGTTTTTTTTTAATTAAAAGAAACCATGTAAATTTTCTATAATCCGTGAAGAAAATATTTTTCTTTTAATTAAGGATATCTTTTAAATATATAACTAAGAGTGTATTTTCAGTTTTATATTTCTTTTTAAAAATATGTTTAATTGTATGCAATTGAGCATGGGAAATATAAATAACAACTTTTTTAATATATTATACAAAAGCAGTATGACATAAATAAGATTTTGGTGATGCAAAATATGCATTTTTTTATAGTTGATGTTTTATTAAATGCGACAAAATTTTAAATGTAAGAGGGAATAATACGTTTTAGAGAAATATAGCATTTGTTCAAATAATAATAGACATATTTTAGAAAAAAATTGTTTAAATCTTTTAAATTGTATTGATAACGATTTTTTTGAGGACTGTGTTAACGACATTTAAATAAATGTTGTGTTTTTAACTTTGCTATAGTTTTTTGTTGTTGAAAATGTGTAATATTTCAATTTAATAACTTCTGCATAAACCAACTTTTACATTTTCAAAAGTAGAAAGAATCTTATAAGTATTTGTACCTAAATTTCTATAAAAAATATAAGTTTTTTATTGGAAATTATGAATTTTTAAAACATTTATCTTTTTTATATTCTATATGACAATCGAATTCTTTAGTTATTACATCAGATTATTGTTGATTTTTTTATTAGAGTTATCTGCTGGTAAGTAAATGTTTGTATTTTTGGTTTTGATTAATTAACGCACTAGAGTAAGCTATTGACTACGGTTCTGATCCTATCTGAAAGAAAAGACACGGGCAAGATGCCTCGTATTTTTGAACTATGGTCAGATAACGAGAACAACACCTGAGCTGGCACCCGACGCAACCTCAATAGGCGACACATTGGTCCCCGATCATATTTATCGTGCACCAGTCCCGTATACACGTCAGCATAATTTGTTGGATGTTCTGGACGACTTTCTAGTATTTTTGTAGAGAAGCTGACAGCCATAAGAACACTATTTTTTTACATTTTTCTTTGTCAAGTCCACCTTACGGGCTCAAACTAGCAATCTTCTGATTACCAGCTGAACGTCTTTATCCAATAGGCAACTGAAGGCCCGCGGTTTGTGAAGCGGCAGTTGTAGAAATTTGCACACGAAACTTTTAAAAATGTTCAGCATTCCTTGAAATTTTGTTGAAAGTCGGTTGGATTAAATAAAGTTTAAGTTTCTTGTTTGTACGTAAAACTTTAATGGCGTCCGTTTTTTATTTATGAGTTAGTGATATTTAATTCATTAAGGCACTCTACGAGTGACAATTATACTGAATTTACAAAGCTGGTTTGTATTTAGAGACAATCAGTTTGTTATAGGACAGTTTTCAAACCAATAATGTTCAATGCCACAAAATGCTATACTGTTACTTGGAGTTACTCTAAACCTGGGGTGGTTATTTGAACGCAAAACCTTTTAAAAAAAAATCACTCCTGGGTCATAAAAATCAAGAAAATAATGACGTAATTGTTGGAGAGATAGAAAATCGTGTCAATGTTTTTATGACAGCAGACCCATGAGTGTTTGAGGTTAAAGTAACTCCCAGGGTTCAAGTAACTCTAAGTTAATGTACCATTAAAATATGAAAGTTATTAACAAAGCGCGTCAATATTTTTATGACAGCAGGCCGAGGAGTGTTTGGGGTTAAACTAACTCCCAGGGTCCAAGTAACCGCAAGTTGTGGAACCATGAAAATATAAAAAATCCTATATATATTATGTTTCATCTCAATGTAAAAAATAATCTGATTTTAGTAGTAAATTAGCATTTTTGTCATATATCAAGTACTTTAAGAAAATACCAATTTTTTTAATATATAAAACTGTTTTGGCTTGTTTTAAAAATATTGAAGTAGATACAAATTTCTAAAAGTAGGATATATCAATGCAACTAATTATATATCAAAGTTATTAGTTGGTGCTTAAAAATAATTTCTGAAAAATTAAAGTATTTCAAATTTGCTTAAAATAAGTGTTGTATATTGATGATTTGCATAATATTACATCCAAGCATAAACTAAAACAATTTTTTATTTGGAAATATAATTTTTTTTAAAAATAATTTTAGAGTATTAATGCATTCGTAACATAAATCTGAGTGTTATATTTGGTATTTTTGAAATTCCTTGAAATACCCCGTGTTTTTATGAATTTTTAGTATTTAATTAAAAAAATAATATTTAATTTATTCTTCTTACAGAAACACAGGATAATTTTGCCGAAAGTACGTATAATTTGTGGTTATATTTTTTATCTGTCATTATAGCGATAAATCTTTTTGTTAGTATTGTATAATATTGTATTAGTATAAGATTAGTTGTTCTGAGATCAGTACACCTCGCGACAAAAAAAACATATATGTTGATTGTATCGAAGGATTGAATTCAAGGAATATTCATGACACATTTGAAGAAAGCGAACAACGCGTTTGGTTGTGACTGTGTAACAAACACATTTACAAACAGGCAAAATGCCAAATGGTGGAGTTAAAACATGGACATCGCTAAAGTTCAGCTAATTATTATTTAGTGAATGATATATACGAATGTATAACTATGTCTATGTGTTCCTTTTTTTTAAGTAGTTTTATAATTAAAATAAACAATAGTTCAATTTTATAAACACTTTTTAGTAACGACTTATTTTAATTAAATTCCTACTGCGAAAACATGGTAGCATTGTTCAACTTCTGATATCTAAAAGAAACGATCTTTCGTAAACTGTTTTTGAACTGATTAGAATTTTTGTTTCTTAGGAACACCAACTAGTAAGTGTGGAATTTGATTTTGCAGCATACACCAAATAACAAATATTTTCTTGAAATATACTCTTAAAAGATTTAAACTTTTTGAATTTTGAATGTATGTGTGATGCCAAAATATTATACTTATCCTCATAGTTGTATACATTAATTAAAATTATATAGTGAAAAATGATGCGCTAAATATACTCAAGATTACTTACATATGTTTAAGACGAAACATAATTTTTCACGATGAGTTTCGCATTGCATCGACTGATAGTGGTAAACAGCTGAGTCAACTGAAAAGTACTTGAGTATTTTTGTTAAAATTTGCTTTTTATTTATCTCGTAAATTTAGCTAAGGTATTTTAACAAACACCAAATATTAGTATAAAATCTTATTGCGACTGCCTTTACACGCGTTCGGGGCGTCTCGAATGGCCTGTCTCCAGTAGACAAGAACAAAATGCACACATGCCGTGATGGCCTGGTTAGCGTGTGAGCGTGGTGGACTGGAACGACTTCTCTGTAATCTCAACTACGGTTTGGTTAATTAACGCTGCATTAGAGCTATACATTGTGCTATTGGCGACGGTTCGGGGCCTATCTCGAAGGAAAGACCCTGGCACAATACCTCTTATTTAAACGATGGTCAGATGACTAGAACAACACCTGAGATGGCACCCGGCGCAACCTCAATAAGCGTCAGGACATTGGACCCAGATTACATTTATCGTGCATTAGTCCTGTATACACGCCGTGGAAATTGGAGGTTAATGCAGGCGACGTATTACTTCGCTGGGAATATGGTCAGTCTCCGATCAGAAGTTCACTGCATTTTAACATTTTGACAAAAATGTTAAAATGCACTTTTGTAGCAAATGTATTCGAATTCGCAATCCTCTGGTTGCTAGCCTATGATGGTGCCTCGGGGCTATGGACTCACAATCTCAAACACATACAAATGAAGATTATGCAAATTTGTAACCCATTGAACTCTAACTGTAACTTCTGGAAGGCTTAAAACTTATTTCCTCCATGGGCGCGTTGAAGCCAATGTGGAATCAGCCATACTGAACCCCCAATTTTCTTTAAAAGTGATTTAGTGCACACTTGAATATGTTTTTTTAGTACCATAACATTGTAGAAATATTAAATGTATATACATATTATATTTTTTCTCATAAAATTAAGTTTTATATTGGAAAAAAATAGTTTTTACTCTTGATATTTAATCGTTTCGACTTTGACTTGCAAATTACTTTCAATTTTAATATCAGATTGCATTTAAAGTGGGTTTCAAAAGAAAATAGAAAAAAAAATCAACCAAAAGCAATTCATGTCGGCTTATTTTAACATGAAAAATATACGAACTGCAGCAATGAAAGTGGGGTAGAGTTGTTACTCCTTCCATTGGCTTCAATTCAACAAAATGTCTTGCACACTCCAGAAGTTACAGTTAGAGATCAGTGTTGTAACCTTATCACGCTGCTATGCCCTCGTAACTATACAAAATCCATTTAATCTGAAGCCTTGCAATAGTCGTCCTCTTACGATTTTCATGTAACAGCTGTGTTAACTTATTGTTTCCATGAGTTAATAAACTTCATTATGCTTAATTAAACTTGTCACGGCACTAAATCGACCTACTACAAAGGATCCTAGTATAATATGGCTGCCCACCATCTTGAGCAGACCCACTCAATTAAGGAGACGGTGATCGGAACCTTTACATTACCGAAAATCTAGAACAGTATAAAACAAGCAAATCTTTTAATGGTATTTAACAGAACAAAAAAAACTTTTCTTGGCCAAGTTGGTTTATGTTTTGAAATTGTTTCAGTAAAAATTCACCAAAAGTGTTAAATTTAAGTTCTTCTAAAATTATTTATATTTTGAAATATGAAATAATTGCCAGTTAATGAAACTGAACAACTTTTAATTTGTTTTTCATTTATAAATATATGATTTATAAATGCATATTATATAATTATTTTAGGTGCTGCAGCGCAAGTTGCTAAAAGTAAGTTTATGTACTTTTTAATTATTATTTTTATTTAAATTCATAAATACTTATCCTAGCGTTTTTTCTTATTGTATCTTTTTCTTTCGTACTAAATTTCGAATACAAATATTATTTCTAAATCTAAATTAATAATCAAATCTTTGAGTATGGTATGTTAAAAAAAACTTAAGAAGTCACAATTTGTTATACTGGATATTTCTTATTGATCATTAAAAGTTCGTTTGCTTATTATAAAACGGAATTAGGTTTACTTTGCTAAATAATAAATATATTTTTATTTTTATAACCAACAGAGTTTATAACTCTTTATAATCTACCGAGTTTTACAACTCTACCGAGTGTATGTTTTACTATCCGATCGTCCGTTTCGGAATTTTCCACTCCAACTTTTCTAGCAAACCACTTATTTTTTAAATCATTGTAAATATTTTAATTTTCTGTATGTTTCAAAGATATTTAATTTAGATGTATATTACAAGTTATCTCTGTAATATCCCCAATAATTATAAAAAATATATAAATTTTCTAGAAATATAATTAGAATCCTATCCTTCCTTTAAAAAAACACATTAGAATTTCGGTTATTTTCTGGACGCTATGATGAAGTTAATTAATGGATATATTTTATTATACATCGTTAAAGCTTCAATGTGTTTTTTGTGCTTTAATATTTTTTTCTTATTTTTTTGCGTTTTAATAAACATATGGTGTATTGTGTATGTATTCTTATTTCAAATTATTAAAATTATATAATAAAATAATGATTGCCAACAGAACTGCCGGAAAGTAAGTACAATTATGTTTTTTTGTTTAGTTCGTAGATGAGATAATAGTGTACCTTAAAATGTAATTTCTTGCTCATCGAAACATATAAAATTCTGCCGTATTAAAATAGCGTTAAGTGTTTCGCATAAAACTGTGTTAATTGTATGCTAATGTACTTTAACATTGTTATAAATGTTTAATCAACACACTGACGCTCAATCGATTTTTGAAACTGTACTGTGTTAAAAATTGAGTACGACCTTGTACCAAAATTTGATACCCATTTAGCTGCAACCATTATTTGGTGCTAAGTTTCATCATTTTATGGTTTTACCACGCATAATAATTAATGGTGAAATGTTACACCAACACTCATATTTTTGCTTCACCATTTTATAGTGAAATGGTGAACCAAAATTTGCGTTTTCGTTACAACATATTATGGTGAACGCCGGTATAATTTGTTTGACGTTCTGGACGATTTTCTAGTATTTTTTGTAGCAAAGCTGGCAACCCTCCGATCGCAAGATCACTATTTTTTTACTCTTGTCAGGTCTACCGCACGAGCTCGAAACGAGCTCGGCCCCTAATGCCAGAGGATTCAAGAGATTCTCCGGTTTGTAGATTTAGCGAAGGTTTTGATTCAGTTTAGCAGATTGCACCATTTTTTGGTAAAAGCTGCGCTATTCTCGTTCACGGATTTTTGGTTCAACCTAGATTGCACCATAATCTGGTGTAAGTTGCTGCAGATTACCACAATATGGTACAACGTTGAACTGAAAATTTTAACAGCGTAAAGTTGTTTTTACAGCTTAGACATTTAAATAAATTTATTTGGGCATGTTATTTTATATTATTTAATTTTTTTAATTTATTTGTAAAGCGGTAAATTGTAATACGTACAACAAAACTTTGAATTAAAATAAATTCTAAATTGAAGTATTTTTTATGATTTTAAAAATTGGGTAAATTGCTAGAAGAACTTATCCGTCAGCGAGTGAAATAAAAGTTTCAAACAAGTTCATGGACTCGTGTGTCTTTATTGAAGTATTGTCAATAAATAACATACATAATTTTTATATAATTTAAATCAATTTACAGTTTTATGTCAATGACACAGAATTACTAAAAAGTGAAACCCATTAAAGCTTAAATATTTTTTGTTGTTGCAGAAACCTTGCAAGGAACCCTAGATGGTAAGTAAAAAGTGAAATTATTTTGCAATTGAGCATTTATGATTTATCCAAATACAAATACTGAATACCAACTACAGGCTTTAAGCTCAGTAAGGTTTGCCCCGTTAATCGGATTCTAACGATACCTACCTTAAAAATACATACACTGTAAAAAAAGAAAATGCTTATAAATGAGTACCTAGATATACTCGTTTTTTTAGTACAATTGGATCATAAATGAGCGATGTCTTACTCATTTTTAAGTAATCGTTCTTTGGCCAAAATGAGCAGTATGGTTTAATATTGCTAACATCAGCTTCTGTTCAAGTCATATTAACAAAGCGACTCGACAAACTTAAAATATTTGTTCAGAAGATGGTTTTCCACATTATTTGATGTCGATTGCTGAAATGGAAACTGGGTTATTATGACACCAATTACCTTACTTCCCATTCTTTTGCCACGCCTTTTAACAATAATTATGTTTACAACTTCTTCACGTCGCTCTGGTCCAAAACGGATATGACCCTGGACTTCGGTGGAGACGACATCATGTAGACGGATTGGGTACTTATAAATAAGTAAAATGTGCAATTTTTTGATATCATTCGATGCTTGTCATAGCTCCGAATACATAAGTTTCATTTTTGAAAAAAGATATGTACTTAGAAATGAGTAAAATAAATAAAAATAGCTGTTGCTTGCCGACATAGGCTGCGTCAAACTGAATCCGTCTGTCAACCTGATGTCGCCCGCACCGAAATCCAGACCTTACTCGTTCTGCTAAAAGCGGGACGAGAAGAAGTTATAAACATAATTAATGTTAAAAAGGCGTGGCAAAAGAATGGGAAGTAAAATAACTGAGTTGTAATAATAAAGCTTCCTTTGAAGAAATCGACATGAAATAATGTAGAAACCCATTTTGCCAACTGTTTGCCAGGTCGTTTTGTTAAGATAGCTTGAACAGAAGCTGAGATTAACAATATTAAACCATACTTCTCATTTTTGAGAAAGTATGATTACTTAAATTTGAGTACGTCATCGCTCATTTGCGATGCATTTGTACTCACAGAAAAACGAGTACCCATTTTTAAAAACATTTATTTTATAATTATTTTTGTTAAGCACATTTATTTGTACCTGTAGTCTCATTGGCTGTACCTAATTTTAAGCCTTCAACGTCACCCGATTTGATAAATTTAAACAGTTGAATAAGGTCCTTTACTCTTCGAGTATATACATGTTTAAAGATCTAGGCATGTCGCTATAGTTCGTTCCCTTGGTGTCTCGAACTAATTTAGTAGCCCTTTGCTGAACACGTTCTTCCAAATCGATGTATGTTTTAAGACAAGGTGACCGAAGATGCGGCTTCAGCAACTCCCTGTATAACGGCCATAATTCATCTTTAAAATTTTAAATATTAGTTTAATAAAAAGTAATATGCAAACAGGAATTAATTTTTAAGAAAAGTTTCTTTAACAATCATGAATAAAATATTTAGTTATTTGAATTTTAGTTAACACGTTGGAAATAATTAACAAAACTACAATAATACTTTTTAGCAAACAAACGATCATCCTGAAAGTAAGTAAATTCATTTAATATAATTTAAAGTGTTGTTGAATTGTGTAAAGATAAATACTTGTTTTTTTTAAAAATATTGTTAAATTTATCATTTTTAATTATTTAATTTTATGTTTTATATATCGCTATACATTTCACCATAACATTTATTACATTAAATATAAAAAGTTTAAAAAAAAATATAAAATATATTTCTATGCCTAACCGAGATGACGGTATGCTTGAAAGTAAGTTGCTATTATTTTATATTACTTCAATTCTAATGTAAAATTGTTTGAAATTACAATATTTAAAAAAAATTAAGCAAAAAATTAAAAAGCAAGTTATTTAAATTTTAATTTGACATGTTAATATTATGAAATAAAGTCTTTATTTTTTTCAACTGATTAGGATCGTATACACATTATTTTAAAGCTAATATTTGAAAACAGAAACTAAAATCTGACTGAATTCAGGTAAAACTTCAATATTATAAAAATCCGTCTTATTTATCATATATTTTATTTCAGACTGAACATGCATTCATCGAAGTAATGAAATTTGGAAAAAGCCCTTTCCAGATACTGTTATATACTCAAATTATATTTTGCCTATGAAAAGCTGTCAACTCTCTATTAAAATTATATCAATTAAATGTCATGAAAATTCCAATTGTAAATATTAAAATAAAAGCAGTACTAATTCAATGATCCATGACCAATTATTTGCAGTTTTAACTTACTTTTGAGTATTAAATAGAATTTACTCATTTTAAAATGTATACTAATTAGTTAAATAATAAAAATCTGCTCTTTTACAAAATATGCGTCGCTATTGATGCATATATAATTCTCAGTATTATTTTAAATTAACTTTAAAGTATTCATTAATTAACCTTTTCAGCTTCGGAGCCGAGTTCATTCATGTTCATTATTTCTAAAATATTTTCATAAATGAGCTAATCTGTTCTTTCCAGAGAATCAAAAAAATCTATAATAATAATAAAAGAGTCTATTTGTGGATTATAAGCACACCTAACTTCCTATGTGTAAAAACGGCTGAAATTTTATGTGTAAGTATTATTAGGCCTCAAAGTGTACACCTCAAACGGCTTGGATATGTTAAATTTCGTTTAGAGTTTTAAATGATTGTAATAATTTCAAAATATTGATTGCATTATTATTGAAATGTAATGCCATTAAACCATATTTCAATGTGATATGTACACTGTTAAAAATAGGGGATTCAAAAATATGTAAAATAAGTACTCATTTTTTATTACTCGCCAATAGCCCACTGTGCAGCTCTAGTGCGACGTTAATTAACCAAATCATTTTTGATTACATTTGATGCTTATCATAGCTCCGAATATATAAGTTTCATTTTTGAAAAAGACATGCACTCATAAATAAGTAAAAACGAATAAAAAGAGCAGTAGATTGCCTTCATAAATCATTTTCAATAAATATGCTTAAATGGAAACCGAGTTATAACAACTTCAATTATTTTACTTTCCATTCTTTTGGCATACCTGTTTAACATTTCTTCTGTGTATAACTTCTTCACGTCTTCCTGGTAGCTTAACGGATAAGGTTGTGGACTACGGTGTCCGAAGATCTGCGCTCGATTCCAGGTGTGTCTCAGTTGTAATTGCAGATATTTTTAATGTGATTTATGTAGGCTCGCGTATGCTCTTTTTTATTCAATTTTACTCATTGTACTCATTTTTGAGTTCATGTCTTTTTCAAATTTGAAACGTATGTATTCGGAGCTATGGTAATCATCGAATGCATTAAAAAATAAGTACATTTTACTTATTTTTGAGTTCATTTTTTAATAGTGTATTCTTCTTTAAATTACATGATTTCGGCTACTGATTCCTTCAATAGTTCAAACTAGGTAGTGATCAAACAAGTTTTACCATTGTATTGACTTTGAATTGAATGGCCAATCTAATTTTAATGCGATTAGTCACTTAAAGAGCCGCCTTGATGTCCGGGATATGCAAATGAAAACGTGGAAACTAACATTTACTGAAACGAAGCAGAATAATAGTATTGACGGTCAAGCACTGCTAATAATTGAATTGTATTGTAATCAGTGCTGAAAGCCGTAGTTTGAGAATTTGCATAATTACTCGTTGAGGGTTTTGTGGGAAATATGAAGCATTTCAGAAAATTCGAAAGAGCATACTGTGAGACAGACGAGGAAATTGTAGCAATTGGAAACCATCACTTGAAACATTTGTTTGAAATAAACGGATATTTATAAGTTTATTCTATGGTATAACTGATATATGTATAACAACATGTAGTATATTTATTAATGAACATATTTGGGGGAAATCTTACGTCTTTCCACAAAAGCACTTTTTGAGTTATACATATTTGAACAAACGCAATGACATATGTTTTTTTTCAATATACACAGGCAAGTATTTGTTAATGTAATAAGTTAGGTGCCTTAATATAAAATAAAACTTTTTCAAAAGTGTAACGTCCAACGAATGCAATCACTGATTCGGGCGCCGAACATATACAATGTTAAAAATTTATTATAACCTTGCACCAAAATTTGGTACTTATGCTGCAACCATTATTTGGATCTTAATTTCACTATTTTACGGTACTACCACTGATACCATTTAGTGGTGAAACGTTGCACCAAAATGTTTGGTGCAACGTATGCGTATCATGCCTAACCACCCAACATTGCATAAAACTCAAAACTCGAGTTTTCTTAATATTTTTGTTGCGGGGCTGGCAACCCTCTGATCGCAAGACTATTACTTTTTTTTAATTTTCTTTGCCAAGTTCACTGATCGGGCTTGAACTAGGAATCTTTTGATTCATATCTGAACGTTTTTGTTGTTTGAACGTCCTCGTGTTTCTTGGATGGGATTCCCCAGGTTGTTGATGCAGTGACAGCAAAAATTTCGTTTGCAGTTAAAGAGTTTTTTTTTAAAGTTTGCAGTTAGAGGAGTTTTTTTGGTTCAATCTAGATTCCACCATAATATGGGTGTAATTTGCTGCAGACCTATGTTTTGCACCAATATATGGTACATCGTTAAACTGAAATTTTTAACAGTGTGTTTATAGTATCCTTATACAAATTTAAATACAATTACAAATATTTAAAACCAACAACAGGCTCAAGGCTCAACAAGGTTGGTCCAGCTAGTATATAATATTTTACATAAAAACATGAGACAAAATAACTTAACACTATTTATTATTTTCATATAATATTTTAAGATGTGGGAGTATATGCTAGACTATATGAACATAATTATTAATATTTTGGTTGCACAAAAGTAAATTGAAATAAACACAAACTACGTTTATAGTAACAGACGGTAATGTCTTAGCCCTTTAGAGCATAATTTAATCTTTTTTAATAAAATATTTTGTTTCGTCTTTTCGCTGAAAAATTATGTAAAAAATCTTAATTGTCTATTTAATTAAATAATTAATTAAAACCGTTGTGCAGCGTATATGCAACATTATGTATAATTACTAAAATAATTTTCAAAAAATATGAAAATATAGTTAAATGTAACCTATACACCGCTGGTATTAGGTAGAATTGTTTGTAGAGCCAGATTATTCACGATCACCTTCACGAGCCAGTTTTAGAACAACAAGCCTCGAAGAAACTGATTGCCTTTACCATAATCCTTTTTGTAAAGATAATGGACCTAACGGTGGTTATAAGAATAATACACATGGTTCCCTACGTGACAATACTATAATAGTTAACATAAAACTCAATAGATGCAACAAGCTTTCATTTTAAAGTTGTGTAGCATATATGCGCTACACTATGCATTAGAGAGTTAAAACGCCAAAACATCAATTCCTTAAAGATTGACTTTATTTTAATTGTATCAAAGAAATCTAATTAAGAAAAATATAAAAAACTAAACATAATTTTAGAAACTTTTATATATATTAGCTAAGCAACTTCGATGTTTTTAGCGAATAATAGTAAACGAATAACTTTAAAATGAGTATTACAATCATTCTAAAGAACAATTTGTCCAAAATATGTAAATATATTATCTACAAACAAAATTACAAACGGAAAATATTTAATATCATTATGTCTTATCCTTAAGAATTACAAATAAAGTTTTTGTATTTCCTAAAAACACTTTCACAGCGTATAAAGTTTATTTTATAAGTTTTCTTCGGAAACTAAAAGGAAATTTATTTTCTTTTTAGGCAAGAGGATCCTCTTCCTCGCGAAAAAATATATCTTCTCATTATGCGCATATTAATGCCCCAAAGTAATTATTCAATTCAAAATGTCTGGCGTGCCTCTATCCCCCCGCAGTGATACCCGGGCATTAAAATTCATATTTTCTACTTACTCCATCAAAGTAAATAAAAAGCAATAACGGGGGGAAGATTTATTTCTTCGGATAAATACCAGTGAGTTTTATTAAAAATTACATCGGTGATCAGCTCCATCTCGTGGCTATATTATCAATTCATCATTCTTTCGGAATACGAGAGAACTGAAATATATTGACTTTTTATTAAGTATATTGGTTTTGATATGCGAATGATACTTTTTTCGTGGATTGAAAACTACATTTGGAAGATTGCATTGATGAAAATATATAAAGTTTTTGAATCAAACCATAAGTAGTAATATATCATACACTGTTAAAAATAGGTACTTGGAAATAATAAAATGTACTTCTTTTTGAGTATATTTGATTCTTATAATGGCTCCGACACTGTTAAAAAGTTCAGTTCAACGTTGTACCATAGCTTAGTGCTCTGCAGCAACTTTCATATTATTATGGTGCAATATAGGTTGAACCAAATAATGTGCAAAATCATCTTCTGAACAAATATCTTAAGTTTGCCAGGTCGCTTTGTTAATATGGCTTGAATGGAAGCTGAGATTAGCAATATTAAACCATTCACCTCATTTTTGAGAATGTACGATTACATAAATTTGAATACGCCATCGCTCATTTAGGATGCAATTGTACTCAAACATAAACTAGTACGTCCATGTACTCATTTTTAAGCAATTTGTTTTTACAGTGTAGGTCCTCATTTCTACAGGGTTTATATGGGCAACAATGTAACACTGGATAATGCTCAGTGTTCATAGGAAACTAGCTGTTCAGGCCCATGCTGTTGGGGAACCCGTGGTGAGGAATTTAGTGGTCCCGTCGGAATTCAAACATGCTACCTAATTGTAAATTCAAACATGCTACCTATTATATTCAAACATTCTACATATTGTATTCAAACATGCTACCTATTATATTCAAACATGCTACTTATTGTATTCAAACATGCTACCTATTGTACTGTAATACGGTCTACCAACTACACTACAAAGGCATATTCTAGAGCGATTTTGGAAATATTTTTTAAAGTGTTTCTTGATGCAATTATTCTTTTAAACGCTTTTTTAAACAAACCGTTGATGTTTATGAGACAATTTTTACTATTTGTTAGTGCTCAAATTATCTTTATTTTGATAATAAACTTGTTAAGATCCGTTGCATGTAAAAGACTTAAAAAGGAAATCTTTTATGAAAATAGTATATTTGATGTCTATATTAGAATAAATAAGTATATGTGTTAGTATCTAACTTAAATTGTCTTAATATTTAAAAAAAAATAATTAGAATGTAGGTGAACTCAAAAACTAATTTATATTACGACAATAAACTACAATTTAACAATCACAATAAAATCTGCTTTATAATCCGGACAAAGTGTTATCCAAGTTTCTCTCGTTTTATGAAGCAATCAATTCATTTTAAATCCCTTCTAAGACTTATCAAATTACCTGTTTTAGGGCAAATAATGTGGTCTTTAAAAGTAAACGCGCCTCAAAGTATTTCGCTTCGAGCCATTTGCAGTCATTTTCGGTAATCCTTTGTATAGCTTTTCACATAATCCCCAGTAACAGAGAGCTAATGCTTTTTCGCCAAGGGTTGGTAAGCTTGATATAAGCGAATTATATTCTTTGAAATTACTTTGCTCTTTACTGTTCTAGCGATTTAAAGCAATATTTTGATTAATTTTTTTCTTGCGAATAAATACGGATTTGCATTTTTGATTTGACAGAGACATACTAACCGCGATTGAACTTGTTGTAATACTTTTAGAACTGATTTAAATTGTGTAGAAATATTTAATCTTCTAGGCAAAATACATTGTACTGTAATTGATCGATTTGGATTATAATTTTATTAAATGGAAGTTGTGATCGATCCTGTGTGGCATTGGAACTAATTCTGAACTAAAAAACAAGCTATTTACGGTAGTTAGAAATGACCTATGGGCAGGTACCTTTACATTGCACAATCTAAACGATAACGAAAAATATTTCGCTGTGTAAATTTTAGTTTATCTTTGAACTGCCTGCTTTTTTTTGGATTTGGATTATTAATAATCACCGGCTATTATTAATAATAACCAAATAAACCGGTTACATTGAATAATTTATGATGATTTATCACGTGAACCGACTGTTATTAATAATTCCTAATAATGAATGTTAAATGTATTGATTTTCAACCCGTTCATCTTGATAATGCACAAGCGCATGTTATTCTTATTTAATTTGTTTTTAATTGTTTGCCATTGTAAGGTGTTTGTGTGCAATATTTTTTTTTTATATACTTAATGCATGCATAACAGTAAAAATTATTATAAAAATACTTTTTATATTGAACAAATTTCCTTACTAATAAGACTTAGTGTATGCATTTTCATACACGACCTTTCGCATGATGGTATTTACGTTAGAGTTTGGGGTAACAATAAATTTGCTTAATTAATCACACTGACCAAACTACTTCATTGGTAATTATTGATAACAAGCACTTCATGTTATTAATATGTATTTTTTTAATCAAGTTCACCAAAAGACGTGGTTTGTATAAACAATAATGGGCAATTAATAATAATCACACTTACTTTAACAGTAAAATGTCAGATATGTTATTTTCTATAACAGTTATATTTTAGTTACCCGTTGTATCTATTAATTTTTGTTTTGAATACATTTTAATGAATTTTTATTTTACATGAATAAAACAGTTATGATTCATATTAATAGGTATAAACTTCAATATAATGAATCTTTTGACAACGGAAATGATAAGTTTATTTAGGAATCGCGAAATATTTCTAGTATATATTTAAAACTTATAAATATTTGTGTATTTATAAGGAAATCCTTTGAATTGCAGAAATCCTACTCTACAAATAAACAGCTTTAGCAGAAAAAACTCTAAAATAGTCTAACCTAACGAAAAAAGAAGGTATCAACATCAATCCAATAAAATACAACCGAAAATCTGAAAGGACACGTCCGAAAACCTAAAGACCATCGCCGAGGCATTCCATTGATTCATTTCCTTTTTTTTTTCAACAGCCTTTTTTCCAGTAGCGTTGTCCTATTATGTCGTTTTCTGCAAATAACTGTAATTCACTGATCCGCAAACAATCTTTCTTGATCTGTTTTCCACGCCCCTGGATTCAATATATCGGATGTGACATCTTCGATATTTGTTCAATAGGACCACTGTTGGAATAAATATACAAAACTGCCCCCCCTGTCGCTGTTAGCTGGCTTTATTTCCGAAGAAAGGAGCTGTGAGCTGCTGCAAAATGTCGACTACGTGAAGCCAGTTTCTGCTGACACGGGAGTTTCTACGAGACAGACAAATGAATCGAAAACTGGATACAATAAATTCATCATGCAGAAGGTCATGTCTGTAAATTTCGGAACAACAGATTTCTGAACTTGTGGAATACGGCGTTTTGAATGCATGCAGTAGGAAAAACGGAGATTTGTTTGAATTTTTGAAAGGGAGTTCCCCCAGTTCTTGCATAGAGTTGAAAAATACATTTTAAATAACGCATCTATTCTTTTCAGCTATATATGGAATGTGAAATAAATGGAATTTAATTTAAAATTCGGTGCTTTTTAATCAAATTTCGGAAATAAATTAATAATTAACTCTTTATATGGGAATTTCAATTATATTTTTTGTATGGATAACGCAGCAGCAGTTTTTATAAAATATTAAAAATAATTAAACTAGTCTGTAAAATATTTTGCAGGGAAATTAAATTACGTACTAAACTAATTACTGTATAGTTAATTATGATAATATGTTTAAATAATTAAAAAAATTCTTTTATTCAATTTACTTTTTCCAAGTTTCGGAAAATGTTATTTAGCAGAAAATTAAAAATATAGGAATATTCATTGAATACAGTGCAAATTGCTTTATTCGATATAATAAATTTAGAATGTTAACGGCATTGTGGGGCGTGAATGATATATTTTAGAATTATTAATTATAAATTGATAGGAGTATTTTCATATTATTAACAAAAAATTTAATGCGGTTTAGCTATCAATTTTATTGTGAAAGAGTATTATAAACCATTTCACCAAGCTTAGGTATGATAAAATTAAGTTTTGATTATCAAATTTGTAAAATGCAACAACAATTGTTTCTAGTAAAACGTTTGATTGTATTTTTTTCAATGTTTTTTTCTACTCTAGGCTGTGCTTATTGGTGTGTCCATTCCGGAAATGCGATGTTTTTATTTTTTAAGTTAGAATTATATTTTTATTACTTAACAGACTAAACAACATATGTTTCTTTATTAAAGCAAATACATCCTACTATCGTTATGAAGTAAAATTGTAATCTCAATGTCCCGATTCCCATTGACTTTTGAAGAATCGTTTCCCAAAACAATTTTATGAATATAATAGTTAGTTGATATTAAGACCCATTACGAAACCAAAATGTGCTTGGTCATTGTAACAGAAGGTCGTTAAAACAAGTAAAAGAATATTAAGTGACAAAATGACCAACTATTGGGACTTTAAATGATGTTTGTTATATTGAGGAGTCGTTGAAAAGTGTCTAGTATACCCTCGTCACAACGATACTAGACATTTATTCAAGTAACTTTAACGAAATAATGAGAAATGAACTCAATGGAACTATAGTTAGTTGGTTGGTAAATTAAAGTATCACTACAGCTGACAGTAGGCTATTGGCGACGGTTCGGTTGGTTGGTTGATTAAGTGACGTCTCACTAGAGCTGTATAGTGGATTATTGTCAATGGTTCGGAGTCAATCTCGAGGCAAAGACCTGGAAAAGCTGTTTCATATTGTTTGACCATGGTTAGATGACGAAGACAACACTTAAGCTGGCAGCTGACGAACTTCAATATGCATCAAAACATTGGACAACGAAACAGATTTAACGTGTACTACTCCCGTATACACATCAGTGGTAGTTGATGATAATTTAAGACGACTTTTGTAATCTAGAGAGAAGCTGGTAACGATCACGAGATCTTTACATCTTAACTTTTGTCAAGTCCTCATCCCGATTCGAACTTGTAATCCTCTTATTGCTAGTCGAATGTTATATGTAATTGACCTATACATAGAAATCAGGTAAAAGTAAAGAATTAGGGTTTAATCCACCGAAGAGTCAAAATTAATGATGCCAATATAATTTCAGTTCAAATAGACAAACTGCGAATACTTTCGTAATATGTTTTATAAGCATGCGCAAATTCGAGACGTAATTTCGTTGGTTTTCCATTTTATGATTAGTTAATTTTGTTAATTCTACCTTAATTATGTATTACTTTTTATTATATGTAATATGAGTTTAACGTACAAGTTATAAACCATCGCCCACTTGTCTGCATGACATCGATATATGTGATGGAAAAATAATTCCTATGCCTTCCACTCCATAGGTGTCAATGGAAATTGGTTTGGCGGAGTGATTCTTTTTTCTGCTTTTACCAGATATCACTACAATGCATAACATTATGCTGTAACTATTAGTGCTTATTAAATTAATATTCAATTAACTAAATTTAACATAAAATGACCCAAAAAAATTTATTAATACAAATTCTTAATGAATTGTTTAATACTATTATGTTAGTTTTAATCTCAGTTAAGTATTTCAATGTTATAGGATCGTTAGAGAAAGTTTAATTTTTCAAAATCCTTACATAAGCACAGACAATAAAGAGTAAGGGCGTTATTTATGTTTATAATGTTTCCGGAAATATCTTATTTCCATTCCCTGTTACTCTATTATGTTGTGGAAAAATAATAAAACCTCATGTTCCTTCCATTAAATTAAAATACTTTTGCATCTCATTATTTATAAAAGAAGTTCTTTAGAGAAAATGTCAAATTAATGAGAATGCAGATTAAATCATCAATGCGCGTAACATGAGACATATTTATGAGGATAAATATAAAATTTCTGTTGGAAAGATTTAGAAAAAAAATAATGTGGCGTAAACATATTATTAGCAAGGACTTTCTCAAAGGGATCCGTTTACAAAAGTTATATGTTAATTTTTAATTCCATTCTTTTCAATTCCATATTTATTTTTTAAAAGTAAGTTTACTCATAAATATTTTATTAAAAAATTATTTGTGCACAAATATATATTACATATTTAATTTTTATATTCTATATAAATTAAAAATATAAAAAAATGTATTATAAATATAATTAAGTAACATGGCTAAATCTGAATATCCATTTACTACAAATATAATTATTATCATGATTTTAAATACATTCCTGAATCTTGCTTCAATTTTAAATAGCCCTCATTTCGTTTTTTTGTACTGCATTTTTAAGAATGATAGATTGAAAAAAATATTTTAAAAAACGAAGTATAAAATATTCCATTTGAATGATTACATAATTTAAATATATTTTATTTTTTATCATATCGCAATAGTATTTTACAATGTCATAAATTATTTCCCTCCAAAGTCTGTGTAGTTACGAAATTTATTTGTAATGAAAATATTTAAATAATTAAAATGTTTGATATTGTATTTAATAATAAAAAATCGGACATTTACACAAAATAAAACGTGCAATTCATGATTAGTTTTCTGTGTTATTTTGTTTATACTTTAAGAAAGTACATACTGTAAATATGTATTACAGACGTTAAAATAAAAAAGAAACATCATCACCCATACTCTTTTTTTTAAATTGAAAGCATTTATCTATAAAATTAAATATTATCATGTGTCTCTGCCATTAATAAAACCTAATAAAATGTAAAACATTTTTTTTAATTTATAAAATAGTTACACACAAAAACACACACGCTACATATGTTACAGACGTGAAACGATAAAAAAAAGTAACTAAAACTAATACTCGAAGAAGTTTTTACCCATAACTTTTTTTCAATTGAAAGCATTTGTCTATAAAATTAAATAATAACAAGTGTCTCTGCGCCAATTATAAAACCTAATAAAATATAAGACACTATTTTTTAAATAAAAAAAAATAGCTACACACAAAAACACATAATCTGCCTCATTTTAAATAATGCACTAACATAGAACTCAAGTGAAACAGGCATTCATTTTTTTACATATTAAAATATGTCTATGTTTATTGCGAATATAAAATGCATTGGTTAATGGATATTTTTTATTGAGATGCACCTCGAACTTTTCCCATTTGCTTCTTAGTGAGTGTGTATGATCAACTTGAGTGTGTATGATATGTAGATCAACTTTAAACAAAAGAAATAGGGAGTGAATTGTATGGAATATGACCTGTGCTTTTTTTTTTACCAAAAACATTATATTATTAGAGTTCAGAAATAGAGATTGGTTGCCAATAGAAACTTAGTCAACACAAGATAGATAAACTTGTTTACCTTTCCAAAGCCTCCCATCCCCATCCCGTTCAATACTTTACATGCACACAATCACATATTGGCGTCTAACATGGCGTCTAATTAAAGTTCTGTCAAGTGTGATATTTTTAAGTCAATCGTTGGATCCTGTGCTGATACTTAATGTAGCGGATTTTAAAAACGTTTTCCATCCACATTACATACAGTAATCGGTGATTACGTGACTGCTTGAAGTATTACTCGCATACCAAATATACCACAACATCGAAAGGTCACAATTTGTGCAAATAAATCTCCATTTCGTCGTGAAAGTAAGTGAACCCCCCTATGCAATTTAGGACTAGTCCCTCCTCTCTTTTAAAGTTCAGTAAAACCCTTTCTTTCCCAAAAAGCTCTCTCTTGAGAACAAGCGTGTGCCTAACTTGATGACGTATCTAAGTTAGAAAGAGTAAAACTAATGACCGGAGAGCCCGTTCCAGTCAGGCCTTCTTAAAGGCAGATGTTTTCTTAAAAAGGTAGAACAAAAGAAAAGATCATCCCTTTTAGAAACCTTCGAAAAAGAATGAAATGAATTTTTAGAACAAAAAAAAAAGTAATTTGTCCCTTTTTTTTTCTCTTTTCCTTTTTCTTCTTTTCCGTTTTCCGTTTCGGGACTGAAGTAGTCTGGAAATTCTCTTAGGCCATGTCGAATTTTTCCGCTTTTCCTTTTCCTTTAACCGTTAAATTATTCTCATTCCACGAGAGAGAGTTGTTTTCTGGAGGGCCCTTGGGGATTTTCCGACTTTAAAAAGAAAGTGTAACTAATTATAATTTTTTCCAACAATCGTTTGAAGAAAAATGAGAAATATTAATGGGGCTTGGAAATTGTATCGGAATCTATTAGCTTTTTGTTGGTAGATTTTAATAAGTGAATGTAATGGCTGGCAATTGATTGCTGATTTTTTATTCCCAGTAGGGTCGTAAATTTTTAATCAAAGAAGAATATTGCGAAATAAAAATAAAATGAAAAACTTATAAGCAAACTGATACAAATAAAATGTTACAATCTTAAATTTTTAATCGTTGGCAAGTATTCTCTTAGACTGTTATATATGGTTATATATTGTGTTGTTTACAATGATTACATTAATGTTTCATAATAGGCACCTTATTTCAATTTTGAAATATTTTATTTATGCATATTTTTTATTAAAAAAAACCAAATGATTATATTTGTTAATCAAACGCCACAATTACATAAACATACTAAATGTACGATCAACATTTTAATAAAATATTTCAACTGTAATAGAATGATAATCGTAGTTATGCTTGGTGATTTTTTAGAGTATGCTTTTATCCTTGTATTATCACAAAAATATTTGAAGTATTGAAAGAGAAAACGGTGAAGGTCCACTTTATGTTGACATCGAGATGTCAGTGACGTGTCTATATATTTAATATGCAATTCCGAATATTGTGACAATCAGTCCTCCTAAACTACAGAACAAATTGTTATGGTAAATGTGAAATTTGGAAAGAAGTGAACTGTGGGTGGGGAAAAACGCTCTAAAACTATAAAATATTAAGTAATTAATTAGTTTATAACCCTTTGAGTAAAAAAAGAAAAGTTATCGTAGCGTTATCAACCATTTCAAAATTTGAACAACTGTAAAAAAAAGGGTGCTGAATTAAACTAAAATTAAGGAAAGGCATGTAATTAATATCAGCAAGAATTGATTTGCAAAGCAATCCCCCGGGGGGTGATGAGTGTTAGCGAATAGGGGGAGGAACCTCTTAGTATAACTAAAAGGATGTGCTTTTGTTGTATCAAATTGAAAAAAAAGGGGAAAATGACAGTCTGTCAAAAACCCGTAAAACTATAAAATTTTTGCGTACGTCTGTAAGTCATGAAAACTTGTTTTTCGTTATCTATTTATCAATCCGGATGGACCATGATCGTTTTTCACGAGACCTTACATTGCATTCAATAAATGCTGGTGAATTGCTATAAATGACAAACAAATTATGTAATGACCGATGGGTAATATTCATTTCGAACAGCTATTGTTTACATGTTTTTTAAACGTTTTTTTATGTTTAATGATAGGAAAATCATCGAAAGGTTATACTCCACTCATAATTTAAAATACCCTAACTTTGATTTTTAAAATTAATGTTTGTACCTTCTTCTATTTGTCCTTACAAAACACACCTTTCATGATATTAAAAAGCCTTCATAATTAATTTAAAGCCTTTTTTTTATCATAGCAAGGTGTATTTGGTAGGACAAATAGGATATTCTACAAAAATGAATAAAAAACATTGGATTTAGGGCCTTTATTATTTAAAAGTCCTCTTACTCCATTTTATTTTAATTCATTTTTGTAGCTTCTTCGTTTTGTCCTTAAAAATACTCCTTTTTAATATATTAGAAATCTGTTATATATGATTTGGTTTTTTTTTTATGTAAAATAAAGGTGTATTTTATTAGGACAAGTAAGAGCAAATACAAAAATTAATGAAAAAAATGAGTTAGAGGCGTAGGGGTCGTTTAAATTATGAGGATAGTATCAAGATAATAATGTCTCTTTTAATTTGTAGATTTATAAGATTGCTTAAAACTAATAAAATTCCAAAACGTGTTCCAAGTGTTTTTAATGTGTTTCGGTATTACATGGTGAATAAAAACTTCACCGTACTCAAATATTTACTATATATTATATTTATGAACCTGAAATTTAGGAGATCAAAGGTAGTTTCTATCACACTTTAATAATATCTTTCTATTTGCACACACTTCCACGACAGGATAAATCTAGATTACCCTAAAAGATTAGGGTATTCCAATCACATGTTCAAAGTGACGACTGATATATGAAACGAAATGTTTGCTTTTAAATAATGATAACTATTGACATAAGACTTACGTTGGTAGCGAAATTCTAAAGTTACCGACTCTTCATATAACTTCAAACGGTTAAATGTTGATTTTAGTTCCTGACTAGATCCGGCTTTTAGATTTGCATGTCTAGTGTCCGGTTCTGTGGGCGTGTTTGAATGAAAATATTGATGGCTAGTTACTTACGGGATTGCAGACGATATGTGGCGGATCAAAGGAAATTTCTCGTTGGAAGTTCGTTTTAAACATGTTGGATATCTTCGGTCAATATTTACGTAGATACGATGGTTATTATTGCTTTTGATTGAGGTTTGTTGTTAAAAAAATATTTTTAATTAAAGAGATTGATTTCAAGGTAAATATATTTTGCATAAATATTTACTAAATGAGTTTATCATGTTGTCAAAAAATACAGTTTTTAGATACATTATAGCGTTTTACAGTTTGTCAATCTTGTTTTAAGACATAGAAAAATTCTGCAAGTGGTCATTACAATTTAATTTACATTTAAGTTTTACAAAGATAATAGTTTTTTTATATATCAAGCTGATTTATATTAGAAAATTAAATGTGTTATTGGCTTCGCAGAAAATTAGAATTTTCTTTATCGGCTGTAATTTTCATAACATAAAAAACTTGCATTTTCATATGAAATTGCAGATACTTTTTCCACACTTGAAGTATTTTCATTACAATTTACATAGAACTAGACCAATTAAAATGACTGAATCTAAAATATTTGGCAAATTTTAAACCTACATATTTAATAATCATATATTTTAGTAATTGGCATATGCCAACAACTATAAACAATGTAATAATTGGGTAATATATAAAGAACGAAAATAATACATGCATGCAATTTGTTTTGATATTATTCATAGTCTTGACGCTAATTATATTTAAATATTCATAAATTTTCAAATACACGAAATTATTTCTCAGATTAACATTCAATATATTTATATTTATTAATATGTCTCCCCCACCCCTTATTTCATGAGTAGTATAATTTAGAACACTATATAAAGAAATCCACAATATACTAATATATTGTGGGTTTCTTTATCTAGTGTTATATGTAAAGAAACCCACAAAATACTCATTATGCTGTGTTAAACGTTTGCATTTTTCTCTATAGAATTTGTAAAAATTTATATCTTATTAAGTCCCAACTAAACATATAACTCTAAGTCTAAACATGTCGCTCTATAATTAATATATTCTCAACATGCCATGTAAAGCAGTTGGCGCAAAATGGATATTTTTGTGTTGCTAGATATGCATTCAATTATTTGTTTATATGTAAGAATAAATCAATATACATGAGTATGTATCCATTGCTATATACCCCAAACCTCATTCTGTTCAATATTCTTAAATTTCGCAATTCATGAATGAAAAGAAAATGAAAAGCAACACAATCGCGTGTATAAGAAAGCAATGAATCAAAAATTAATTTAACAAATACAAAAAAAAATTCAATCAAGTAATCAATACATCGCAATCAAATAAATGTAACTAAATTTTACTGACAACATCAACAAGTTTACAATATAGAGAATTCAATTATTCATCTAATTATACAACGTCTTACACCACACAACCTTCTCTTCATCGTCCACACGGATCATACCTCAACTTCAACACACATCGTCTTTATTTCCGCAATTGACGAATGAAAAGTTAACTAAAAGCACACAATAGAATATGTTCGAAAACTAGGAAACAAAAAATATTTAACAAATACAAAAGAAAAAAATCAATTCCGTAATAAAATGTAACCAAATTTTACTGAAAACATCAAAAAGTTTAATATATGGAGAATTCAATTATTTATATAATTATACAAAGTCTTGTACCACACAATCCTCTCTTCATCGTCCACACGGATCATACCTCAACTTCAACACACATCGTCTTTATTTCCGCAATTGACGAATGAAAGAAAACTAAAAGCAGCACAATGGCGTATGTTAGAAAGTGAGGAAACAAAAATTAATTAATTTTTTTTTCAATAACCGTAATCAAATATATGTAATCAAATTTTCCTGACAACATCAACAAGTTTCGATATGGAAGATTCAATTATTCATCTAATTATACAACGTCTTACACCACACAACCTTATCTTCATCGTCCACACGGATCATACCTCAACTTCAACACACATCGTCTTTATTTCCGCAATTGACGAATGAAAAGAAAACTAAAAGCAGCACAATCGTGTATGTTAAAAAACTAAGAAATATAAATTAATATAACAAATACAAAAAATTTCAATCCCGTAATCAAATAAATGTAACCAAATTTTCCTGACAACAGCAACAAGTTTCCGATATGGATGATTCAATTATTCATCTAATTATACATTCTTTCATTACACAATCCCCTCTTCACACGGATCATATCTCAACTTTAAAACATGCATCGTCTTTATTTCCTCAATTGACGAATGACAAGAGCTACTACATGCAACACAATCGCGTTTGTTAGATAACGAGGTTTGAAAATAGCGGAGGGGGGAAGGAGGACCCAACACCTTCTAAAATTACATGAATATATTAACCGCGTAACGAAATCAAAGTTGAGTTCTCGAAAATTATAATGCGTGTTTCTGAAGATGCTGGATGGTTATTTCCATTGATCGTTGAACACACGTTATCCCCAGGAAATTGGGTAGACCCCCTTCCCCCTTCCTACCTCTGAGATATTGGATGAGGAATGTTATTTGACTAATGACAACCTCAGCGTGGAAATGTTCGGTTTCATATCCGTTTGTTTGCAGATTCACACACCTGGATACATTAAAAGCGAGTGCTTAAAATCTATATTTAGCTTTCGCACCCTTTTCCAGTGGCTCCCTGGTGTATTGATTATCCACAATGTGAAAAGGCGAATTTAATTAAATATTTTTATTGATTGTGAAGGAGAAGGGGGTTTTTCGTTTTGTGATTTCGAACATAAATATGTATTAGTTTGGACTTCGCATTGGTACGATGGTAAGGCGTAACAGAAGTATAATGTGATAATGGATTTTGATAATTTTGTATCAATTTCGTATGTTTTGTGTTCAATTTGATGTAGAAAATTAGATGTAGATTTTGTGTTTATGAAGGGATTATCTAATGTACATGAAAATCATAAAATGTTTTGTCTTTCAGACACTGCATACTTTTGTTGTCATGTACAAGTTTAAATTGAGGATCAAACGTTCAAAAATGTTTTATAACATGTAGATAATTTTGGGGAAAATTAAAATACCCCCCCCCCCCTTCAAATGAATTGACTTATGTACAGATACTAATCTTTGAAAGTTAGTTTCATTGTAACAATGCATATTTCTGACGAATAAAATACGTAGTTTAGTTCAAAAGTATATGTAATAATTTAATTTTTGGAAATTTTGAATAAAACACGTTTTACAATTTGGTCACACTGAAATAAAACCATGCTAAAATTTGAGACAACATTTAAAATTTACAAATAATACTTTGACTGATACTTAGAATTAATGCGTTGTGAATGATGCAGCTTAATATATTTATTTTAGTAACTATAAATTATTCAAGTTTATCTTCTTAAAGCTGGTTAAAAACTAATATGACAAACATTTCAGTGATGCAAAGGTAGCAAATTATTTATTCAATGTATTTTCCGTGTATGTTTCTAAAGTTCAAAAAGGTTTATGATTTTCTTTACATTCACAGTATGAATGCTTATGGTAATGTAAAATGTTAACAGAAATTTTAAATGCCTTGGTTTTTAGGTGATATTTGTAGAAATTCGATGATATTACATATTTGTTTTTAATATTTGAACAGTACGAATAGTGGTATAATTAATTTTTACAGGTAAAGAAGATCTATAATCACACAATGATATATATAGCAATAAATTGAAACTTTACAATATATTCGAAAATTGTTTGTT
This sequence comes from Troglohyphantes excavatus, assembly GCA_963932185.1. Taxonomy (NCBI): domain Eukaryota; kingdom Metazoa; phylum Arthropoda; class Arachnida; order Araneae; family Linyphiidae; genus Troglohyphantes; species Troglohyphantes excavatus. The sequence continues at coordinate 2,799,599 of OZ010675.1, read as the reverse complement.
TATAATATAGTATACAAATATATTTTGTGCATTTTTAAACGATAACAGAGCAATTTCAGTGACGGTTGAATGGAGTAAACAACCTTGTGTAAAATAAATATCTAAACACGTATTTGTTATAATTAACTTAATTAACATCCACTTGAACACGATAAAACGTTAACAATTAAATAATCCCTTAGAATAGACTAAACTTTATATGCGTTAAAATGCATAAACTTAAAAAAAAATGTTTAAACTTAAATTTTTTAAAACATACTTATTTCTAAGTAACAATAGTTTTATACAATTCTAAAAGGATCAATTAATTTTTTCAGAGTCTTTTGAAGTAATCCTATTTGTTCATCGTGTTAATCCGCTCCTTGTTTTAAAACTCACCGCATATTATTCCACCCTTTTAAATATATTGAATAACCAAGAAGACTTAAGCATACTTAACGGGAATGTTAAACTTGATGTAATTCTATTGTGTTGAAGTTTCAAAGGAAGGCACAAAAATGGCCTATTTGTAAATACATTATATTCTTTTAGACACAATTAAATAGTTTTCACGAATTTTCGTTAGATTAACATATAAACGGGCTTAGAGAATGGTATTCAAACTCGATATTTACCTTCCGGAAAACTGTTGCCAAATAAGAAAATACTATTGTGTTGTTCGGAAAGTAATTTCGTTTTTGTATAACAGAGGACTTAATTGTATTTTTTCACAGCCAACTTCACACTTAAGACGCATAATCATTATATATTTTGACAGCCGATATCTGATATAGCAAGGCTTGCTTGTGAAAAAGTTCGATTGATTCTACGGAGTAGTTTTTGGTTCGTACCCTTTCAAATATGGAAAGTGAAAAGCAGCATTTTCGCCATATTTTACTTTTTTACTATCGAAAAGGTTAAAATGCTGTTCAAGCAACCAAAAAAAATATCCGCTGTGTATGGAGAGAAGATGTATCGACAGAACGACGAAGACACAATAAAGGCATTAATTGATGCAAACCGGCGAATAACAACTCGTGAGATCGCTGAGAGATTAAATTTATCGAATTCGATCATTCATGATCATTTGGAACGCCTAGGTTTAATCTCAAAGCTCGACATATGGGTTCCTCATGTTCTTACGGAAAGAAATTTGTGTCGTCGCGTTGACGTCTGTGATTTGCTTCTCAAACGTTAAGAAAATGATCCATTTATGAACCGCATCATCACTGGGGACGAGAAATGGGTCGTCTACAACAATGTTAAACGCAAGAGATCATGGAGTAAAAAATATGAACTGGCTCAAAGCACTTTGAAAACTAATATTCAACAAAAAAAGATGATGCTATTTGTTAAGTGGGATTTCAAAGGAATCATTTTTTTTATCTTCTACCGGACAACACAACGATCAATTCTGAAGTGTACTGTCATAGCTGGACAAATTGAATGATTCACTTAAACAAAAAAGGCCAGAATTGATCAATAGAAAAGGTGTATATTTCCACCAAGATAAGGCGAGACCTCATACAAGTTTGTTAACTCTCCAAAAGCTTTTACATCTTGGGTGGGATATACTGCAACACCCACCATATTATCCAGATCTGGCACCTGATGATTATTATTTATTCCGGTCTCTAAAAAAATTATAATCTTTTAACATTTTAAATTTTCCCTTCAAATTCGATTCCCGGTAAGACGTGGTTGTAATTGTCGATATTTATTGAAAACGGTTTATTAAGGCAGCCTATGTAGGCAATTATCGACTCAGTTTGACCTTTTTTTGAGTACGTGTCTTTTTCAAAATTATAATGTATGTATTAGGAGCTATAATAAGCATCGAATGTAATAAAAAAAATTACATTTTACTTATTTTTTTGTACTGTGTTAACTGCATACCGTGGTTTACATTTCTTTACGTTGTTCAAGGTTTCAGAGTTTCAACAGTTTCGTGCCAGATCAAGTGCATTTAGCCTTTATTTCTTAATTAAGAAGGAGTGTTTTCCTTAAATCTACCTACATAAAAATAATTTAGCGGTTTTTAAATTAGGGGATTACATTTATCACAAGGTCTAATGCGGTAAAGCTTGCCAAGCTGTATCCGTAGATATCGAAACTAAAAAAAGCAAATAAGTTGATGATTATGTGTTTGTACACTACACTACATAATACATATAATAATAAACATAAGCTAAATGAATTACAGCTAGAGTTGGTGCTTATATCGAATATAACACCGCTTCTGCAGAAACAGTAGATATGTCGCAGTATATTGTTTCACGTCCTTTGACAAACGGCACTAGATTAATGGGATTGTCATACATTATTTACTAATCAGTCATTGGATATGGTTTGTTTATATTAATAAAATACATTACTTCGTCTATGAAAATAATTTGTTATCAGTTTCTCAGCAAGTGAGTATATTTCAAACATGTTTTACAAAAATCAATAAATACTAAGAAAAATTCAATAAGGAATAGTGTAAAAGTATATAGAAATATTATAAATTACCTTAAAAACGTATTTATCTGTGTTGCTTTTAAAACTTGAAATATATTCTGAGAAGTGTGCCAGTCGTTCAGAGGGGATGAGTAGCCCCAACGACTGTTGGGGCTACTCATCCCCTCTGAACAGCTGGTACCCGAAGGGGGTACCAGCTGTCTTTTTTAAGCAATGTGCTATTTCCAGGTACCAAAACCGACTGCTCGTCGGGGATTAGTAGCTACAAAACCACTAACCGTAAATGGTACCAGCTCTTTATTTAATGCAATGCATAATTGACCGGTACCAACACCGACTGCTCGAAGAGTTTGAGAAATCACAAATGACTGCTATAAGGGGTACCAAACTGTTTTTAAACAGCAATGTGCCGTTACTTGTTCACAAAGTCGTGTACGCAATGCGTACGTGGCTACCGTTCGTTGGAAGTACGTGTTCCGTTTACGTCCACGGGACTGCCAGTACGTGCTATGCGTGAACAGTTGTACTTGGGCGTTCAATGCATGCACAGTTACTGTACTCCCAGCACATGCGTATTAACTACCCGTACGAACAATGCATGAACAATGCAGCCACTGCCTTTTATTTATTGCGTCTATTTTGAACTATTCACTGCCATTTCAAACAATCAACCCCAAAGGAATCATTCTTGCATCATTATTCAAGCTTAACACATCTTTACCACTAGTTTCAAAGAAGTTTCTAAATTCGAATGAAAGACGCTTCATATAACATCCCCGTCAAATTCCGCTATTCCGCCCTCTCCCCCCCACACGTCGTTAAACGCTGCAGAAAATTTCGTGGATCTGCGAGGAAAACGTCTGAAGGCATTATTTTTCTTTGCTGTCTTGGTAATTCCTCATCTGAACACGATTCCGCAATTCAATTTGCAGCTAAGACCCAGAGTTTTATGGACGCAAGGCCAGAGTTAAAAGTGAAGCGTTTGCTAGTTAAAGAGTGTAATTGTGCAGAGTGCTTTCGTATGGAATTACGCAATCCCGAGCAGCTTTAGGAAAGGTGAGTGAGAAAGATACATTTTCCCAACCTTAAAGAATCAGTGGGGGTGGTGTGGATCAAGGAAAGTTTTGATCAACCTTTTAGCTTTTGTGGGGGTTCAGGTTTAATGTGATAAGAAAGTTGTTAGTGATTTTGAGTTAAATCGAAGACGTAACTCAATGCTCATAGTATTGAGTTAGAGTGACTTTTATTGAGACTTTAACTTATTGAGACTTTAACTTATTGAGACTTTAACATATTGAGACTTTAACTTATTGAGACTTTAACTTATTGAGACTTTAACTTATTGAGACTTTAACTTATTGAGACTTTAACTTATTGAGACTTTAACTTATTGAGACTTTAATTTATTGAGACTTTAACTTATTGAGACTTTAACTTATTGAGACTTTAACTTATTGAGACTTTAACTTATTGAGACTTTAACTTATTGAGACTTTAACTTTAGAGTGACTTTAACTTATTGAGACTTTAACTTATTGAGACTTTAACTTTAGAGTGACTTTAACTTATTGAGACTTTAACTTATTGAGACTTTAACTTATTGAGACTTTAACTTATTGAGACTTTAACTTATTGAGACTTTAACTTATTGAGACTTTAACTTATTGAGACTTTAACTTATTGAGACTTTAACTTATTGAGACTTTAACTTATTGAGACTTTAACTTATTGAGACTTTAACTTATTGAGACTTTAACTTATTGAGACTTTAACTTATTGAGACTTTAACTTATTGAGACTTTAACTTATTGAGACTTTAACTTATTGAGACTTTAACTTTAGAGTGACTTTAACTTATTGAGCCTTGAACTTTAGAGTGACTTTAACTTATTGAGACTTTAACTTATTGGGACTTTAACTTATTGGGACTTTAACTTATTGAGACTTTAACTTATTGGGACTTTAACTTATTGGGATTTTAACTTATTGAGACTTTAACTTATTGGGACTTTAACTTTAGAGTGACTTTAACTTTAGAGTGACTTTAACTTTAGAGTGACTTTAACTTTAGAGTGACTTTAACTTTAGAGTGACTTTAACTTTAGAGTGACTTTAACTTTAGAGTGACTTTAACTTTAGAGTGACTTTAACTTTAGAGTGACTTTAACTTTAGAGTGACTTTAACTTTAGAGTGACTTTAACTTTAGAGTGACTTTAACTTTAGAGTGACTTTAACTTAATGGGACTTTAACTTCAGATGTAACTTAACACGTGCTAAATATCACTAGGTTTCCTAGTTTGTGAACTGAAATACTTTTAGCTATTAATTTATTTTTGATTCAGTTTCATAAACTAAAACTCATTAACAAGCAACGTTTTAAGGTATACTAAAATGTAAATTTGTTTAAAATTGTAAATATCAATTTTTGTGGTTAATTTTAAAAGTGTGGTATTTTTATGAAAGTTTTAAAAATATACTTTATCCACGAGTTTCTATTGTGGTGTTCCATGACTATATTTCAACACTTGTAAGCTTCGCTGCATATATGCTTTCATAATATTTAAAAATCATATTTAATAATGCTGTCATTAAAATATATGAACAATTATTGCACATTTTTTTTAAATTTTCAAAAATGTAGTTGTGAAATCACAGCAAATGCGAAATATCAAAGCATGATGGACAGCTTACAATACGGAAAATCTTAGAAGCTAATTTGAAGTTCAAGGGGAAAGGTGCTAAGGATATCAAAGAAACGATTTCTATTGCTGGGAAAGACCAAAGTTAGGATTATTATAACAAGAAAAGGAGTTAGGTAACGTATGGCTATATTACTCGAATGAAACGTGTTTTCTTAATATTTAAATATTTTTACTCAAACCATAAATATTCACATATAATTATGAAATCATTAAAAAAAATATATTAAAAATATGTATTTAAATGTATTTTAAATGACAAATACATTTAGAATGTTTCCTGACATTCAAGATTGCCAGAATACGTAACTTAAATTACCTGAATACGTAACTTGAATTACCTTAATACGTAACTTAAATTACCTTAATACGTAACTTGAATTGCCTGAATACGACTTGTATTATTTTGGATCAAGCTTAAATTGATATAGATCTATTTGAAGAAACTACACCAAATTTACAACATTGTATTATTTTCTAACATATAACTTTAATTTGTCTGTTGGGAGTAGCAACTAATATATTATGTTATAAAGGTAATTTTTAAAAATAGTTTAACAAGTATAAATTGTGATTTTTAATTTTTTTTCTTCTTTTACAAATAATAAAAATTTGTTCAGACAGTTTGTTAAACACATTTGTTTTGTTTACAAAAATCAAAAATTACAGTTTTCAGAAAATATTTTCTTGGTTTATATAAAAAAACAAAAACTAAAATGTCATTTTTGTAAATTTTATTTAAAAAATATTATATATTTTTTAATGCTTGAGGATGTGATTATATTAATATGTTTTGCGCACATATGTGGAAAAAAATATAAAGAAATCTGCAATCTGAAAAAAAAGTAAAATGTGCTCCATTTCCCTTTGAAATCCAAATATTAAATTCTGAATAAAAATCATTTTCAGTAATCCGATTTGAAACTTTCCTAAATTTAAATATATTTTTTTACTTAGTTTTCCAAGATTCATTTATTACTAATAAATTCTTTTTACGCTAAAATGCTTTTTATATCCAACATTGTTGTATACAACCATGTAAAAGAAAATACTTCCCAAAAGCACCGACGGCTTTTTTTTTTGTGTCAAATATTTCACGAGCACCCTGCTTTTAGCCGCTGTCGATAATTGCGGGGGGTGCGAAGACATATTTGCATATGCGTCACAGCTGTATCACGTGTTGGAGGACGCTTGGATGAGTCCATTGTTTGGTTTCCGATAGATTTCACTTTCTTCCGGATTGCGCCACGCCTTCCTTCTCCCCGACTCTTATTGTCGCCAAGCGAAGTTTTTGGGACAGTGGTTTAAGTCATTGTGTTGGATGTTCTGGTAGGAAATAATGATAAATAACACTTTATAACGCATAGCTATTATTTTTATCTAATTATTTAAATAAATGCATATTTTTCTACAAATTTAATTGTGTGTAATTTTTTCTACAAATTTAGTTGTTGTTTTTCTAGAAATTTGTTGTTCTTAATTGGGTATCGATTTTATGTTTAGTTAACTTCTATACTTTTCTGTTATTTTTTAAACTTAATGTAAGGTTTAAATATAACCTTATTGCAAAACTTTATTTCGTTTAAATGGTCAGGTAGGGGGGGGGGGGAGGGGGGCTAGATTTTAAAACTTAATTTCTGACGAATTCAATTTTTCCCTGAAAAAAACTTTTAAGATTACAATTGTATTATAAACATGTTCATTTACTTATTGCAAAAATAGTAGTATGTGTTTATGTAATTCTGAGTTTTTATTTTTAATAATTTGATAAAAATAATTTTAATAATTATTTTCTATGGTAACCTGCCTTGATTCATAGATGAGTAAATTTTTTTTACGGACGAAAGGGGGGGGGGGGCAATACTAATCTAAATAAAGCATATAACAAATGCTTCATTTAGATTAGTATTGTGAATAAAATATAATTAATACCAACCATCAACTTTTAAAAACTCAATATATTTGATTATTACGGACAGTGTTTGTGTTACAGCTGCTTTCTAAATATTTTTTTTTTAATCCACCATTTTGAAAAATCAACTTATTTTATTTATTACTTTGAAATATAACATTTCCGACTATAATTTTCCTTTATTTTAATATATTATTTTGTTATATTAACGTATAAACAGTGGTAAATATATTGCAGTTAACTCTTTTCACGTATATGATTCAAAATTCATATTTTTGTAGAATAATTGCACGTTTGCCGAAGACGGTTAAATGTTTAGGAATTTCATATTCTTTAGCACTAATTATTCCCAAACTCATTTTTGCCATCTTTGCAAAACATTGAAAAAAACCCTTTATAAATTAGAATATTTTTTCATTATAATGTATTAAAAGGTTTATTTTTTATACAGAAAAGAAACATTGGTAAATAGTTAATCTTATTTGTTTTTATGTACAAGTGTTTTTGCGTGAAACTATCACAAGTTTTTTTTGTATACTCAAACAAATGGACTGTAGGACTTAAAATAAATCACCCCAAAACTTAATTTTTTCCTAAACTGCTCTCCATTAAACGAAGTAAATTTAAGAAAAACTATATAAAAAATAAACTAATAACGTTTAATTTATTATTTAATTTAAAAATACCTATTCTACATCTTATCTTAACTAATGTAATAATAATTGAATTGGAAATATTTACTTATATCAAACTATCATCAGGATATAACCATAGTTTAAAAATATAATATTATCTGATATTTAAAAAAAACGTAATGTTTTTTAAACCACATAGTTTTGTAATAAAAGTTCATGACTAATAATTGAAGGTTTTAAAGTTAAAAAATTTATTAATATATTTTTAAAAACATTTTTGTCTACGACTTCATTTGAAATTTATAAAGAAACTACAGTTATTTCGTTAGGTTGACGTCAAAATCGATACTATTGTTTTATAAAAATTCTTTCTTGTGAAATTGTCCTTTCGTTCCCACTGAGACTTTTCAATAAGACGTTTTATTTTACTTGACAGCTCGTAACGACTCTTTTTGATATAAAAAGCCCTCTTCAAACTAGTAGTAATAATCCTTGCTGACGAAGTACAAAATCTCAAATAGATATTGACAACTTTAAGCAGGAACCGTGTATCATTCAAATCGTTTAGGAAGTATGACGGATCAAACTAAATATTCTCCCCGCAAAATAAGTTTATTTTTTAAAATCCGTTTTGTCAATATTAAATTCTTCTGACATTGAATATCCGTTTATTTTTATGTTAGAAATGTAGAAGCGCTAAAATGTATTTTTAAAGTTTTCAATGTATGTCTATTGTATTCAAATAATGTTTTAAAATATGACATTCGACGAACAGTTTCAGCCGTTTTCATTTGAAATTTAGATAAAAACTAGCTGCATACCACGATGTTGCTGGGATGGTATTTTATAATACAAGAGCTTGTTCCTCCAAAGCTGAGCTAAACGTTTACCCCGTTGCAAAACTAGTACATTAAATTATTTATGTCCTGGGATATGTAATATCCCAGGAGATCTTATGGGTCAGACAATGGGCATGAAGGATATAACAGACGGTTGATTAGCAGGACAGAACATATAGAAAACTATGGAAAATACAATGGGCATAAAAGATGGAACAGATATAGACCTATGGGTCAAACAATAAACAAGAAGGATATAGCAGACTGATAATTAGAAGGATTGAGCAGATATCGACTTATGTGCCAGACAATGGACAAAAAGGATAGAACAGATGGATGATTAGCAGGATGGAACAGATATAGACTTATGTGGCAGGCAATGTACAGAAAGGAGAACAGATGGATGATTAGCCGGATAGAACAGATATTGACCTATGGACCAAACAATGGGCATGAAGGATGGTACAGACTCATAATTAGCAGATAGAGCAGATAACAAACCTATAGGCCAGGTAATAGAGATGAAGGATATAACAGTCGGGAGGATTAGCAGGATGGAACAGCTAGAGACCTATGGCCCAGATAATAGTCAGGATAGGACAGACGGAGGATTGGCAGGAAAGCAATTTTGTTATTTTGAAGAAAAAAAAACGTAACAACAGATCGGAAAAAAAAATTCAAACAGTGAAATCAACTTTACAATTTCAGAAATTGCGTGAATGTTGATGAACGTCTTGATATAAATAAATTAGGGTGCAATTCATCGTTTCTTAAATAGACAAAGATGTATCTGCAGTACAAATATAGTTTAATATTGTATTATCTATATATAGTATATAAAATTTGACATTTATATAGTATATAAAATTTGAAATTTATATAGTATATAAAATTTGAAATTTATATAGTATATAAAATTTGAAATTTATATAGTACATAAAATTTGAAATTAACATAGTATATAAAATTTGAAATTTATATAATATATAAAATTTGAAAAAAATTTGAACACAAATGTAAATACTACATTAAACTATTTTCTGGTGATTTTTATGAATATGATACTCAAAACTGTAAAAAAAGTTAAGTATTTTATTAATATAAAAAATTTTAGGTTTAACAAATATTGTTTAGCAGACATGTTATACCTGGTTAATAGATTATTATATTTACCGGTTATCTATTTTAACGCTTAAATGCATATACATCATCAAAAAATTGTGTTTACAGGTTAAACGCTTTGTTAGATTATCCTATCTTATTTTACTATCTTAACATATATTGTAACCCTTGTGTTACAAAGTTGTTCTGAGGAATATTAAGCTCTCTTGTTATTTGAACTAATTGTGTTATTTAGGCAGTATATATGAGACGTTTAACTGCAAAAGGGCCTATATCCATGTACATGTAGTTGATATAGGTTCTATTGTGGTGGCACGACTCATATACGCGTTGATGGGCTATTAACTAGTTTTCAAAATTGCAGGAATGCATTTTAACAATCGTTTTAAGCCTTTCTCAGTCGGTGGCCTTGCCATAAAACCACCTATTTACAAATGTGGCATGGGACTATTGGTTTCCATGGTAACCAAATGTATGGCATAAAAATGATTGTAAATTCAAATCTCAATATGTTGGTATAGCAAACGTTTTAAGTTAATTACAGTTGAGTCACTCACAAAGAATTTTGCAAAGATATCAGTTGTTTATTTTCGATTGCGATTTTGTTTTAAAATCTGTTAATATTTTACTAATTTTTTAATAAAGTAAATAATCTTAGCATTGATAAAGTCTGATGGTTCAAAATGGAAATTGGATGGTTTAAAGATGACTCCATTGATGCTTTTAATTTTCTAAATGAGTGATCCAAATATTCTGTAAAAAAATAGGTGTCATTTTTTGGTTACTAGAAAACACAATTTAAAATGTTTCTACGGCAAAAAGTTGAAAGTAAAAGAGTTAAAAGCATTCAAGAAAATAAAAGCTCTAAAAGTTTTAACAACTTCTAAAAATATTTTACTAGTAATTATTTATGGATTTTATGTCCATATTCACAAAATTCAATAAAACGTTTCTCATATCTTAACATATCCAGTTCATATTAAAAACAAGTACACATTATTTGTATCTAAGGCAAAATATAATGATAAATCGAGTGAGTTTGATATATTAAAACATCTCACACCACTTTTCTTCTAAAGATTTCAGCCAATGATTCGTCGCTGCTTTATTAAAATTAGAGTTTTTTCTTTCCCTTTCAAAAGAACGCGACATCTGGAATACTCGCTAGACTTGAAACTTTCCTACAATGGCGCTGTTCTGTGGTTAGAATATTTTGTTAGAAGAATCACTTTTTATGCCACTTTTTGCGTCGAACTCCATTTTTTTGTTGCTTTTGTACAAAACCCAACAACAATACGAGCTTTTTGGAAAGATTTCTTTCTTAGAAAGGAATGCGTCGAAATACTTCTACAATCTGTCGGTACTAAATAAGCTTATTCAATAAAGATAAATGTTTTTTTTACTTCTATTTTTTTTTAAATTTCTAAACAAATATAGAAAATAATTTTTTTTTGCTTTGTTCATATTTTATAAAGACGTACTTCAAAAGATTCTTGATGAATGCCATTTATATAACTAATAATCGTAAATAATGAGGGTATACTTATTTGTAGAAAAACAAAATGTCCCATTTAATTTGATTTTTATAAAAATTAAAAGCATAATACCTCTCAAAGAAAGCGACTTATTTATATCAAAAAGATAAATTCTTTGAACTAAAAATGATTATTATCACAGAGCTAAAGTTAACTAAAAGTAACAATTTAAATTTATGAATATAATGAATACATATAAAGGCGAAACTTAAAAGGCATGAACATATTTTTTATTATTTTTGAAAGTCTCACCTTTTTATTTTGTTCCATTTGATATAAAAACATTATATAAAAAATGTCAGCATTACATTTTTATGTTTAGCTCAATTGATTCAATTGACTGTTATGCTCAATTAACTTAAAATTATAAAAAAAATAGAGAAAAAATAATGATATTATCCGCTCTTTAAAGAGTATTTACAACTTATTTAATTTTAAACTCTTTATTTAATTTATAGCATATTATATCAGCTTTTAATTTAACATTAAAATTATGTTGCCTTTGAAAAGGCTAAAACAGAGTCATTTCCAAGCTATTAGGTTATATTTTGCCTTATCTTCAAAGACTTGCAGAATGTAGCTGCATTTCACAATAAGTTATCAATTCACTGTATTCTTCAATAAGTGCAACTTAACGTTCGGCATGTTAATTTACTACTTGTAGATATTGCATTATTTCTTTAGTCTGTTTGTAGTCCTCTCTCAACTCCCTCACGTTTCTATCAACTCACTATATTTAAACGGAAGTAGCTGCAATTGAAACAAAATCATTGATTTGGCTGTAAGAAAATCTTTCAAGCTTTTATCATGGAATGAATGATGAGCCACATTGATTCGTTTATAGTAATTTCGAGCTTGTTTCTCAGCTAAAGCGTTATTCTGCATTTTATTCACCATCCGTCTTTTGATTGATATACTGACACAGCCGTCAAACAAAGCTAAACCAACACGTCCTTGTGACAAATACCGCACGTGATCAGCAAAGTCACGTAACGTTCATGTTGACTTGAGAATGGCTGAATATATTGATGAGTATTCAAGCAAGTAGCGACATTAGCAACATCAGGGTCAGTGTAATGAGCACATCCAGCTTGAGGTGAATATATCCAAGTTTTTAAGTATACAAGGACTGTAAAAACACGCACATCACATAGTACTTTTTCACATAGCCTTGAACATCCCGATCGTGTGACAATTTACAACTATGACATTTAGCGGTGCATTGATTCCGATTACATAAATCTGACTCCCTTTGCTGGGACTGCACTAAGAAAGCTAATTACGAGTTCTAAGAATTCCTTAGAATTCCCACGTAGCTTTGATTGTCTTCGTTACAGGTACTTCTTTGGATAGTCGATCGCCTCTTACTTAACTTACTCTACTAGATTTGCAACCGCATCAAATGAATTCTTGGTTCATATTTGTCTGTGTCAAAGTGTCCCCAATATTCTTAAAAGTTTTTTAGTTTAAAAAAATAGGGCAATTTCAGGAGAAGATGTGACCCCTATGCATACTTCAAATACTGTACTAATTCATTTACTACTCCATAATGTGAATCCTTCCAGTAAGTATAAGAGCTCTTTCTTTAACTTTTGTTCTGGAAATATACAGGTACCAAAATTATGACAAGTGTTTGAGCTGATAGTGTCGAAACCCATTCCAGTAAATATTGTTTACTATACCCCAGTCTGTAATGGCTTTAAGGCGTTTGCAGCTTGAGTTTCTAATGTGGCTGATGGAATCTTGGTAAATTGTAAAAGGTTTTTTTATGTCGTCATTCTTTAAGGCGGTTCGGCACCCTCATAGACACTATGTTAAATTCTTTTACTTTGGGGGCATCTCATTTAGTCACAATTATTTTATCAATCTGAATTTTTTACAGAAAAATATTTCGATTGTTTTTAAGACACTTTAACACATATATTTTTTTTAAAAATTCACGCACTTATGAATTTTTTTTAAATATTGGCAAAATATTTACTAATTTCTCCGACAAAATTATTTTTAGAAAAAAAAAGTATGCATCTAAAATTTAATTTCTTGTATTAATGTATTTAAAAAGGTAATTAAAAAATTCACAAATATATTTCAAGTAGTTTTTAAGTAATGTTCACCCAAACATTGCAAAAAGTACGTTTCGAATAAATTGGCTTCTAATTTAGTCCGAACAATACAATTCGATATGTGGGTTTATTTAATTTAAAACAAAAACTTTCAAATTTCGGATTACCAAATAAGCTATCATTTTAAACAAATAATTAAAATTTCAATAAACTCTGAAAACCTTAAAAATTATATTTTTACAAAGTTAAAGGTACCTGACCCTTGTTGTGATAAATTGTCAAGCTTGATTTAGCTAAGTTGTTGATTTCGCATAGGAAATAAAGCTTTCTGAAAAAAAAATTATATTTCCGTAATGATAAAAGATGATGCCTTGCTTTATGGTCTCCTTATTTCAAAATAAGGATATAAGAAAATTAGAAAACCACATTCGTAAAGAAGGCACCCTGCTGCCATTTTATTCAAAAGTAGAATCACCAAGAGGATATAATTGAGTTTGAGTAATTGTTGGTTTATTCATTTTTAATCATCAATAAACAAATTTAAAAGAAGTTTTTTAATCATCAAAAAACAAATTCAAAAGAAAATTTACCAGTCTTTCATTTTCCTGTTTCACCTCAATTTCCCGGACAGAAAACATCAGACACTCGGAATTTCTATAAAAATAGAAAACGACCATGTATAAATGTAGCACAAACTGGCTGATCCGATTTTTGTTCCAGTTGAACAGTTTTAACCTTTAGAAGGCTGGTGTCCGATTTTAAGATGGGATTGTGATCAAATATCGGCCACCTGCCTTGGGTGTAAAGGTTAAAGGTTAAAAAGTTTAGGATGCCATCTGCAAGTCAAATTTTAAAGCTGAAGTTGTTTAAAACATATGTAAAGTTGGTGCTATTTAATTCAATTTTCGATACATTGCGTACATTTAGCAAGTACATTAGAAACATCATAGTACCTGTACATGTTATTCAATTGTGATGATATTTTGCATGAAATTTTTTCATTAAAGGAACAAATTGAGAGGGTGAAAATACTGTATTTTCAAAGTTCAAAAATAAACTACGCATTAATAAAAAGTTATTTAAATATTTTGTACTCCACTGTTTTTAGAAAAAAATGGAAAATGAACAACAATGGGAAACATTTTATATTTATATTTGATAATTATAGATTTACATATAAAATTTTATTTCAAAAACGTTATTAAAAATGAAAATGTGAGCTTTTTTTATAATAAAAATATTTTATAAATAAATATTTTATAATAATTTCAAGTTTCAGTTTTAAAGTAATGGAATAAATTGAATCAAAAGACACACGTAGACATTATTTTATTTATTATGCATAAATTAAAATACATTCGAAAAGTCCACCCAACTCCTAATTTAAGTATATACTAACATAATATTTGTATTGCAAATATTTAATCAGCACAATCTTGACATTTTCGTGAGTAACATGCCGAATAGTTTTCAAAATATATCTTATATTAGTGATACGACTTAAGTTTTAAAACTTCAAAAACTTTAACCATTCGCGATATGACATGAAACTTTGATAGTATATAATGAAGTTAGATAACCAATGAACTTAATTCGAGAAACCGCGGTTCCCCCACTATAGAAATAATAGCCCAGTCAATAAAGGACTTGAATCGGAAAAAATTAGGGTAAAGCTGAATTTTACCCCATTGATAGACCACTACTAGAGGAGCATTTTGACAAAAGTCCCCTAAAATCCCCCTGGAGCTTTCCCCCCCAGCCCCCTCAAAGGTTCAAAATGCCAATATTTACGGATCTGTCATTATCTATGTTACTAATGATCGAATCAAGTTCAACTTTTTTTTGTTTTGTTTGTTATTAAATGGGCTACAATATTGGTAATCTACATATTTGCGTTAAGCCTAATAGTTTTTTATAAATTAAGAAAAATGTGAGAAAAGTAGGTTTTTTATTTTGAATTTTTTGTATTGGGCGTTATATATTCTTTATATGTTAAATTATGTAAAAACTCTAGATAAAAAATTTATAACCTATATATTTTTAAATCAACTGATATACAGTTTTATTTATTTATGTGCGATATTAACGCGGGGGAAAGCAAAAATGTTTGGCGCGCAACGCTGCATAACCTGATAAAGTTGGCAACGTCGTTTTTATTACCATAAGTCCTGTTTCCCTGACTCATTTCTACTCCATCCTTCCACACCCTACATTGACCTTGTCTAAAGTACCTTTGGTGTCTTATTCACTGTAAAAGAACAGTTTAATTTTCACTTTAAAAAAAAGTTATGTGTCCTGTGCTTCATATCAAAACTACCATTCAATTTGAACTATTTGTGTTCATGAATTTTACAATGTATTTAACGTATGCCAGTCCTTGTTTTTCAATTTCTGTGTGTTCAGGGATTCAATGAGTATTTTTAATTCATAAACATTATTTTTTTAAACATTATTCTTTATTGTTAGCCATAGATATCTGGAAAAAGTAATTACAAACTACAAGTATATTATTTCTCAATCTTATATTTTAAAAGTTCAGTCCGTTAAATCGGATTAAACAATTCAAATAGGGTGTGTATTTTTTGTAGAAAGAAGTTGGAGTTTTTGAAACATCAATACAATAAAATGAACAACATGTTGAACTACAAGAGTCAAGAACACAAATAGATCTCTGGACTTACTAAGATTTTCCACGTGACTATAACAACACAATCCGTTCGCCAAACTTTCGTGAGAACTAGTTGCCTTGGAATTTGTATTTGTATTTGATAATTCTGTAAATTGGGGCCAAGCTTATGAGATTGGGCTTAAAACTATTGACAAAATAATAGAGAATTTTTTTGAAAAACTTGAACTTTATAGGAAAGACATAGTAAAAACTCAAACACAGAAAAAATCAGTTAAAGTTAGATCAAATCAAAATAAGTTATCGTTAATTCCCAACAGCTCTTCATCTTCAACCGTATATTATGTGTCTGCGATAGCCCCAGAAAATTAAAATTATATCTGGAATATGAATTGTCAGCACGCCCAACATCCATATTTGATTGTGTATCTCTTCGAAAGGGTACAAAATCTTCTGTGATGAAAATGTTTGAAGAAGGTGTTGTCGACAAGTGCCTGGTATGAACAATATGCTACTTTACGTCTTTGTATTGCACATACAGTGATGTCCTAGAAAACTACTGTGGATATATTCAGAATAAGTATGGAGAAAATGCGATTGTTGTTTTTGACGGATATCCCGAAGACCCTACTACCAAGAATGGAGAGCAAAACAGGAGGGCTGCAAGACATTCATCCTGCGATATCGTTTTGAGAAAAACACCGTTTGTCTTACAGCAAAAGAGGAGTTCTTGGAAAACGAAACCAATAAAAAGAAATAGTCACTAACTCTGGGATTAGAATTTAAAAGTCAGCAATAGCCCAATGGCGGCCGAAGGGAGCCGGGTTTACCTTTTTCTCAAACAAGAAAACATTTGTTTATCGCCCAGACAAAAGGTTGTCATGGACTTTCCGAATTGGAACTTTCCGTTAAAATCATGGATTGAAGGTGATAACAGCGGGAGCAGATGAATATGTAGACATTGAAGGACTGCCATAAACCAAAATTAATACTAGCTCTAACATTGTAGTTGTGGGTTCCGATGCAGATTTAAAGGTTCTGTTAATTACGCTATCTCCTGAACAGGAAAAATATTTATTTTTTTGTAAGGAGAATGGTGGTGCTATTTCTTTAACAGTCATATATAAGATAGGAACATTAATTGAAAGTACAAGAGTTCCCGACAACTTTTATTTAACCACGACTTGCTGTGATACCACTTCTTGTTTTTGTGGTATAGGAAAAATAAAAGCAATGGACATGCTGAAGTTGCCTGAGACTCGCATTTGGGCCAATAATTTTCTAGATGCTTTCACATAGAAAGAAGAATTGTTGGCTGAGAGAAATTTGTGCTGTACTTGTATGGATTAAAAAAAATATTCTACATTAACGAAGCTCGATATTTCAAATTTGAGGCTTTGACAAAGAAAAGTATGCTAAAATTTAACTTTGACCTGGCAAAATACCACCGACCTCAAAGAGTGCCAACAACACTTACTTAGAGTTTTTTATTTACAAATTCAAGGATGGTTAAGAAACAAACTCCCCACTACAAAATGGTGACGGAAAATTAAAACTTTAAATACAATAGAATTTTCAAAAGAACACTGAAACCAATTACAACAATCAAATCATTTTCTCCATATGATCTGTTACATCAACTATCTTGTGCTTGCAAAAGAGGGTGTGTCAGCTATTCTGTGGGTGCAGAAAAGCGAAGGGTTGAGTAGAGAGGAAAACAGGACTTATGGTGATATAAACGACGTTGAAAACTTAATTATGTTATGTCGCGTTGCACGCTGGACATTATTTTTCCTTTCTCCCCTTTCCCCGGCGTTAATATCGCATATAAATTAATAAAAAATATATAAATTATAAATTTTATAACAAGAGATTTTACATAATCTGACATATAAATAAAATATAAAAAATTTCAAAATAAAAAACCTTCTTTTCTCACATTTTTCTTAATTTATAAAAAAAACTATTAGGTTTAACGCAAATATATAGATAACCAATATTATAGCCCATTTAATAACAAACAAAACAAAAAAAAGTTGAGCTTGATCCAATCATTAGTAACAGAGATAATGACAGTTCCGTAAATATTGGGATTTTGACCTTTGAGGGGGGGGGCTGGGGGGGGGGGGGAAGCCCCAGGGGGATTTTAGGGGACTTTTGTCAAAATGCTCCTCTAGTAGTGGTCTATCAATGGGTTAAAAATCAGCTTTACTCTAATTTTTTTCCGATTCAAGTCCTTTATTGACTAGGCGACGTTGCCAACTTTATCAGGTTATGCCGCGTTGCGCGCCGAACATTTTTGCTTTCCCTCGCGTTAATATTGCACATAAATAAATAAAACTGTATATCAGTTGATTTAAAAATATATAGGTTATAAATTTTATATCAAGAGTTTTTACATAATTTGACATATAAAGAATATATAACGCCAAAAACAAAAATTTGAAAATAAAAACCTACTTTTTACACTTTTTTCTTAATTCATATAAAACTATTAGGTTTAACGAAAATATTTAGATTACCAATATTGTAGCCCATTTAATAACAAACAAAACAAAAAAAAGTTGAGCTTGATCCGATCATTAGTAACAGAGATAATGACAGTTCCGTAAATATTGGGATTTTGACCTTTGAGGGGGGCTGGGGGGGAAAGCTCCAGGGGGATTTTAGGGGACTTTTGTCAAAATGCTCCTCTAGTAGTGGTCTATCAATGGGGTAAAAATCAGCTTTACCCTAATTTTTTCCGAAGTTTGATATTTTAGGGTCTTTATTGACTGGGCTATAAACATACTTCAAAGAGACTGTGATATCCCAATTCTATAAGAATACAGAGTTCGTGGGAAGCTTCCAACATAATACAAAATAATTCAAAAGTTACTGTTCTCACTTGTGATTATAATCATTTGAAAGGAATATGTGTTTCATTATAAAGCTTTCAAATTTATTGAAACTGTAAGGTACTTGATTAAATCAAATACGGATTTACTTCTAACTAAGAACTATATAGTAAACTTACACTTGAGCCTTAAAGTTTCAAACCAGGTAGATAATTTTTGGCAATTTTTTTAAAGAGACACAAAAAACTACTTAATTGCATTATTTATGGACGTTGTTTATCTTCTCTTTATAACAAATTGGTATTAGATATACACAGGTCTCAATTACATTTTAGCTCTGTATAAGTATTACTTTGATAGATTATGTTTTTCTTTTTTCTCTCTGTTTTTGTAACCAAACAATGGGATATATCTGGTTTTGCAACAAAGCTGTGAGATGTAGCTCAACTACTGCTCTGCAATCGGTGCGCATATTTTACCCCATCGTAAGGAGTAAAAGTTTAGGAAAAATGACAAACGGGTTTGGAAAAATTGCTAAAAGGGTTCGGAAAAATTGCTTATTTCTCAGTTAATAATGTTCCAATGGAACACCTCTTGGACAGGATTTAAACAAAGTTCTAATGTATAAACTTCATGTAAAATTATGGAACATTTGATGAACGTTTTTTCTATATATTGAACAAATAATTAAAGATTGCGAGCTTTTACCATCTATCCCAAATTTATAAGTTTCTAGTGCAATTTTGTTTTCGTCTCACTACAAAGACCTTTGTGTTAAAATAAATACTTTCGTATTGGTTCCGTTTAATCGTGTGTATAATTGTTTAAATTGGTTATTTATAAAACGCTATCTGACATTATTATTTCAATTATTCACACTTTGATGTTAGAAATGAAGAACGTTACAAAAAAGAGGATACATTCAGTAACTATTTGGAAAAAACTGAAATTGGTTAATTTTTTAATGTCGAATCTGTGGTTTGTAAAATGACTGGTTATCCCTATTTAATTCTAAACTCCCATATATTAGGCTTTATAGTCGACAAAGCAATACAGAAAACAGTTATGTAGGTAAACAAGATCGAGGTAAACTTGGTCGGATAATGTGAGGGATTGTCTACATATTGCATAAAACAACTGTGGGAAAGATATTTTCTGCCCTTCATGGATTTATGTTCATTTTCCAGTTTATCTTACTCCAAGGCCATGCTTTTCCACTGTATATATTGCAGCATATGGGGCATCTCTCCAACAGTTTTAAGTGCCAGCAGTTCCATGTGCTAATGTCACATACTCCTTGTTCATGATAACGGGCAATTACAGACTCCACGTTTTATGGCAACGGGCAATTCTGGTCTCCAGTCTACGATCTCCGACTACTCAGGATAGTAGCTGGTATCCCCTTCGACAGTCGATTTTGGGGCTTACAAGAAAACTTTCGAGCGATCGACCTACGTATAATGTACAAACGTTGTCACCCCATATTGAGGGTACGGTAAATTAGGAATTAACCAGGACCTACAATCAGTTCAAATCCATGCATAATAGAACATACATTCATTTACATGTGTGTTAGGCAATTTAAGACCGATCTCCCGCTTGATTCGGCCTAGTTTACCGGTTCCCAGGAAACAGCAACGAAACTTGTTGAGACTCATCCGAACACTTCCAAAAGAAAGACGAAAAAAAAATAATCACAACATAAATAATTTCGTCCTCATTGCCACATTCTCACTTGCACTCAATTAATTCCAATCTATTATTATGCGGCGATAATTTTCTCTCTAAATAATACTCTTCCTTTGATGACAGAATATTAATCACTACAACAACGACGCAAAATAATAATAAAAATATATATATAAAAAAAACCCGGCGCTTGTTCCAAACAAGAAAAAAAAAGCCATGTTTGTTTGATTAACCGAACGCTTTAAAAGAACAAATAAATTAAAAAAACCTCAAAGTTAAAAATAATGCTAAAAAATAAATCGCACACAAAACACCTCTACGCTTCCACGCGCCCTGCGAGGAACTTCCGAAGGGTAAATTAATCAAATTGTCGCTCGCGGTGAAGAATAGAAAGATAATGGAAGGATTTTCCGGGGACAATATGTATGAATAAATTCACCTTTTCGTCGGGGTTTTTGCTTTTATTTTGTTTATACAAATTTCCGTGTCCTCCCCTCGGATTAAGACAAGAGCCATGACAAAGAAAAATACACCCTCTGCGACCGACAAGCAAAAGGTGGTTCCTGGTCATTACCTCGCAGACGTGCCCAGCGGTGGAGGGGAGAGTCACAGTTTATGAAGGCCGTTGATGATGTTAATAAAACTTATTAATGGGCCATTGAAAACTGTGGGCCGTTGGACTGCTTTGTTTGCGTGGGTATTAATGGGCAGAGGGGGTGTGCTGCGAAAGGTTTTTAATTTATGAAGAGTTTAGCATATGAGGTTTTATTTTCGATATTTGAATTTAAAAAGGCGCTTAATTTATGGTATATTTATCTGAAACCTATAAAAACATTGCTGTATGTAATATGTTTACACTATGTCCTAGTTTTGCTGAAAAACGTGCGTGGTTATATATCATATATTTATTAAAAATTGTTACAACTGTATTTTATGCAGTTGCATTACACTACTTGTTGGATTTACACTAAAGATTTAATTATGCTACAAATAAAACCAATGTGTTTGGTGTACAATTTACTCTGAGTGTTGCACAGTATTGGCAACCCCAACTTCAATTAAAGGTTGCACTGATATGATTCAACCAATACTAGTTTTATTTTTTTACGAAACGTAGTTCGGGTTCTGAAATATATTTTACGGAGGCGGTTTAATATAAGAAGTTGTGCAGAGTATATAAGCTCTAGTCCGGTCGGGTGTTTGTTCCTTGTTGGCTGCATTGGCTATGTGGCGTTATTTCTTTTTTGGCTTAGCGTTGCGAACCCGACCGGGTTGCTTGATGACATTTATATAAAACTAAGTTTATAGTATTATACACTAATACAATATGGTATTATACATTAAAACAACAGAGCATTTCCCTACTATATGCGTAGTTCCATAACCTCTTCATAATACGGTGTTAAATTAGTATTTGATTTATTTATTTTACAATTTTATTTTCAGCTATTTTCAATAATATTTAGTGTGCAGACATGGCATTCCCTTGTAGGGATACATTTCTTGCTTTTAAACTGCATAATTATAGCAAATGCTTTAGGAAAAAAATATGTGTTTAATGGTAATGGAGCATCAATTGTTAGGGGGTCACGAATAGAAATCGAGGGCTCAATTTAAACTGAAATCTCATTCTTCAGGAACTTTTACGATATGTCAGACCATCTAAAGGATACGAACGTGTATTTCTTGTTTTCCCAGCAAGACACATAACGTAACTTGGGGTTAGTTAGACCCTGGGGGTTACTTGAACCCAAATTTTTTTAATCACTCCTGCTGTCATGAAAATGTGTACGCGATTCACCATATCTCCAGCAATCACGTCTATATTTTTTATTATTTTCATAACAGCAGACCCAGGGGTGATTCAAACCACTGACGCTCAAGCGATTTTGGCAATTGTAAGGTTGTCTTCACGGTTTGGAAGTTTAAATAATTTTCCTCGGCATAATATTTTATATTATGTTTTTAATCTTGTTAATTAATTGTAAAGATATAACTTGTAACTGGTATATAATACCTTTAAATTAAAAAATATATATATTGCAAAATGTAGTATTTTTATGAATTTAAAAATTCAGTGCATCGCTGAAAAAACTGGATATTCTTGGACGTGATATCACGTCCATGAACGTCAGACGTTTTAAAACGTGTTTTTTGTTTAACCCTCGGCGTTCAAGTAACCAACCACGGTTCAAGCAACCCCAAGCTATTTTAAGAGTTGATATCTTTGTGGCACTTGATGCTACTCAAGATCAATACTTTTTACATCAGAATAGAGATACATTGGAGATAAATTGTTTTGACGTTGATGGTTGAGTTTGCTTGAGGAATACTTACAAGTAAACTACATATTGCATTCTAATCTAAAGAACATGCGAAATTAATCCATCCATTTCACTAAATGTCCTCCTAACTACTCATTCTAAATTTCGTAAAGCTGCAAACGGTCTGGGACCCCCTATGGGACCCCGCCATCGATTAACCGGCAGTCACGTGACATGCACTCAATCAACCGGATCGCAAACAACCAAAGTGGGCGTGTCCACAAACGATTCCTTTTGCAAAGACTCCCCCAAACTCCGCAGGAAGGTGGACTGGTTTTTGAATTAAAATGTAATTAGTGGTACACGAAATCGAGACATTGTCTGTGTGTCTGTCCCCTTGCTTCGTGTGGTACTTCCCCCCGCCTTCTCCATTGGAGGTAATTGTTTAAAGTCTCTTTCGGCTAATGACTGCGGGGACATTAGGGACGGGCATGGATTTATTGGAGTTCAAACTAGGGGCAGGAGAGGCAATCTTTTCTTGGTAACTAGATGGGAGGCAGTAAGGTGATCTGCATTGAAAAGCAGTTTGCGTTATGAAGAAAGAATAAAAACGATCTAGAAGAAAATTGCATTACATTTAAAAAATCAAGTAAACTTAGAGTCTTTAAATAAAAAAAAACAAGTTGGTCGTTTCACATCAATATCTGGGTGAGGTAAAACTTTGCATTTATAACGCGAGCATTATTTTAAATGCGTATTAAGTTACAGTATTTACAAACTGTCGTTGATTATTTTAACATATAGTTATCACACTTAATTAAGATTTTCATATTTTTTGGGATTTATTGGAGAAAAGCAATCAATATTTATTTGTGGTCTAAAATGAAGTAGTAGAGAGGGAGTGTACAATATTGTAGATCATTACATACATAATCAAATTAAAATTTAATTTCATAACAATAATGATATCCCCAAGAATAAAGAAATATAAGTAATATATTTAGTATAGAATATTATTTATAATCCGTTAAACTAAATGTTTGAAAATATAAAGAAAATGTGAAATAGGTTTTTGGTTTCTCCTAATTTTGTAAAAAATGATTTCTTACAATTGCAGCTCAGTAACAATTACAACTTAGTATCATAAAATTTCTAAAAATCTGCAGGGCTTTTGAAGTTTTTTATTTGTTTGCATAAAACCTTTGAAAGAAACTGCATTTTTTCCTTCAAGAATTTTAATGCTGAATATTTCCTTATCAAACCGCAAAAAAAACCTGCAATTCCGAATTTTTGATTTTCCTGCAAAAAACACTGATTTATTTTTAACAATTTTTTTTTGCTGTGGGAGGTAGGAAATATTAAGTTTGTAGTATATATCTTTTTAACCTGAGGATAATTATTATTTTTGATTATACGTTTTAAATACCGAATTTATCTAAATTTGCCATAAATTATATTCTTGTAACATAAACCTAACATTCCAATACCATTGCTTATTCTACATTAAATCACAGCCAGTATGAATATGCAATTTGCCAATCACAAATCACCTTCAGTGATACCACTTCATATCCTTGCTTTTCATGTTACCATACTGAGACTATGAGGCGCACAAGAAATAAAGGAAACAATCTTCATACTTCCATACTGCCGAAGTATGCAGAGGGCAATCGATGCTGCTTCGCTTTTTATTATATTCCCGTATCAAGGAATTCTTTTGCTTCGTATTTTTCCCTTTTCTACATTAGATAATCTTTTATATTTATGCAATTAATTATGTATAAAAAAATTCATTTTCAAAACTAAGCCATCACACGAAAACGCTTTAATGACTTTGTAAAACGTCAAAATAATGTTTCATACTCAATATTATTAATTAAAATGATTTTAATATTAGTTTGTTATAGTAATTGAAAGAATCTTTTTGCATTATTTATTATAAACCTTTATCTCAAAAAGTACTGTATAAGGTATAAAAGTAACACTATTTTTTGTTCTCAAAACCAATAAAAAAAATAATCATTAAAGTAGAATTATGAACTTAAAAACATGTAATGTGTATAAGTTTAAAAAAAAAAAAAATCAAACAATGTTCTTGAACCTTCAGCAAACTATTAAAAAAATTATTTCCGATAAACGTTGAAATTTTTTAATGCATAATAGGCTAATCAGTTGTTCTAATCAAGTAACTATTAATCTCCATGTCTCAATCGATAAAAATACGTACCCTGTTATTTTAATTATCTTTTTCGGAAGAGGTTGAATTTACTATTTAACAAACACACATCAATTTCATTTGTTCCATATTTGAAAATAGAACAGCTTACTTCTATATATACATTCTATACATACACTTGTATACATTACAGCTATACTTCTACGGATAACATACATTCAATATATACACTTCTATACATTACAGCTATACTTATACAGATAACATACATTCTATACATACACTTCTATACATTACAGCTATACTACTACGGATAAAATACATTATAAAAGCATCAACATATATATTATTTCTGTAGTAATGATCCCTTTTACGCCCCTTAGACGCAACGAATCTTAACACATGATATATCAAAGGAAAGGTAATTTCATGGACCAGTGACGAATCGTACTTTCATCTCATAAAAATTAACGTATTTTTTAAATGCGTTTAGAATAATTAATTTTAACAGTTTTTTTAAACGAGTCGTTGATAATGCTGTCATCTATGAGCAGACCGCTTTAAACTTTTCGATTTTTTTTTGCCCATAAAAGATTCGCTAATATATTTCACACGAATGGATGTGTGGTGTGGGGGGGAGGGGAGGGGAGGTTCATAGGATAATCATCTAACGGGCATGCTAGTATATATTATTTCAGTAGTGAAGATCACTTTTGCGGGTCTCACACACAACGGATATTCACATGTGAGGTATAAAAAAAAGGTAATTTCTCATTGCAGTGACGAATCGTATCTTTGTCTCATGAATTTTAACGTGTTTTTTTTAAAATATGCGTTGAAAAATAATTAGTTTCCAAGCAGTTTTTAAACGAGCCGTTGGTAGTGCTGTCATCTATGGGTAGAATTGAGTTATTTGAAAGGAGAGTGATCTATGAGCATTTACAACGAATGTGCGCGTGCGGTGAAAGGGGTGGGGATGTGTTGACGTAATAATTGTGATACTTATCGCGCAAGCATGCTAGTGGATATTTATTTCCTAAAATTTTTTTTAAAAATTATCGATAATCATTCTGATAAAAAAAAAATACAATTGTATCAGTATTAGATTCTGGTTGTCGTGTTAGCTTTTTTTTACTCCTTCAAAAAATCTGTACTTTACACCCAAACTACGAGTAGCAATAGGCAAAAAAATATTGGATAAATGTACTTATTTTATTTCAATATCTTAGTTTTAACAAAATTGTCTCATTTGCACTATTTTAAAATAATTGTGCATACGGGACACTATTTTTCATTTATAATCCTTCAGGGACATGAAGAACATTAATCATTGAAAACCAATTTATCATTTAGAGTTAAAAAATACCCAATTTATATCTGGCCACTTAAGAGATCACTATTAATGTTCCCCGTAGAGTGCCTTAGTTTATAAAATACTTCAGTCAGTTACTTCAATTCCTTGTAGACAAGCACTGGAAATTAAGGCCAAACATAAAAGAGCCGAACATTCGCCCCTCGTTCTGCTCCAGAACAGTTTATATCTGTCGTTTGTTCCGTCTCAAGACAACAGTCCACGATCATCGAAACACTCTGTGCCGAGAAATAAAATACCCCCTTCGAATTCTTGAAATCCCTAAACGCAGAAATAAAACTTCAGCGACAACGTCTGAATTCGGCATTATCTTTTCCACTAGAGAAAATGGATGCCGGCTCCCTCCGAACGCATTCTCGAATATTTATTCGATTGGATTAGGCGGGCACAAGAAAGTTCGAAATCTGTCCCCGGCGACCAATGAATGAAAGGACTCTTGGTGTCTTTGAAGAAAGAGCTTCATTTATTGGTCGGAAGCAATTTCTGGCACAATCTTACATTTGATAAGTCGGGTTCTAAATGATCTCAGTCTGATTTTATTTTGGGTTAGACGTAACTTAGTTTTGAGATCCCCGTTTTATTGGATTTAAATTTCTTGTTGTGTACTTCTGTAAGAATAAAACGTCAAGCATCATTCTTGTTTCATTTGTAGTGGATAATCTACTTGTTTTATTTTAAATTTAATGGTACAGTAAATATCTAACAAGATAAAATTAACCAGACCACTTTGGTTGATTTTCATTGAAAACCATTAGCTTAATTTAGCATAGCGATACAATGTTCGATTTAAATAAACTTTCAATTTAGTTAAGCTGGTTACTTGTAGCTAAACAATGTAATTAGAATGAATATATACATTTATACATGAACTAGCTGAAATACCCGTTCTACGCACGGGAAGGAAATAAGTTACAAAATTGATACAAATACGATATTATAGCGAAATAAATATTTTCTCAATTTCTCACCCATCAAGTGGAACCAAACTGTTAAAAGTTCCAATTTGTAACGAAATTTTATTAGCAAGGTCCTGTAAGAACTGGAAAGATTGATAATATGGAGAAGTTGGCTATACAATGAATTGGATATATGTATACCTTACTCCAGTTGATTAACATCCTTATTTTAACCTTTAGTAACATCACAAAGATTTAAAGGGGAACAACTCTTAAAAATGTAATAATAATTATCTCCGAAAAACTTTTATTTGACAACTATGTCAACATTTGTCGTTAAGTTTCACAAATTGGCGAGAATATAAAAAGAAAACGATTTCAAAAGGTTCACTTGCCAAATTTCATATTTTCATATTTTTTTGTACGGTAAACCATATCAATATCTGGGGGGGGGGGGGGGGATTCGGATTTTGCCCCCGCACCTTTTTAATATTGAACTTTTTTGAATAAAAAATATTCAGAATAATTTTTTTTATTGCATTGCAAAATTAAATTTAAAAAAAAAATCGAAACCCTATCCCCTACAGACTACTACAGACAATGGACGCAATCCCATTCACCCTCTGACACTTGTACCACGTGGAGGAGGAGGAGTCCACAACAACAGTTTTCGATTCTGCCCACCTAACTCATCGCATAGGCATACCATTATATAAAGAAAGGTAGACCGCATCGACCAAGGCAATTATTAACCCATTCCGTCCTCTGACCTTTGTACCCCGTAACGGGAATGTTGCCCTTAACTGCAGACGACTTCGTTCTCATTTGCTCCCCGCGGAATCGTGCTACTGGCGATAAATGACCTACCGTCGTATAGGAAAGCGAGTCGCGTCGATCAGGTCGTTTGTTAACCCATTTTCCCCTCTGATCTTTATAACGCATTAAGGGAACCCCAATCACTCTACGGGAAATCAGCCTTCGTGGATAAATGACATAACATTGAGTAGAGAAAGGTAGGCCGCGTCAACCAGATTGACCATTTATACTCTCCCCACTGACATTCCTACCACGTGGGGTTCAAAGTATTCATGAACCAATTATTACGGTACAGTGTGGTTTGTACCTATTGTCCAGGGCCCGATAGCTTACTTTTTCTATGTCCACTTTGAACGACTGGCCCGCCCGAAGGCATACAGCGAGATGTTTCACAGAAACTGAAGTTTCGACAGCCGTGAAGGCAACCCAGCCCAACCGAGAGGACGCCGGCGAACACCCGGCCCATGAACCCGAGCGACCCGTAGTGCGAACCAACATCCACGGGCGACAACGTATTTTAAAATTTGAACTCAACTGAAAAATTTGCAAATTTGCCTTTATTAACTTTATTACAGAACTCAACAGAATTTCACTCACAGGTAGAGTGGTAACATAACTGGCCTCTCGGCAGGTAAAATAATAAATAATGGATAACACAAAACTAACCGAGTGCACGGGGGCTAAATTACAAACTTTTATTTAGCGATGAGCTTCCTGTCTTGAACCTTTATATTATTCATACTGTATTCTTCTCTTCATTTTGATATAGTAGGGTTTCAGACATTCCCCCTTCCCCCCGGTGCGACGGGCCGGATGTTATTACGGTACAGTGTGGCTTGTACCTACCCGATAGCTTACTTTTTCTATGCAAGATATAAGTAACAACTCTGTCAAATTTCATCTTCCTGGGTATACAAAAAGTTAGAAAATTAGTGATGAGTGTGGATAAGTGGCGAGGATTTTTACTTGGCCGTTAGAGTTCGAATTTTTGAATTCTACTACCAGAAAATCCTTTCCTACTGAGCAATTTTGGCTTAAAATGTACCTACATGAAAAATTTAACTTTCATAATTGTAGTACGGAATATCCCGTTGTCTAATCATATTTTCAACAATTTGAAATTTTATCACTTTTTGACACTAATTTCGCCACTTTTGTTATTTTTACATTTATGATCATATTTCAGTTCATTTGGCGATTTTGTTTTAATTTGTGAAATTTTTATTAAATTGGCGATGTTTTTATTACTTTGGCAATGTTTTTATGAATTTGGCGATGTTTTTTATGAATTTGGCGATGTTTTTTATTAATTTGGCGACATTTTGGCGATATTTAGTCATCAGCCAATCAGAATGCTCCTCATAGGTTACGTAATATTAAAATTTTCCATTGTTTCAATTTTATATTTTGCATTGTTACACGTTCTCCATGTTAATCCTATGGGAAGGTTTTTTAAAAATCGTTATTTTGGCAGTTCGAGTTCGAATTTTAAAAATCCTTTCTTAGTGCACCCCTAGGGCCCAAGATGAATCTGTGTTCTAATTTTCAGCACTGTAGGGCTTTTGGATCTGGAGATCTCGTGATCAATCAGTGAGTGAGTCAGTGGCTTTCGCTTTTATATATATAGATATTTGTTTCAAGTGTAATTATTGAATTAAAACCTTTAAATATACTTCCCCATGAACTGCTTTAATCAAATTCCTGGTGACTGAAATGATGATTCTTTTAACAATAACATGAGATGCGTTTACATTTAAACCACTTGAAAATTAAATGGAGTATAAAAAATAATTATTTTCTTAAAAAAAGAAGCGTATAGCTAAAATTTTTTTTTAAAGTAATGTAATTAACAATAAAATAGCCCAATATTTTAGCTATTAGAATCTGTTTCTTGAAATAATTTGGTTATATGATTAAAATATTGCGATAAAAAAATTAATAAGGTTTCATACAAACTCGATCTAAATTTAAAAATTTATTCTATCAAATTAAAATTTTACCTCTAACCTGCATTACATGCATTGTTAAAAATAGGTACTCAAAATAAGTAAAATGTACTCATTTTTGATTAAATTCTAAGATTATCATACCTCCGTATACATAAGTTTCTTTTTTTAAAAAGACATCTACTCATAAAAAAGTACAATGAGTAAAAATGAATAAAAAAGAGCAATCGCTTGCATACATAGGCTGCCTTTGTACATCACTTTCAATAAATACCGACAATTACTCTAAGACTTACCAGGAATCGAAACCAGGTTCCCAGAGATCGCAGCCCAGTGCCTTATCCGTTGTACTTCCAGGGCTACTTGAAGAAGTTATAAGCATAAGACTGTTAAAAAAGTGTGCCAAGAGAAAGGGAAGTGAGATAACTGAGTTGTAATCACTTAGTTTCCATTTAAGCAATCCAAATCAAATAATGCGCAAAGGCGCCTTCTGAACAACTATTTTAAGTTTATCAGGTCACTTTGTTAAGATGGCTTGAATCGAAGCTGAGATTAGCAATATTGAATCACACTGTTCATTTTTGCGAAAGTACGTTTACTAAATTTGAGTACTTCACCGTTCCTTTACGATGCAATTGTAGTCAAAGAAAAAACGAGTAGGTTCAGGTACTCATTTGTAAATGCTTTTTTATGTGTAGTTTCTAAGAATTAAGCCGAAATGTACTGATGCTATTTCAACCATAATTTTTTAAAACTACAAAAATAACATAAGGGGAAACTATGATATTTTTTTCATCTAGTTTCTACAGTGGAGCCTTTGGGTGTATTCTCATTTGTATTTTGAAGCACTGCCATTCCTAAATAAATGTGTTTAAGAAATATTGTTGTAATGTGAAAATTTTATGAGAAATTTCTAATTTTAAAATTAATTCGTAGAAACACAAACACACTTTTACAAAATTCATTGACTAATGTACAGATTTAAATCTTTTCTATACGACGAAACGTGTTTTGGACAAATAAAATAGTTTTGTCCGACAAAAAATTTTGAGATGAATTCACAGATTTATATTATTCCTTGATCACATTATTTTACATTTTAAAGAAAACTAATATTGAATAATTGCTCCTCCAGTATGATTGAACACAAATTTATTGATAAACGAATTAGGAATATTATACGTTTTTATACTTCAATAGCAATTTTGTTTTTAACATATCTGTGAACTTATTGATTTTTTATACCCTCAACAGCAATTTTGTTTATGTTGAGCAGAAAACTTTATACCATCTCAACCAACAGGGATAAACCAAATCGAAATATACCACGTCGCTTTCTTCTATAAAAGTCTATAAACAATTCATGCATTAGACGAACCATGTAAGCGTAACAGATATTACATATGTAACAACTTTCAACATTACTAAAGGAATCCATTACTAAAATTTGCAAGTGGTAAAACTTTCGAAACACAGGCTTTAGGAAATGAAAACAATACATTCGATGCATTACTTTAAAACACTTTGTCCTTTTCCGATGTTGGTGCACCGAGCACTCCTCGTCCCTTGAAAATTGATAACAAACCTTTTACCGTGCATAATTTGCCGTTTTTCGCTCTTGAGCACGAACTTTATGCAACTGCGACCATCCTCGGTTCGACCCGCTTGAAAACAAAACAATCAGCGATGAAAAATAGCATCGAATCTACCGAAGCATATGCTAATTGGGACGGCGCGATCCTTTTGGCTATTGATAATCGGTAAAAAGCACTGTGGAAATGCTGAGATTGGGCTTCCATGAAACCAGGCGCCATCTTTGGTCCGATTTCTAAAAATGCATTATCATAGTTGACGGAAACTTTTGACATTTTTTGCCGAACCAAACGCTTGCTATATGATCCAATTAAATATATCGTCAGTTAAATATAACGTTAATTATGTCGTTTTTTCATTGACATTTATTTCGTCAAAAATTAGGACGAATTTAAATACAGTAATAATTCAAGATCAATAAGCTAATTCGAACCACGGACCTCTATTTTCAGAGTCCATATCTCTATTCACAAGGCCAAGAAGGGTCGTTTGAATTTTAACTATATGAGTAAAAGAATCGAACATGAGCTGGTGACCCAGAAAAGGGCCGAAAAGGGATCTGAGTAATTCAGTTTCGTTCAAAATGTGAGGATTTACATTTTTCTTCAAAATTTCGTGATTCATGACGGAAAGATTGTCAATTACAAGGAAAGTAGTCTTGACGATCGTAGAATTCTCAAAACTGAAAGTGTTATTTTGTGTGAGGAACAACCAGGTTGTTCAAAATCAATACTGAGATAAAACTGCTCATTTTGTATTATTTTATATTGTTTCGAGTTGCCTATGTACACGTGCTTTATTTGTCAAAAATATTTTAAATAATAATCTTGTTTCATTAGTTTTGTAGCAATCGTAATATTTGACTCTGTAAAATGTGTATGCTGTCGTTCTAGATACAACAAATTTTAAATATAAATCAGTTTAATAATAGCTTAAAAATATTTTGTTTGTGAAATAGTACTCGATGGTAGTTTTAGTTATTTAAGTCCAATATTTACATCAATATTATTAGTCATGGTTAATTATGTTTGTTATCTGAAATATGTATTTGTAAAGGGGATGAGAGATTCAGTATAAAGGCACATAAAATGTTTTAAAATGCTTGCTGATTATCCATTACTAAAATCAATGAATGCAACTATCGTTTAATTACAAAGTTTGCTTTTGAACGAATAAATTTCTTTGCTGGATAAATAGTTGGCAGTTTTCCAGATTCAAGAAAATATACTTTATATCTAGTTAATATTTTTGGAAAACAGTCAGCAAACACACTTCATAAAATGTGTGATAATATATTGTTTTGAAGTCCTCTAATGGGTTTAAGGTGGTAAACCAACAAAGGTTGAAAATGTGCAGTTAATTTGAAAGTGTAATGTTAAAAAGTTTACAGTTAACAAAAATTTCTAAAAAAATAAAAGGTTGTGTATTGATTTTTTTAGCCGATGACTTTTATTAGATAAAGAGTGTAATAAGTTTACTATTGGTAGGAGAGGTATTAGTTAAAATAATAATTGTGGACGATTTATGCTCTCTTAATGATTGTTTATTACATTCCTATAATTGCATTCTTTTGTTTTACAAAACACTATGAGTAAAATATGTATATCAATACATAAGCATATTATGCATATTAATACATATTAAGCATAGTTAGAGTCAAAACGCTTTGTAATCTCTCTATTTTAAAAAAAAGTAAGCCCTAGGGGGAAAAAGTAAGTACTAGGGGGAATTTTCCGTTCTTTCAATGTTATTCAGATCGTATCTCAAAATGTAAAAGTTCTAAAATTACGAAATTAAGTGAATTTGTTAAGAAATGTTTGATAAATAAGAAGAATATATTTTTGTTTCAATACTGTTATTAGTTTATAAGTTATTTAATATTAAAGTCGTCGTTGATAACATTTCGCTTACAACTAATTTTGTCCGTCGAGTTTCTGAAACACTATTAAGAGGAGAGATCCAATTTTTTTAGGGAGTGTAGAAATAGGTTTGAACTGGAAATCCAAGTAAGCATTTTTTTAAATTCGAATTAGTTTTGGATTTATAAATTTTTGAAACATTTAAACACGCTCCACTTTTTGAAGTTTTTTCACCCTCATTTTTGAAACGTGATTTCTAAATTGCTATAAGTCATTTAAAATTACATATTCTCTTATTCAAAAAAATATATTAATGTTCGTTAAAACTTCTTCTTTCTGATGTTATAAAGATTATATTTCTATCTTTACAATTAAATTAGATATGGTCAATTAAGATAGGTATAAAAAATAGCGAAGAAGGATAAAAATGTCGGATATTTCGAGAAAATTTTAATTTGCGACTTTTTGTCTCATTCTTCCGCTTGCATCTCAAAAAGTAAATGTCCTAAAATTATGAAATTATGACAGTTTATTAAGAAATGTTTGGGTAATAAGATGAATATTTTATTTTTTCAATACGATCAGTATATTAGACGTTATTTTATGTTAAAGTCATGATATTAGAAAATTTTGAAAACAATTCATACATTTTTGGATACTTGTCTTTCAATTTTCAACAAAAAAATAAATAAAAAATTATGGATATAGATTAAACTATTGGCTACAAATGATCCAGAGCGTTTGTGAAATTTCGATTTAGTTTTGTAGTTATAAATATTTAAATAATTGACGAAATGTCTGAAATAATCGTCAATTATACGGGTAAAATTTTAAGTGATAAATTAAAACTGCTCTAAATAGTTCAAAAGTATACTTTTTTCCCGTTAAAAAAATATAGTTATGTTCGTAAAATCTTTCTTTCTTGAATGGTATCAATACTGAAATTCTATCTTAAAAAATAAATTAGATGTAACTATTTATGTGAAGTACTATAAATATTATTAAAAGATACTCCGGAAGGAAATGCCAACATTGGCAAAATGCCAACGTGTATTTGGCTGCCAACGGCGAATTATTATTAGCGCCAATTCTCAATTATCTTACTTTATATATAAGTTGGCGATTTAGCCTATTTATTTTTGGCGCGTTTATGCTGTTGTTTGTTTACACGTTTCGCTTTTCAATGAGCACAATTGCGTTGAAGCAGTTCTACAGTTGAGTTTTTCCAGTTATGGGGGGGGGGGGGATTGGGGGGAAGCATGCCCCCCCCCCTCTGTAAACTTGAAACCTTAAAAGTTGGGAATTTCGAGTTTAAAAAATCTCTGAGTTGGGAAAATTATGCCTCAGGCAAATTAATATTATTAGCAAAGGAAAGCGACGGACTACTAGAAATTGCCCAACTTTTATTAAGATGAAAACTTAAATTAGACCTCAAAACGGACCACTGAATTTGAACATGCGTGCGACAAATCAATACTTTCGAAAGAACTGTTTAATATTACCTATAAAAAAGCTG
Source organism: Troglohyphantes excavatus (assembly GCA_963932185.1). Lineage (NCBI taxonomy): Eukaryota > Metazoa > Arthropoda > Arachnida > Araneae > Linyphiidae > Troglohyphantes > Troglohyphantes excavatus. Next base: position 2,764,764 of record OZ010675.1, on the reverse strand, counting down.
AAAATGTCTTATAAGTTGGAACTGGGAATTTTTTTAGCACTTTTGTGTTGTGCAATTTCGAATAGGTAGGTGTGGTCTGGTTAAATAACGTCACACTAGAGCTGCACATTGAACTACTGGCGTTGGTTCGAGCAAAGTGCCCTTGATTTGTTATTGGTACGTATTTACTTACTACATCAAGGACGCTTTGGTTCGAGGCCTTTCTCAAAGAAAAGACCCGGGAACGATGCCTCATATTGTTAACAGTGGTCAGATAACGAGGATAACACTTCAGCTGGTACCCGATGTCCTTAGGTTGGGAATTTTGAATCGTTCAAGTTCGGAATTTCGGATCGTTAAGTTGGGAAATTTCTTGTCTCAACATACTAAAAATAAATTTGTGTGACGGCACTGCCAGTAATAATTTATATAACTAAAAAAAGTATTGTTGTTAGGACACATTGTCATTGCCTACATTGTATGAAGCCGGTATTGGTTTGCGAAGCAAACTAAAGAGGATTGCGTAGCAATCCTCCGGGGGTTGGTGGAGCGTTAGCGGAGCAGGGGGCGGAGCCCCCTAGTTGTTTAAAAATATTACAGTATTGATTAGGTACTACAATCTTTCAATTGCAATAATTTAGATAACCTAATAATTATTGAATGATTACCATTGAACAATAACTGTAAGTTTGATTATTAATTAAAACAAATAATTAGGAAGTTTTAAATTATCTATCTAATAAAAGAGCCGTCTGATTAAAAAAAACATTTTTTGCAAAACCATTTTTAAAAATGCTTTAACAAGTTTTATACAATATGTCTTTTTGTAAATCGATATTGAGCAAAAGTGTTGAATCCAGTTCAAAAATGCCTTCAAAGTAATGTCTTTAGAAAAAAAAAGTACGTGGCTGTCAATAGGTTTTGACGTATTCTATTAAATTTATGAAAATTGATATATTTGGTTTTAAAATTAGAATGCTGAAATATTTTGTTATTTTAAACTATGTTCTGCCTTACTAATAAATAACTTTCAATAATTTGAAATTATATGAACTAGAAAACTCATAAAAACACTTGTTAATTAATATTCGCTATTATACTATTACTGTTCTCTAAACACTTATCCAATTAATTCATGTGTCTTGCATATTAGTAAAAATCCAATGCAGCTATGTAATCATCTACTAAAATAAATTAAAATTAAATTTTAAAATCATGTCATAGTCATTTTTAAACAATTCCATGACGTCATACCTGCAAACTTAAAAAAAATAATACGTAACCCCAATAAATTTTTAAACGTTCCTTAATAATTGAGTTTACTCTTATCCACTAGAGCATTACGATTGTAGTGATTGATTTCCCAATTTCCTTCAGGGCACTTAGTTTCTCTGTGCTGCTTTTCATAGGTCCCACGTGGTTAATAAAAACACTTAAATGCACCCAGTGCGCAATCAGCTAATTTCCTTCTTCACTCCTGCAGGTTGTTTGGCATCACCGCTATCTCATTATTTTCAGAAAACACGCCAAGAAAAGGAAGGCATTGCTTAGGGCAGGGACTTGACAGGAGACTGATTTCTACTTAGATTGTATAATTTGCTGATGCTAAAATCAGTGAAATGCTTTAGAATTTTAAATAGCAGATTCATTTAGAGCATTATATTTTATGCAAACGAAAAATGATACTCTGTAAGAAAATGGCACTTAAATATGAGTCCCTGAACCTACTCGTTTTTCTTTGAGTTCAGTTGCATCGTAAATGAGCGACGACGTACTCAAATTTAAGCAACCATACTTTTGCAAAAATGAGAAATGTGATTTATTATTACTATTATCAGCTTGTGTTCTAGCCATTATAAGAAAGCGACCTGACAAACTTAAAATAGTTGTTTATAAGATGGTTTTCGATATTATTTGATGTCGATTGCTTAAATGGAAACTGAGTTATTACTACTCAATTATCTTACTTTCCATTCTTTTAGTACGCCTTTTAAACAAGCCTTCTGTTTATAACTTATCCATGTCGCCCTGGTGGTACAACGGGTAAAGAAGTGGACTGCGGTGTCGAGAATCTGGGTTCGATTCTCTGTAAGTCCTGATTGTAATTATTGATATTTATTGAAAGTGATTTATGAAGGCAGCCTATGGAGGAAAGCAACTGCTCTTATTATTCATTGTACTCATTTTTGAGTTCATGTCTATTTCAAAAAATGAAATTTATGTATTCAGAGCTAAGGTAAGCATAGAATGTACTCAAAAATTAGTACATTTTATTAAATTTTGAGTTTCTATTTTTAACAGTGTAGTTGCTGGTTATTGTGTTTATTTTTGATTTAAAAGAACTTTAATAGTATTGAATGAAAATCAATAATGTTTTTTTTTAAACCTTTTCACGCTATGTTAAAGAGAAGTTGCTTTGCGGGGAAGAAAATGTCGCTTTGATGGAGGCAGGAAAGAAAGTTCTCAAAAGTTTGTGGAAGGACTACTTGTCTTACAATAAGGGGCATATAACTGTCTGACGGACGGACCATTAACAATCCTTCCTCAAAGAAGGTAGGGGTACCTGCAAGCAGGTAGACTCGCAGATGGGTGTAGGGTCACTTGAGGTGTTCAAAAATTAAAAAGCCAATTTGAAGACGATCTGTAGAAATCATTAGTAAAGCGTCACATATCCGAAACCTTGTAATTTCCTCGTTTTGTTGAAAAAAGCATACTTCAGATCTCACACTGTTAAAAATAGGTACTTAAAATAAGTAAAATGTACTCATTTTTGATTACATTCGATTATTATCATAGCTCCGAATACATAAGTTCCCTTTTTGTAAAAGACATGTACTCAAAAATGAGTAAAATTAATAAAAAGATCAGTTGCTTGCCTACATAGGCTGCCTTCATAAATCACTTTCAGTAAAATTCAACAATTATAACCAGGACTTACCAGGATTCGAACCCAATGCTACCTAATGACGTCCGCACTGAATTCCAGGGCATTAACCGTTGTGCTATCATAGTGACGAGGAGAAGTTATAAACAGAAGTAATGTTAAAAAGGCGTGGTAAAAGAATGAGAAGTAAGATAATTGACTCGCAATTATACAATCGACATCAAATAATGTGGAAACCCATCTTCTGAACAAATATTTTAAGTGTGACTGGTCACTTTGTTAAGATGGCTAGAATAAAAGCTGATTGATATTAACAATATTATCTGTATATTATCAACCATACTGCAAATTTTTGCGAAAGTACGATTAATTAAATTGAAGTACGACATCGCTCATTTACAATGCAGTTGTACTCAAAGAGAAACGAGTAGTTTCAGGTGCTCATTTTAAGTAAACTTTTTTTGCAGTGTACCATTTTTCATTTACATAAAACATAATGCCCTAAATGAATCTTTTCTCTCCCTCCGTGGTCGAAATTGTCCCAAGCCAGTCAAATTCCTAATTAAAATTTCTATAAGCCTAGACTATTAAAATTCATGGGACAGATGATGTCTCAGTAAGCTCGTAAAGGTAAGCTTCAATTAATTGCTGTTACACTATATAAAAAAGAGTATTAAAAGTATGGATTTCATATCAAATGTCAGTACGGTTTTTTTTAGGGGGTGGAGTGTGGGATTGCGTACATTTTTTACCAATATTACTGTATCCTACATTTAATAAGTTCAATCTTTCTTTTACGTAAGTGGTTCTGTAAAACACTGTATCATAATGTATGTTAAAGCTAAGCAACAATAACTGAATTTTCTAAGTTATTAACTTCCATTTGACCTTACAGCAAAGTAAAAAGTAAATTTGATCTGTACAGATTGATATTAGGAAATGACCTTAAGAAACTATTCAAAATGGTAAATACTAAAAAATTAAGTTGTTCTTGTGCAATGTTTTTTCAAATAAACTAATTAAAAATTTATTATACGGACGTACAAACAAAATACAGTTTAAGGTTGAGAATGTAATTTTGCCCTTTAAATGTATTTTATATGAATTAACGTGATTGGTATTCTGAAGCTCGTTTTTCATTCAATCCATTGAATCAAATTAATTGGCACACACTTAGACGATATGAATATGTTTTTTTGGAATGATTTAAAGATGAAACTAAGCGAGTTTCAGTTTTTGTGGGAAAAAACGTATGCTTTGATTAAAAGTTTATTGTAATAACTTTTCTTATATTTGTAGATATAACCAGATGTTAGATTTAAGGATTATGTTTTCTAATAGAAATCTTAAACTTTACACAACATTTTCTGAAAATTTAATAAAGTGAAGATATATGACTTGTGCATGAAACAAATTTCAATGGAAACTGTTCGGAATCTACTTTTTAACTCTGAAGATTCAGTTTTCACAGTATATAACTCTCATGGATTAACTTTATTTTTTAGAATTGGAAGAAGTTTATGCTAGATCTACAAAAATATATTCTTCATACAACCGTTTCCCTATTGAATTTAATATTTAAGATTGCAAAATACTGTGTCTGCAAAAATATTTCAATTTTTAATATTTCAATCGGCATTGCTATAAATTTTTGTTTATTTCTCCATTTTTTTTATATGAAATATCATCCGTTTTTGCTTCACACTATTCTCCTGGAACTGGATATGGTTGTCTGTTTGCTACGATTTAATAAGTTATGTTTATGGAACCGAATATCTGAAAAGGTTGATTGTTAGATTGAAAAATAAGATACTTTCAATATATATATTTACATCTCATTGGTTGCAGTAAAGATATGGTAATAAATAAATGAGTGGGGCTGGGGGGGGGGGGGGGGAAGGGTTGTCCATGTCATTTTTATTGCACGGACATGTTAGTAATATATTGTTTTTATAACGATGTAACAGGCAATTTAGAATACTATTTATGACTTCTTTGAGAACTACGCTGAAACATTTGCCTATTGTCTTATTAATTCACTCTTTATTTTAAAAATAAAGGAACTTACTCAATTTTGTGTTATAACTTATAGTTTCAAGGAACAATCCCTGAGCTCTAACTGAAACTCCTGGATTGGACAAGACATTTTGTTTAGTTGAAACCAATTGAAGGATTATTAACTGTTCTCAATTTCATTGCTACCACTATATTTCGTATAGTGTTCATACTAAATTGTGCCGAATTGTAGTGCTCTTGGCTGTTTTTTTTTCTTTTGAAACTCATTTAAAATACCAATTCTTTAAAACCTATTTTAAAACAATAGTAAGTGGATTACAAAATAGAACAAAATCTATTTTTTTAGGAATATAAAAATAGTTTCTCTAAGTAAAAACTATCAAACTATCATATCTACAGACAATAAAATTCCTACAACGCTTTGGCATTAAGAAAACACTAAATCACTTAAAATTATTTGGGGTACAATATGGTTGTTTTCCATTGGCTTTCACATGGCGAGAAACAGTTATGAGACTTTCAGAAATTACAATTGGTGTTCAGTAAGATTAATTGTTGGTATTTTTTTAATCTACAATTACAACGTTGCTGTATTTAATTTGCAACAAGGAACATTTAATGTACGTCGTCAAAGTTAATGTAATTTCACACTTGATTTTCAGCATATTTCACCGTTATGACGAAATACATTCTGAGTACTACAGATTTATATATATACGTGTGAAATTATTTCTGGGAAAAAAACTAATTTAAAGTTTATTTTTAATATACACATGATTTAATTTCGAATATTTTAGTTGTTTAATTTATGATTGAATTCATTTGAGAAATAAAGCTGACAACAATACAAAAGCAAGGGCATCCCAACTCATTACAGTAGTAAGTGCAGTGCTCGATTTCTAGAAATAAAGGTACCCGAACTGTAACCTTCCGTGGGGTGTGGGAGTGCAATGCATCAGCCATGACACCCAAGTCTGGAATCGTAATTATTGCGTTCCGTCTCAAATCGAGACCTGGTAAAGTGTTATTTGGGGAGGGGGGGAGGGGAGCGCACAATTTATTTCAATATGTGAAAGTGTATGTAAAAAAACTTATATGACTATTTTGTAATTGTTTTATGTTTAAAACATCGGTTATAGACTCTGTTATAGTTTTAAGTTATATATATAAGTTATGAAATAAAACTTAAAAAAATATTATCATACAATAACCTAGCTTTTCTTTAAAATTAAAAAAAATTTATTTTCATTAAAACATAAATATCTTTGTAAATAATACTGCTTTACAATTTCAAAACTTTGCTCGTCCAACCAAATTCTTTTTTTTTTAACCAATAATACATACATTAAACATACATTAAAGTTTATAAACATATCTATTTCTTCTTGCCTAAATAAATAAGATATTTTTTTGTATATGTTACGTCTGTGACTGTAATGTTTTAATTAAAAACATGTTTATATTAAATTAAAAAAATTAAAATTATATTCACCCTAACTGGATAAAATAATTTCTCTTTCCCTCTCTCTTCCATTACGAGTGGACCAAGATGGCTTCGTATCATGTTCAACATTTAAAACAAAACATTCTCAATTCATAATGGGTAAGCCACTGAATCAGAGACAGTGGAGCCTTAAGTGGGGGTGAGAAATGAAAGAAGGGGGGGGGGGGTTGGAGATTCCACACACCAATAAGAGAACACTACCGGATTTGTTGAGGAGGGGGGCTTCGGAACAATTTACCATTCTGCTGTCTTGATTCGCTAACGAACGTTCGAAACCAGTCGTCTGTGAAGTAACTGGCAGTTCTGGAAGAATCGAACGCTTCACGGAGGAACAGAAGTGTGGCCTGGTTAAGTGCCACTATTACAGCAACGTGCTGCTGCCAAAGAGGGGGGGGGGGGCATAAAAGAAGAGTGGGGGGTGGTTAAGGGGTTTAACACGATATGGGGTCTTCGGGGAAGGTGTACAAGTTGAGAGTTCTAATTAGGGATAGAGGAGAGAAGGAAAAGTTTTAACTTCAACTTGGAAAGGAGCTCTGGAGTCGTCTGAAAGCTGGTGGCCGTCGGCAGGAAAGTTGGGTTATTGAGTTATGATGTGGTGACGCCAAGGGCTGTCAAGATATGGATGTTCGAACGATAAAATGAGAATTTGTTGTGTTTGAGGGTGTCGTGGGAGATATGGCAGAACGGGGGTGATTCTTGTGTGCTTAAGCTAACAAGAAATAATTATAATGTCTTATACTAATTAGAAAGGTTCTTATATCAATCCTTGAATTGTTTATATTTTGTGATTAGGTATATGGTTGATAGGTTGTTAGATAAAAATATGCTCATGGCTGACGTTTAAAAAACTTTTTAAAGATACTAGATGTATGTTTTTAATTTGATTCAAAATGAAATGAAGAAGGGAAAAAATGCAAAAAAATTAACTTCAATTTTAAATAATTTTGCTGCTTGTCAGCTAATAAAATGTTGAGAGATATCAGGTGAAAGAAAGTGTTTCACAAAATCTAAGGATATAGTCCTGTCATTCTATAAAAATTCGATAAGGCCACATCTTGAGAATGGTGTACAGTTTTAGTTCCTATATCTTAAAAAAGACATTGCTTTGTTAGAGAAAGTTCTGCACAGGGCTACTAAAATGGTCCAAGGTTTATCAGCCATGAACTACTGGGATAGATTAGGAAATTTGAATATGTGTACTCTGGAAAAAAGAAGGATTGGAGGTTCTATTATAGCTCTACAAATTCTTTAAATAGGGGGAAGGGTTAGAATTTCAATATGAGCGATAGAACGATAGGTCATGGATTTAAATGAAACAAATCACATTTTACTCGGGAAGAGAAAAAAAACTATTTCTATAATAAGGTAACAGACAAATGGAACAACTTGCCTGAGAATAATGTTAATTGTACAGGTGTAATAAGTTTTAAGAAGTAGTTTTATATTCATTGGAGAATAGTTAGATTAGTTATAGTAGCTGGACCAACTTTGTCAGGCCTTGAGCCTGTTGCTAATCATCAGTGTTTGTATTTGAGTAGGATATTCAACTGATTACTTTTTCAAAATCTTATTTGAATAATTAAATATTCAGAGACACATTATGCTATATAAATATTGAAATTGCGCTTAGATCATAATTCTATACATTTTTTAAAAAGGTGAAAACAGTATTTTACAGTTTAAGATTTGTTTTAAATTTTAAAATAAACATCAATTTATGTTGTTTGCAATATTGTACATCAAGTTTCTTTAGTTATAATAAATTAGCTTGTATTTTATATGAAACCCAATTTAGATAAAATATGTTATTAGATTTATACTTATTTGAACTTAGTATGACACTCATTTTATGATGATGTTTCCTTAAATATAAAACAGGTTAAATTGTCAATTGTTATTTCATAAATATTTCAGCTGAAAAGAAATTATTGAAAACATTTCACTTATAGAAATTTGCTTTAGGAAGATTGGTTTTAAATTTATATTTTTTCTGAGAAGCAACTTCGTTCTATATAAAATATAGTTTTAGTTTTCTAATCACTAACTAAATCTCCAGGTTTTTTTTATTAAGTAACATGGTAGGATTATAATAGTAACATGATAGCAGTTTCGTTGTAGCATAATAACAGTATAGTAATAACATGAGAATAGTATAGTAGTAATATGATAAAAGTATACTAGTAACTTGATAACAGTATAGTAGTAACATGATAACAGCATAGTTTTATGTGATAACAGTATTGTGTTTCACTCTTTCAATAGACATTAATACAAAATATTGAAATACGAGTTTATCAATATTAAAAATATAAATATATGACCTCAACTTTCAATTTTCATTATCTAGTGAGCTTGGAAATTTTAAATATAAAGTTTCGTTGAAGATACCCAAATTCTTCCGTATTATTTTTATAGCGCTTAGGGGAAGAAATATTGTTTTTTCCCAGCTAGCTCAAAGCAAACACACTTAAGATGGAATTATTCATGAGAAATTAAACAAGAGGTCTGTAGTCTTAAGGCTGGAAAAAAGAACGAGAATAGTTTAAAAAGTAACTAAAAAGAAGAATATGAATATATAAAGCTGAAACCTGAGAAAACTTTTATCTGCGACTTATTTTCATATGATTTTATGCATACAGTATGAATTTTTAGGGTATGAAAAACAACGAGGAACAAAAAAATAAAAAAAGGTGTTGGATTTTTTTTAATTGCACCTTTTTTGATATTTCATAGAAATCCCGCAAAGAACTAATAAAATGCCCAGCAGTAGAATCATAAAACTTATTTTTGAATTTTATTTCCCTCCTTGCCGTAACTAAACGTCTCTTCAACTTTGATATAACATAATCTGGTTTTTAATTTAATGTAGACAGAGTGTTTGGCGAGTGATGAGTTTTTATTAAGGATAGCATTTTCTTTCTTGCTGATTTTAATTGCATTACATATTCATGAATCGAAGCGGGTAAATAATAAGAAAAACGCTCTGACTTAAAAAGGACAACATTTCTACTAAACCCCTTACAGGCATGCGTTTTTAAACTTTTTGTAAAGGAAATTTGAGCTTTTGAAGAAAAAGGTTTTATACGTTTATGTCTGTTTAGAATGCAGATTTTTAAAACTTCGTTTTGTTTAAAATAATGGAAACAATGAATGCATTTTGTTTTTTACTATTTACCTGTAATATTATGTTACAAATTAAACAAATCTGCCTAGATTTTATTATATTTATATTTATTTTTTTAAATAGGGAATAAGTTTTAAGGAAACATTTATTTATTGAAGGCAGGTATTATTTAAAGGTATTCAATTTATATTAATTTTTTACACGTAATCGTTTAATGTTTAACATTTAAAGCATCATAAATAAAGTATTAAAAAACAATCTTTGCTTATTTTGAAGAAATATTGATCATAAAAAAGAACAATGTCATCCATTAGATCCGGTTTATCGCAACAGAAAATGATTTTAGGAATGATTAAACGCATAAATCTTTATAATATTTCAAAAAGACAGTTTCAAATTATTGTTTTTACAATAATGCATCGAGCTACTTAAAAATATGTATTACGTATAACAAACAGGTGTACGTCCAATATTTTATTAAACTGTTTAAATCTCCAATTTAGATTGAGTTTTACGAAATGACAATCGTGAAACATCTCTTGAAATTACTTTATAGTATATAATACATTCAATATTAAAAAAATTATAATTATAAAAACTTCGATAGAATATTGTGTTTATTTTATTTTCATGATATTTGACAAGAAAGTAATTTCTGGGAATCAAATCGCTTTGTATTTCGAGGTTTCAGTGCTTATATATATATATATATATATATATATATATATATATATATATATATATATATATATATATATATATATATATATATATATATATATATATATATATATATATATATATATATATATATATATATATATATATATATATATATATATATATATATATATATATATATATATATATATATATATATATATATATATATATATATATATATATATATATATATATATATATATATATATATATATATATATATATATATATATATATATATATATATATATATATATATATATATATATATATATATATATATATATATATATATATTTATATATATATATATATATATATATATTCAGAGACTCCAGTCCATACAAGACTCCAATCAATCAAACACAGTATTTTATTTCAGAAGAAGACAATCACAGAACGACAAAGATGAAGAATATGCATGTAAAAGATATACCATAACTCCAAATAAGCATCTACGAGTCAAAGATAAGTAATTCTTAAATTTCACGGAGTCTCAAATGCCCGAAAATGCTGATGTCCCCAACAAAAGGGAAAAAAATCATAAAACTCTGAAAACGGAAACCGACAAAAACTTATAAAAAATTCTATTCGCCAAGTTTGTGCGTTGACTGGAATTTTGGTATTTTTCCTATTTTTAATATTTATGACTATATTTTGAAATAAAAGATTATTTTATAATACTCCTCTTTAAAGCTGCTCTTTACTTATAAAATAATCCTTACTTTCTCAAACAAACTAAATTGGATACTTAAGGTTACGTTAATTGGGTTAATTACCTCGTTTGGCAGCTAAAAAAGTTCCTATTAGAACAGTTATTTACAAATCCAAGTATTTGATTCGTTTTGTTTCAGTATGATAAAACAATCTCATTACTTTTAAAAATGTTTTTGCCATTGATTATCTACGTGCCAAGTAGGATCAGATTTATGTACATTGTATTAAGCATATCAGAAAACTACCGACACCACAACAATGCAAAACCAATCTCTGGAAAGACGTCAGTCTGTCAGGATCGTTCAAATATGCAAAGATTTGAAGAAACTATCGATTCCGTGTTCATGAAAAGAAATCACATGTCAGAATTCATCTGCGAAGAGCCCAGAAAACGGAATTCCGATGAAAAGATTCCAAAATCGATAAGAGAATAGTAGTATCGATTACGTGACAGCATGCACAGATCGACTTCCTTGCCTTCTAATCCCATCTGGGGTGATTCTATTCTGCAACTGAATATTGATAGCTACTTAGAGACTCACCAAATTACTATTCCTATTTGGTGAATGTTAGAGTAGGATTTGGTCTTCACATGTTTTGGGGGTATTAGCAACGATTCTTTGATTTGTTTTGAGTTGAGAGTTGGATACATATTCAATATTCATGCATTTAAGCATATTAAAGGAGTATCAGTATGTAAAAATTTGTATTTTTTGTGTATTTGAGAAAAATATATTTTAAAAAAGTACCGTAATAGATTAGAATCTATAATCACTAAACTTAAAAGGAAATCGAACGTTCGAAATACTCAATATATGCTGCTTGGAACAAAGACGTTCCAATGGCGTAATTAACAGTTTTGAGATAAAATGGCTTTAAAATTTGAAACTGTTACTTGTTGCAATGATATGGAAATCACGGAATTGTTTGATTTGAAGGTTTAGAGAAACTTGACGACATTAGTTTCTATTTTATTTATAAGTTTAAAATTGACATATTCAAAATAGTTTAAAAAATGATATAATTAGCATGGATCTTTCTTATTTCAAGCCAGTCTGCCTTCAAATAATTAAACTTTTTTCAACCATGTAACAGGATTTCCAAGTAAATTCATTACACTAAAGTTGGTAGTTTGTCTTAAGAACTAAACCGACATTTCGTACGGTGTTCATTGCTGATAATCAAATTAATTTAGAATTACTTTTAAAAAATTGGTGAAATCTAATATTACATATGACGTAATTTTATTTTTGCCTTGATTTAAAGAAACGTAAATACCACGTAAAATGTTGAATTATAGAACATTCTGTCTATAATTTTGAGCAAAAGTAGTTTCATTGATAGTAATTAATCTTCACAAAGTTTATTAATATAAGCTTTAAACGGATTTAAATGCATTCTTTATTGAGATGTTATATGAAGTATATAAACTAATATAATTAAAAAATGCAGTATTTTAGACCTAATGTACATGGATGGGAATAATTGTAACTGTATATTTAATATTTAATAACTGTTGTATTGGCGTTTAATCACACGCACAACATTTTACATATTGCTATTATACAATTGTAATTATTTATATTTTGATGCTTTAGATATTCAAAACAGATGATTTCATGATTTTTTTTCTTAACTGTTCTATGAAACTACACAATGAATATTGGAACTCCTACCCTTGGAACAGTACACTTATTAAATTTATACAAGTTTCAAAGTAACTAATTTTTCATTTACGCAAAGTCACAATTGATTTTAATTATGGAAACACAAACTTATATAAATTTAATGTGTGTTCAGGATTATTGCCGAATTAAATCTCTTAGACCAATTCAACTACAAAAAAATTATAATAACTAAAATCTTTATTTAGAATTAAAAACAAAATTAAACATTTTAATTTTTATTTGTAATTATTCTTTGATTCAACATTTACTTTTTCCTCTTCAAATCCAATTTGACCCACATAATATAAATATGTATGCAAGGATATAATGTATGACAACAATTATTTACTGATTTTTATAACATGCGATCTTAAGTCGCGCCAAATAGTGATAAAATTCTTACAGTGATAAAACAAAGTATATTTGCTGATACTCATGGCTCCAAAACAAAATGAATATATTAGTTTACTCAATTCCAAGAAATGTTTAGCCACAAAGTAGATATGTTCTGACTAATTACATGCTTTTTTTTATGAGAATCAGTTACATATCACGTTGCATCTAATTGGATTTAGTAATTACGAATATTGTTTAATTGCAACAAAGGGACGACTGTTTTATCAGATCTTTTGTTATCTGATTGTATGGAAAATCTTTCTTTTCGAATTTTTTCAACCTAAAAGTAGTAGTTTTCAAACCCATTTACAAAGGTGTTTTGTATTTCATAGCAAATACGTTTCAATGTTTTATACCAGTATGTAGTGAAACCTTTGAATTAGTTTCACTTTTTAAAGATATATTCCTTAATTAAGAGTCGATAACAATTTTATAGTCAACTCATTCTGTTTCAAAAATCTAGATAAATAAATTACCTAACAATACGTTTAATTATTTCTATTTCAATTATTCACAGAGAATAATCGTCGTAGTTATTCAAATAACACTAATTGTGGAATATTCATTAAGGCGAAAATAAATCTTGTGTTTCAAAAGAAGAACACTAATTACATAATATGTGTTATGGATACGGCTTCGAGCTAGATTGTGGTTAAGGGAACAACGGGGATCTTCATCCAATAAAAGGTTGGTGGCTAAATTGTGAGAAGAAAAGTTTTACTTAGTGGTCAAAAATTAGGGTGATGCGCGTTTATTTTTGTAAATATTGCAAAATAGTGTAAAGTGTAACCCTCAGAGGAAAATACTAGGTCATTGTGGCCTAGTGTTAAGGAAGACCTTGAGACCTAGTGTAAATCTAAAAAACGCTCGTCCTAGTCCCCTCCCCCCCTCTACACCATTCTTGTCCTAGTAGTCTAGTTTCAAAACGAGAAAGACCCATTTTCGTACATTTACCACGTATTTTTGGACCATGACTGTGAATGCAGTTTTAGACTCGATTCAGACACTTTTGGTCAGTACAACTTCGCAAGACGCAAAATATAATAAAATGAATATTCGAAAACGTGGATCTATCTGCTTTTTTAAAGTATGAACACTTTAAAAAAAATTATATATTACTCAAAGTGCGCAGGCTATTTTTAACAAAAAATAAGTAATGTAGTTTGACTCCTTATAAAACAGATTTGAGTTCATTTGAAGAAAACAAAACGCTTTATAGAATGTTCCTCAGAATATTTATGTATTTGTAAATTTATCGTTTGAAATATATCTCAAAAAGTTGGACATTTCATCAAATTGTTTACTTTTTGATGGAGTTTGCAACAATATGAATATGTATTATTTTTAAATGCAATTCAAGGGACATGGGACACGTTTTACTTTTTTCTTTAATTTTGTAAATATCATTATTAATTTTTTCTGCATATGTGTGCAAAACATATTAACATATTCACATGGTCAAACATTTAAAAAAATTATAATTTTGTTTAAAAAAATACAAAAAAGTTTCCTTTCTTATTTTTATATATTATATGTATATATATATAAATAGTTATTCATATTAACACAAAATTGTCTCCTTAAAACTAATTTTTTTTATTTAGAATTTTTAAAAATGAAAACTACTACTCATATAAGCTAATTTGCATACTAATATATAAAATACACATATTTTACAATATTATAAATATATACATTTAACCATTAATAATAAAAAGAGCCTTAGAGTTTCGAAAAATTGAATATCAAGGAAAATAAAACACTAAAAAAAATATTTCAAGCTTTCGTTCCTTGAAAAACATACTAGTCATTCACCACAAAATCTCACATAACTCATTAAAGGACATATACACAGTTCTAAAAATTTGAAATCATATTTAGAACATTCCAAACTATAATTATAGAAAATAAAAGGAAAATAGAATTTTACACTTTTTTGGGTACTCTACACCTTTAAAGATATTTTTGTCGTATATCGAATCAACATTCCACTTGTAGAATAAATAAACACCCTATCAATCTTTAAAAACTACAAAAATCCTTCTCCCCCGTCCAAAAAACCTAACTCCCACGCCAAAAACGCATTTTGTTACTTTAAAGTCAAACCTTATCTGAAATCCTAAACGTTTTTACATGTCCCCAACCAGGGATCCCTTTCGATCGATGGCGCTCGCCAAGCCCATCATCAATAACCATCACCCACCCAGAAGATAAAACTTGCCAACCGAACTCTTCGCCAAAAGACAATCAGTCACAGAATCCGGCCTGACAAGGGAGCAATCGGTCTCCGGCATCGTGCATAATGCGATGCAGAGGTCAAGGCGGCGACTGCCCCAGCTGGACACGACAATTGACCTCCGGGTGAGAGGGTGGTCAAAGGAACTGCGGGGATCTTCATCCATCAAAGGGTTGGTGGCTAAGTTGTGGGTAGAATAGTTTTACTCATTGGTCGAGAATGTGGGTGATGCGCGTTTATTTTTGTTGTTTAGAGACATTTTGAAATATTGTAAAGTTGAACCATCAAAGGAGCACCCTAACTCTCCGAGATCGGATACATATGTAAAACGTCCGTCCTACCCAGCCTTCACCAAAATTTTGAAATTGAAGGTTTTATGCAGGAAAACTGCAGTTTTTTTGAAGATCTAAAAAATTAAAGGTTTTCGTTTCAATATCCTTCATAAAAACTGTAAAAAACCTTCGTAAACACCTGCAAAAAACCTTCAATTTTCAATCATGAAGGGAAAATGCAGATATTTTAAAGATTTTATGCAGTAAAATTAAAAACTTTAAAAAAAAACAGTTTTTTGTTTCAATATCCTTTATAAAACATTCAAAAAACTTTCAATTTGACAATTTTGATGAAGATTTCATGCTGACTTTTTTTGCTGGGTACTCACCCTTGATGTTCGAGCTCAATTGAGCTGTCTAGTTTCAAAAACTTCCAAAAATTTACAAGACAGTTTTAACGGGTCTTTCCTTTGGGATCCATTCCAAGCCGTCTTCAGTAGCTCATTGGACTCTAATAAGACATTGTTTATTTTTAATAGCATTCCTAATTTTCAGCCCATTGGTTCTCATTATTACTACATAGTACCTGCAATGAAGCATAACTTCTAAGAAATATTCAATAACACAATTAAATCTTTTTTCTCCAATCAAAAGTTTTGCCCCTGCAATTTGCCGTCGTAAGAAATAAAGTCCTCACTCCGAAAATCAATACTTTACAGAAAACAAGATAAAACAAAATTATTACCTGCATCAAAGTTTTGATACTTTATAATATCTTTTATTGCGTAAATGTAGTCTTTTGCATGAAATGTTTTTTATAATATACTTTTATTTTATTATACTATGTAAGTTTATTTCTAAGTAAATCTCATCATGGATTTTAGGACGTTTTTAGTATTTATTTGTCACATCGGCCTTCTTTTATCAAAAACTACCTGGAACTAGATATAGGGCTAATATAATTCCCTAAATAAATTTCACTATGATTCACCGTTATATTTGATTTATTGATTTTAAATTCATAAAAAGGTGTAATTTTAAGGACAAATCGGCGAAGTTAAAAAAAATTAATTTTAACAAATTTATAGTTAAAGGCAAATTTATAGTTATAGTTAAAGGGCCATTTAACTTATGACTACAAAATAATTTGCTGTTGCTGATAGCTAATTTGCTGAAAATTGGCTAAACTAGAATATGTTGCTAATGCTTTTTGAATTATAATTTTCTTAAGGTGATTTTATCAATTTATCAGGGGGTTTATAACGGAGTGTACACTATTTTATATATTGTAACATTTAATTGGATTATTTGAAATTTAGTTTTTTAATGTTATTTTTATCGAATTTAATTAATAATTTCAGGATTGCGTTAATAATATGCGTGTGAGTATAAATGTTCGTAATATATATGAAATATATTCAATGACAAAAACGCCTTTGCCTTAATTGAACAAAAATAAATATTTTCCGTTGAAACAAATTTGTATAAACACTATTGGGTTACCTAGCTATTGTAAATTCAATTCTAAAATCAAAAATATTTGTTTATAATTGCTATTAAATAGTTCCAGGGCTGTACTTCTTAAAATTATTAAAATTAATTTTTTTTTGAGTAAATGCACAAACATAATAAGCATAAAAAGATGAAAATTATTGAAAAAGTAAAAATATACTAAAGCAAAATAGAAATGATTAAAACTGCAATTTATGCAAATATTTTGAAGGGCATTGAAATTTAAATTAACAAATTATTTTTCATAAAAGCAGAATAATTTTTATCCATTTTTAACTAAAATATTAATAAAAAAATAGTGTGATATTATATATATACCATAGCAAAAACTTT
Source organism: Troglohyphantes excavatus (assembly GCA_963932185.1). Lineage (NCBI taxonomy): Eukaryota > Metazoa > Arthropoda > Arachnida > Araneae > Linyphiidae > Troglohyphantes > Troglohyphantes excavatus. Next base: position 2,747,401 of record OZ010675.1, on the reverse strand, counting down.
ATAAAACAATACCATTTACAAGACAATATTTTTATACAATTTCCCCTGAAGGTACATTATATTTCTTTAATAATAACGCCTTTCCCCGAATATAAAGTCTGGGTGAAAATTTTAATAAAAATGCATTTCAAAATGAAATGCTTTGTTTAAAAGTTCATTAAGTATATTTTAGTTTAGATGGGATGAATGGAGCATGAATAGAAAGTTTTCCATCTTCTTCCGTGTACATGTATATTCTTCTTGTTTCCGTCAAGACTGTAATTGAAATATCTGGGAACGCGCAATTTCGAAATTCAAAGACATTTTAATTAAACACATTTTTAATTAAATTATATCAAAATAAAATGACTCCTCACAATCACGTTATTCTGAAACTAAGTAAATGTTTGTGCGAGGATGAGAACTTTTGTAATGCAAAATATCAAAGGGATTTTTTTTATGCTTTAAATATGAATGAAAATTAAATTATTATGCTGTAAAAAATAAATAAATAAAAAAATTCTCCATATTTTATTAAGTGAATGTCTTATTTTAACTGAATGATTAAAAACTTTCAGTAAAAAAAAATCATTTTCTTTGGGAGAATAATTTTTGAATATCAGTAGTGGTATTCCTTAATTTCTCGGTAAAATAAAAGTGTTTTAACAGATTTTATTTCTTCAAAAAAATGCAAATTTTCAAAAAAACTGAATAAATTATATTTTAAAATTAGCTGAATTTACACTGTTTAAACAGGTACTCAAAAATAAGTAAAATGTACTCCTTTTTAAGTACATTATCATGGCTGCGAATACATAGGTTTCAATTTTGTGAAGACATGTACTCTAAAAATGAGTACAATGAATAAAAAGAGCAGTTGTTAGCCTACATAGGCTGCCTTCATAAATCACTTTTAATAAAGAAAATTACAACCAAATTTTACGGTGAATCGAACCCAGATCCACAGCGCAGACCAGATCCTCATCCGTTAAACTACCAGGGCGACTTAAAGGAGTTATAAACAGAAGAAACGTTAAAAAGGTGTCCCGAAATAATGGGAAGTAAGATAATTGAATTGTAATAACTCAGTTTCCATTTAAATAAATTGACATCAATTAATATTTTCAGGTTGCTTTGTTAAGACGGCTTGAACAGAAACTGATATTAACAATATTAAATCACACTCATTTTTAAAAAAGTATGTTTACTTATATTGTAGTAAGCAATCGCTCATTTACCATTGTATTCAAAGAAAAACTATTACGAAAAATGTGTACTCATTTTTTTAAAGTAACTTTTTTACAGTGTACAATTTTAGTTTATGCAAAAATTACCAAACGATAACTAAAGTCAATGTAATTATGAACTGGTTAACTTAAAATATAGATCGGAAATATTTTTACAGGTTTAACCACATTCTAATATAACATTATTCTTATAATAAATATTAATTTACAAAATTTACAACAAAAAAAATGTTAAATTTTTTTCTAAATGATTTCAACCCAATTTTTAAGATTTTAAGGTATATATATTTTGTCAAAAAATTTACTTTACATTTAGAATAGTATCCTTAAACAAATTTAAAATTTATATATGTATATTTTTGTTCACGCACCAAATGATACCATTTTAGAATAAAAAAAAAGCTTCAAAAACATAATTTGTTTTGAAATTAATTAAAAAATTTACTTTGAATATTTGTTATACGTAATATATTGGATCTGCAAACCAATATAATTAAAATATTTTTTTTATCTTAACACTTGTATATTTCCAAACAGAAAAAAAACACCCTAATCTCTCATAACGACCCACAATTAATGTAAATTTTCCTAATCACATTTCCATATTTGAAAAAAAAAATACATCAAACTCACATAAAGAAAGCGAAACTGTCATTTAACCGAAGAAAAAAAAATCTATTTGAACGTTGAAAAACGATCCTTACTTCCATCTCTCCCAGACTCCATATCTCAGGTGCAAAACATTAAATAAAAAATATTTCACGGATTCGAAATCATCAGATCCAGAACACTCCCCGCCAACATAATGGGGGTGGGGGTGGGGAGGGGGTCTACGCCCATCACCACCCCCTTGACAAGGAGGGTTGGGAGAGGAAGTGAAGAGAAGAAAGGAAAGCCGCATCATTAGGCCTAATACTCCTTCACCCAAGCGTGATCCTGGAAATTGGTGGGACGGATTTTTGCCATCTCTGGAATTAAATCGCCCGTAAAGATCTGGTACGGAAACCCCCCTCTGGAGAAAGAAAAAATATCATCTCACCCTTTTTTCCCACTATTGAGTATCTTTCTATTTCCTTTGATCTCGGCTGCTGTCGAGAAGAGGCTTTTAAGGGGCTGTTATGGGGTGTTGATGTCTTGCTCGCTGTGTCTTGTTAGGGGTGTTTGGGATAGTTCGGGGGGGGGGGGGGGGGCTTGAATTTAATGGGATTGAAAAAATAGATGTTGTGGACTGATAGAGTTAACGTCTTTAACTATAGTTGGAGTGGTCAGTGTGAGTTGTGTAGTCTTAGAGAGATAAAAGTTTCGGGTAAAACATCAAATGAAGTTCATTATAGTTTAAATTATCCTTATTTCATCAAAAAGCTTTGATAACTAAAACAAATCCCTGCATTTAACTCTAGATAGTTTTCTGTGTAGCATTTTTTAAACTATATTTGGAGTGGTCAGTGTGAGTTGTATAGTCTTAGAGAGATAAAAGTTTCGGGTAAAACATCAAATGAAGTTCATTATAGTTTAAATTATCCTTATTTCATCAAACAGCTTTGATAACTAAAACAAATCCCTGCATTTAACTCTAGATAGTTTTCTGTGTAGCATTTTTTAAACTATAGTTGGAGTCGTCAGTGTAAATTGTATAGTCTTAAAGAGATAAAAGTTCTGGGTAAAACCTCAAATGAAGTTCATTATAGTTTAAATTATCTCCATTTCATCAAAAAGCTTTGATAACTAAATCAAATCCCTGCATTTAACTCTAGGTAGTTTTCCGTGTAGTATTTTTTTTTCTTTATTTATATTTTTTTGGAGATGTCATTAACCTCTTTAACGGGAATTGCGAGTGCAATTTGTTTTGCTTGAAACTGACCCAAATGGACAGTGACTAGTTGCACTCGTCATGGTATTTGTATGTCAGTAGACTATTTGTATGGCTTAAAACCATTTGTTTTCGATGTATTTCACTTACGTCACTTCTGCTGACACTTTCCAAATTGCATGCGAGTCAAATTAATATCCCGTTCACGGGGTTAAAGCGGTTTACATGTTTAGTTAAGGCGGATTATTATACAAACCTTACAATCCCCCCCTTCTAAGCAATAAATTCTTTTCCACTTTGAATATTGTTTTCTTGTAATTTAGAATCATAGTCAAATAACGAAAAAGACACTAGAGACACTGGACTCTCCTAAATTCCATTCCTCATTACCTGGGCGAGACCATTTGAACCACAACAGATTTAGCGTACAACGTCAGACTGAATAATCTATTGTGTTGAAAGGGGTGGTGAACGTAAATCCCCTTTACCTCAAATGTACCAATGTTGGTCGTAGTAAAGAGGTTTGTAGACTTTGGTTCCAGCTCCGTTGTTCAAATCATCTGACCACAGTTCAAATACGCGAAGGCGTTTCTACGTCTTTATTTCTGGATATATCACGAACGACTGTCAAAAGCAAGTTTTTACATTTCAAGTGCAACGTCAATTTAACAAACTAACAGATAACGAGTTCAACGTTTTTCCAACGAGATTAGAAATCCGATGGAATTACTCAAAATTACTAACATTGAAAAAATTCAAGAAATGTTTTTTGTAAAGATACAAAAAGAAAGCATTTTTTTCTTCAAGGAAAGGAATAGGACATGACTGCTCTGGTATTATCTGAAGATAGATTTAATTTTATTCATTTTGACAATTTTATAACTCCCCCCAATTCTGCATGTAAATCTTTACTAATACACACACAAATACATATATATATATACGTTATATAAAACTTCCTTTAGCCTTCACCAAATAACAATATAGATTTAGCAAATGTACTCTTGATATTTCAAAATTTAACCTTATTCATTAGTACAAAAAAAACTCACTTTTTGTGAAATAAAAGTATTCATAATTAATTTATTGCAGAACAACGAAGAGATGTATAAACACTGAAACATGCTTTCTACGTTTATTCTTAAAAAAATATTAAAGATATTACTTACAATTCATTCATATTGTTTTCAATGTATGTACTTTAAAATGTATTTCTTGAATAGACTATATTCATGCTTGTCTAAATATTTTACGTATTTAGAAATTTTTTTAGAACCTCAGGCAACAATAAAACAAAGTTTTATTCGTGAGTTAGAATTTTGGATTTGGTAGATTCTACCATATAATTTTTATTTTTTTATTTTTCTGTAATATTTGGTAAAGTCACGTTTACCTAACTGAATAAAGAACTAAAAAAACATGTACCGTAAGTTAGGGTTACTTGGATCCTTGGTGGGCTTTCTTAGACATACATTAAAAAAACATTATTTCTTAGTCAGCTGCCATGAAAATAAGATGTAATTCACCATATCTTTTACTGGTAGCAATTTCACCTACTGGTAGAAACAATCTGGAATGATTGAATTTTTGTTTAATGCTGGGTCCAAGAAACCATCCAAGGTATAAGTAACTCCAAGTTAGGAAAACAATAAGTCGTTTATGATACCGTCTGTTTTTATAACATAAAAGTATCGATTCAGGATAGAAATTGTTTTACTATCAATATTAACAATAATTATGGGCATTAAATATATATATATATATATATATATATATATATATCCATCAGTAACTTAATAAAAATTTGAACTATTCAAAATTTTATTGTAAATTTTGTTATTTAAGTAAATTGTCGATGTACAACGACATGCAAAATATTCATTTGCCTTTTAATTTACTTTAATTAATATAATTGATTTTGCTGTAGATATGCAATTTAAAAAGAAATATTTATTATTATGGTATTAATGTCGATGTATAATTATAGTAATAATTGGCCGAACTAGAAAAATAATTATTAGAATAACTTATAATTTTATTAAATATGTTTTCAAAAATAGTGAACTAGTTTTATTCAACTTGTATGAAATCAATGACTGTATTCGCCTTACCAATATTTTTCTGTAATGAAATAACTTTGCCTACTTATAAAAATCACAACTAGATGGTGGCAACATTCATGTTGATAATGTAACTCAACTTGTATAGTCTGGCTCTGATTAATTGGCGGATGGGTAACGCCCTTTATCTTGGTTTCAACGAATCATCAAACGAGGTCGAGCGAATTGACCAATTGACTTAACTAAAACATGTAAACTATGTGACGTCATAGCGGCCATTTAACAAGAGTATACTGTTCGTGTTGTGTAGGACAGTCTGTTTTAGTAGCCCACTAAATGTCTCTTTTCTACTATTTTATAGCTTGAACCTAAAGTTTAATTAAACTGTTTTTTTTTCTACAATGCTCTAGTAATCCTCTGTCGTTAAACAATATGCAATTAACGGTCTACACAATTTATTTCGTTGCAGTTTTATTTTAAATTTACAATGCCTTGTTAACTCTTGGCATGCAAGATATTTAAATTGTTTTGACTGTTTAGAAGTGTTAATGATTTTTCGTGTGCATTGCTTTTCCTTTTATTCTAAAATTTTAAATTAATTGTAAATGGATAGATTGTAAGTTGTATCTAAAACCTTTATAACTAAAAAAATATTGTAAAATTGAGTATATTTATTAATTTAAAAAATGAATTGTATTGCTAAAACTAGTAGCTCTGGGAACAATGTGCCGTTTTTAGGGATTTCTTGGAACATTCATGCCAAATTTGAAGAAAATCAAACATCATGTTTGGTCGTGGCTGCGAAACAAACTAATTTACAGACAAACATATGAAATGCTGAAAGAGTTGAAACAAAAACATCGCTGATGCTCGGTAAAAAACTAAAAATCCCTGAACGTGATATCAAATCCATGAGAATCAAACGGTTAAAAAACAATTATTAAAAAAATATATGAACTTTTTCGTACTTAACTTAAACAACACATTTGAAAATGCATTTGTTTTAGTATTTTCTTCACCCAAATTAAACAACAATTAAATTTAATGATTATATATTTTAAATTTTACTAAATCTATTGTATGAATGAAATGATTTAATTTACATATTTTCTGAATACGCGAAAATATATAAAATAATGTATCTATGTCGAAAAGTAACCGTGTTCTACTTAACTAAAGTATAGAAACATTAAATAATATTTTAACTTTTAATGACTTAATTATGAATTAATGAACTAATTAGCACATTTTGTGGTTTAAAACGGCATTTTTGATGCAAAATGTACGTTCTTGTTTGTTTTAATTAATATTATAATGGGAAAAGGTTTGCCAAAAAATATTTATTTTCCATTTGTCATTGTCAATTATCACAAATGTATTGTACATGTCTGCAATTGTTAATTATTAACTTAACCAATAGAATATTTTTGTGTTTACAGTTTCCAAAGTTTATCAATGCGCATTATCGTCCGCTTTTTAAATGAACTCAATCGGTAAAAAAGTGTCTTCCTAAAAGGTTTAGAGTTTCCTTCGAATCACGACTTTTTAAAATACCAAACGTCATGGCTCTGACAAACATAACTAATTTATACTTAATTGAGAGTTTAATGAAAATGAATCTATTCCCAGAATATGACACTCACTTTGTTTCTTTAAAAGGAGATTTTTCCCTTTAAAACGTTTCTTGAAATGGATTTTTAGAATGAAATACTTGAATTTGTTCAGGATGCAGCTTATGAAATTATAATTTATTTACAAGACAACATGCGAATGGTGGATGGCATTTAATTAACGCCATCAACTTAAGTGACTCGTATAAAATATTCAAGTGTGCGAAAAGTCATTTTTTAAAGCTAAGCAGGATAATAAAAATAAATTTCTTGATGTGTGGTTTAATATAATTTAGAAGCAAGGTTTAGTTTATTTATTGTTTTGTATACGTTATTTTTTTATTGTTTAGTAGCACTTGGTGCATAGGACATCTTCTACAGTCCTTTTCTAAAATTTTTGTTTCCACAATTTTGAGTAACCAAATGAGCTGAAGCAATATTTAAATTGATGATGTAGTGGTATCGCTATCGCAACATGCTTATATCAATTGATTACAATTACTTGGACCGTGAAATACAACAACAGGTTAATCTTCAATTAAATAAAATGTTGTTTATAACGTATTTGGAAGACCAATGTTTCACTTTCTATGGACGACGTTATGTTCATACTGCGCTATTAAAAAAGTTGTTATATGGATGTTCCATATTATTTCGATAGCATATTATATTATAAATATGCATATTATTTATAAATATCTGTATAAAAATGTAATGAACATTTTGTTATCTCTACATTTCATGATAGTTTACAGGTTGTGAATTCTTTCCAAAAGATTAACACTACGCCTAAAATGTCAAATTTCCACAATTTCACGAAAATTGAATTCATTTATTTAAAAATATTGGGAATGTCAGATGAAATATTATAATAAATATTCACAATAATCTCAATCATTTACTTCAAAATATTGGAAATGTCAAATGAAGTAGTGTAATTAATATAAGACATTTCTCATCGAGTTTTAGATATGCTATACTTAAAAAACTATGATAAATACGTTAAAAAAAAGTTTCCTGCCACTTAGAAAATCACATAAAATTGTGTTTCAGCTTAACAGGTTTTCAATATGTTCGCCCTTGATGGCGAAACATACATACATTTTAAAATCAAGTTCAAGCTATATTTATATCACCCTGCCATATACCATATGATGTTGCTTTTATGATGACGTTTACTATTTTGTGCTTTTACTGAATACTGAAAATGTCGTCATATAACCAATTATACATGAACAACTATTTTCATAATAAACATAGCATTATTTAAAACACATATTACAATTTTTTATGCATTTATATTAAATCTCTATCTACAGTTTTGCAATTTATTTTATGTTGTTCATTTTAATAAATTCACTAAAAAACTTTGGTAGCACATATTTATTTGGATGAATTAAGTTTAAAAACCTCTGTGGTAATAGATACAACTTCTTTGCCATTTAAAATAGTAATTTCCAGCATTTTATGTACATAAGATAATGTCGTTTTACACGGTTATGATGATAAAAATTTCATAGAATATAAAAGTATTAACTCTAAAATAAAAATGATACCCAAAAAAGTAATTTTTTCATATATCCTATTTATATTGAATGGACCGGGCATTGTGAAATTTATTTTATACAGCCATAGTGCAATTTTAAACTGTGACAGGACATTAATTATATACAAGAAGAAGTCTTTTTGTGTAAAAGGGAAGAAATAAAGCAAAAAATGTCCATCTATCTAAAGATGGAAGCAGAAGCACTCGATCATGTCCATCATTTTGAATGTAGGTGCTTTCATTTTTAAGAAAGGTGGATATCGGTATGGTGTGAATAAAGAAATGCCATTGAAAATACCGTTATATATAATGTAACCAATATTTTTTTAAAGTAACTTTTTTTTATACAATGAGATAAAATAAGTTTAAAGATGCTTCTTATTTAATGGTGATTTTCACTGTTATATAACCGATTTAAAGATTGCTTTTTATATGAAATGTTATCATATTTTTTCTATAAACAGGGATATCTCTTCAATGGTTACTGACATTATTAAATGTTTGATCTATTATAGATGATATGTTTATTAATAGTTGGGTGTGAGATCAAAAAAGTTTTTTTTATATATCATTCCGTCTTATAACTTTAATGTTGTGTCATATACATTTCATAAAGCACCAGCATATCGTATTTGGCTACTGTATTTATAATTGATATAATAAAATATACAATATTTAAGATTAATGGAAGTAATTTTCATCTGGGCTTTTCAAATGTCTTTGAAAGCACTCTAGATATACCAACTTAAATGAAATTGGCCATAATGTCTTTGGAGTGAACTAAACAGTACGTTTCCAGTAAAATCTCGAACTTAATCGTTCTTCCTTAACTCGACCCTCGAGACGCGTCATTTTGTATGGCCATAAACTGCTTCAAATCCGTGATATGTGACATAAACTTATTCAAAACAGCAGCCAGCAACTTTGATACCCTCTCCAACTGACCACATTCCACAAAGCGGTCGCGTCTTCCCCCCCCCCTTGTGATTTTTGAGGTGCTCGTCGAATGCCGAATCCCGCTAATCATACGCTAATTCCAGACAACATCTGAAAGGCCCTCGAGATTTCAGGCCATTCAGCAAATCACCGCATCAACTTGATGAGAAGGAAATGCTTCAAACTCTTCCAATCGGAACGGAATCCGTGTAGTGGCGGGGACCCCTCAAACCTCAATCGCCGCGCACTAAGTAGCCATCAATATTCAGGCGTAGTGGCTCCCCAGGCGCATCCCGTTAACAGAAAACTATTTTGGCCAATAATCACACACAGATGCGTGCGTGTGTACTTAGTTGTCTAATAGCCCGCTCGAAATCAATGGCGGGTGAAGGTGTTAAAGGGTTTCGGGAGGGGCGCGGAATAGTTCATTTCGCTCCGGGATGAGCCGCAGTGACAGAGCGAGGGGGGTGAGGGTTGTGGCGATTGTGACAGGGGCATCCATTCAACTATAAAACGCGCTTTGTGGGAATGGTCGCACATCCTACAATTCAAATCCGGTTGGTTATATGGCCGGGGAGGGGGCTCGCTTGAAATTGAAATGGAGCTTTGTTGGGAAATTACAGTGAAGTGAGTGGTGTGTATGGGAATTTAATGATAAGTTATTAATTCAAATATTGGCTACAGAGTTTCAGAATTCAGATACAATATTATATATTAAAATTGCAAATGTTTATTAACATTTCTTATATATATATATATATATATATATATATATATATATATATATATATATATATATATATATATATATATATATATATATATATATATATATATATATATATATATATATATATATATATATATATATATATATATATATATATATATATATATATATATGAGTATAATTTTTTCCCCTACTGTAGCAGCGAATGTGTTAACATAATATATTACGTATTTCTGATTTTTATAGAATTTAAGTAAACAAACATTCAATAAAATTTTCCATGATCTTGCAACATTTAAGTTAGTATTAATAAAAAAATATTTAAAATTTTTCTTTATTTGTAAGCATGCGAATCGTTTTTAGTGTCCTATTATAATCAAAATTTCAATAACCATAAGTCAAGTTATTATTAAAAATGTTTTTTATGCAGTTTTAAATAAATAAAGGAACAATAGTTTGTTTTTATAATGTTTTAATATTTTTTATAATGTTATAAAAGTTTTTGCAATGTTATAATAGTTTTTATAATGTTATAGTAGTTTTTATAATGCTAATAATATATTACGCAATTTTCTGCTTTCAATAGAATCTCAGTAAACAAACATTCAATAAAAAATTTTCAATATGATTCAGTATATAAGTTAATATTTATAAAAAAATTGAATATTTTTTTTATTTGTAAACATTCGAATCGTTTTTAGTGTCCCATTAAAATCATATTTCCATAACCGTAATAATCATATTAAAAATATATTTTGTATGCAGTTTTAAATAAAATACTTTATAATTTGTTAACATTAAAAAAAATACATATGCATTTTTATTGACTTATTAAAATATATCTTGATTGAATTTCTGTCACCAGCTGTGGAATCCCATTGATTCTTTAAAACTTCTTTTACAAAATACACTAAAAAACTTTAAGAAATTAATGAATTTGAAGTAAAACACCCTTTTTTAACTCCATAGTAAATGCTCCATCCATTCACCATCAACAGTCTTGCCGTAGAAGAACCCCTTTCAATAAATTAAGCCATTTGTCGAATCCAATAGACATATGTAAATTTATTTTATGTGTGAGAAACGACATCTTTGAAGACGAAAGCACTTTACTATTCTGCACAGTCGATTGAAGAATTTTCTTCACTCCTTCCATTCAAGGCATTTCCCCGTGAGCTTAATGATTTAGGCACATCTAATGGAGAAATCGTGTACGCATATTCTTACATTGCTAATGGTACATTCCATACTCGTTATTCCAGGACACATAAGAAGAAAGAAATCGGAATAGTTAATCGGGAAGACATAACTTTAATTTCGAAGTTAAAATTGTCTACTTAATTTTATTTTGTAAATTAAAAAATAAAATTAACATTTAAATTGGGTCTTAAAAGACAGAATATGTATTACATGTTGTACGCTGTTTCTTAAAAAAATATAGTGGTGCCAATTTAATTTTAAATATTATATTTGACCTAATAGTCTCTCTAAAGCAAAGCTCTTACTCATCACTAATTTTCCATATAACCGAGATCCACTTTGGAAAAGTGGATACGTATGCCATTTTTAAAAAAAATAGTTATCTAGCGGTAATATATATATACAACAAAAACATAGTAAACAATAGATAATGATAAAAAAAGGATATAATTGAATAAAATTCATAGAAAAATCAAATAGGAATCAGCGCTAGAGCTGCATGAAGCATAAGGATAAAAATATATTGTAAAACAAAAAAAAAGATAAAATTAAATAATACATTTTTGTTAAATTAGAATAAAAATATAGCAAATGTAATGAACGCCAAATAATAAAACTAAAATAGGAATTATTAAAGTAAAATTTATACTAATAAATATTTTATTAAAAAGTGAAAGACATAACCAAAACGGTACTTTGTCAGGGGGTAGGACCGCATTGAAAAGTCAAATTGAGCTCTTTCTGTATTAGCAATGTTAAAAACAAATTGCCAACAACTCCTTATGTACACTAAAGCATCATTATACAACATCTTTAATAACTCACTCCATCATTCCCGGGTTTGAGAGTTAATTAAAAAACACTGTCGTGAATAAACACAGCAAATAATTTTACGTCACTTTTCAAAATTTAATTTTTAGGTTTTAATTATGGTATTCGTTAAATGGCAGGATTTATAGTACTCGGTTAAAGGACAAAAGAATGAACACATAATGCTTAACAGTATGAAGAAAATACGGGCTGATTATGTTGTGCCAGCTTAGGTTGATCGTAACATGATAAGACAAGTATCACAATAACTTGATTATTTCCATTGATGTCTTTCACATCACCAAGGGTGCACATACTGGAAAACTGTAAAGTTTTTACCAAACTTGAAGTGTTTCTTCGTAGTAATGTGAAACGTTTCTCTGCGTAGTCGTCTTAGGTGTTTTAAATACAGCCTCTCCACACTCCGGAAGAAATTATGGCACATCCTGTATTGTGTTTATATATTTGAACCTATTTATTTTATGTCCTTACAGTTTGGGAATGGGTATTACAAATGTATATTAGTATGGTCTGTGACGGCTGCCCTTTGAGCGAACTTCTTATGATGGATGTGAACTACTGAGCCTGTGTGCGCGATGGTCTAGCTGGCGAGAAACAGTGTGCCGAACATTTCGGGTTTGGTTTGGTTAATAACGTCGCACTAGAGCTGCACAGTAGGCTATTGGCGACGGTTCGGGGTCTATCTCGAAGGAAAGACCCGAGAACACATACACATTCACACACACATTCATACATTCACCTCGTTATTTTAGAACCGTGGTCCGATGACGAGGGAACACCTAAACTGGCACCCAACGCCTTCAATAGTCGTCGGGACTTTGGACACCGATCAGATTTATCGTGCACCAGTCCCGTATACACGCCGTTAATTTTTGCGGATGTTCAGGACGACTTTTCTAGCAACCCTCCGATCACAAGATCACTACTTTTTACTTTTCTTTGTGAAGTCCATCGTCTGGCATTGAACCAGGAACCTTTGTATTCCCAGCTGACGCCTTTAATCGCTCGGCCACGGAGTTCTTCCTAACATTTCGGGAGCGCATTGTGTAAATTGCAAACTCCTCCTATGGAAATTCTGCGGATATATATACGGCGATGTTTCAGTTGTCATTCCTCAATCGATTATTGTTTACATCATGTTTTGATTTAAGTTTTTGTTATTAAAGTTTATGTTTCCCTAAACCCTTGTTTTTAACTTGGCACCCACTACATACCACCACTTCTGCACCGAGAATATAGTGTGGCTGCCCACCTCACCGGGCTGTCACACAGGTCTATAATTATAATTATGACAAAATAAAAAAATAAAAAATCTTTAGCATGTATAATAAATAAAAAAAATACAAATAATCATCAGAAATGTTTTAATGAATATCGACTTAACAAAAAAATCCCCAATAAAATATCTTTAGATGACCGATTAAAACTTTTAAGCATTTCTGTTACCCTGCCGTAATATACAGATAAACGCTCCATTTCCTTCAGACACGAGATAAGATTGTATCACCATGTATCCCATAAACGCCGTTAATTTTTAAACAAGGCTGCCCAACTACAGCTCAACCCAGACAATTTAATTCCCCTCCGAAACAAGAGCTCGCCTGCCCTTTCTGCACGAGGGCCAACATCATTAAAGGCTGGCACCAGTTCATAATGGGCAGTTAAGAAGCCATGCTTAATTATTGTAGTGGTAATGATCACCCAGTTAGGGACCGGGACCCCTGATTAGTGCGATAGTCCAGGGGGGACGGGGGTGTCGGTTGCCGTCCAATCAGATTGCTCCTGGAGTTTGGAGATATCGGGCAATAATGTCCGAGTGTGGCATTGTAAGTAATGGTTGTCAACACATGCAGCTGGATAATCGAATGCTCGAGTGGGAATGTGATCACGCAGGGTTGGGAATGCGAGGGGAAATTATTGGATATCATTGCTGTTGTATTCAATTAAATTGTAATCTGTTGCTGGCGGTGACGTTTATGCTGGTGTGCAAATGAAGGATTTGTGTTCATTTGTCTGTATATCATTGCACTTGTGTCTAGCAAAAATACCTGTTTTTTTGCACGGAATAAAGGTATACGTGCAGACGTGACTTTTTCAATTGTAGTTTTAAAAATCTAGATTTTTCATGTACGGAAACACTTTAATATTCATGATTATTCAGAAAAAATCTCTGAGTAAAATAAAATGCTAATTAGATAATTACCATTGTATTAGTTAATTAGATTTTTTTTCAAACACTATTCTGCAAGTTTTAATTGATATAGAAGCATAACTTTTGTTGGAAATTACTCGTAGTATCATATTAAATGTTTCTCCAAGACGTTTGTAGCATATAAAGTTTTTAAAACGAAATTTATACTTCAAATATCCAAAAAATATCCAATTTTATTTCAAATTTAAAATTCAATAAATCATAACTTTTTACCGAATTAACTTTTTGCCAGCATTTAAAAAATATGAATGTATATTGTTTAACAAAATATTATCATTCAACACATTAACACACAATATTATCATGACACATTTTAGTGCATTTGAAAACCTAATTATTAGTATTATTCTAGTTTATTGTTGAATATTGTCTTTTTATCAAATTATTTACGTGCATCACACAAAAAAACATCGTATTTTTCCTAGCATCCGTTACACGCCATGTCTGCCGAAAGTAGACAGCTTGAGCACCTGATCCACCCTTCATTCTCTTTGGAGGTAGTGGCCGTTTCCACTTTGATCTCTTTGACGTCATTTCATAAATAGGCTGAGCAATAAACTCGTATTAAGATATCATGAAAGGGAATAATATGATTAGTAAACACACATACGGTATGCCGGATTAAGTTTAGGACTGCTGGTGAAACTTTGATACAGCGGATAAATTTATGCTTTCGAATTTCCAGCCCATGCCAAGTGCAATCACCTCTACCGAACCCGCCGATATAGGCTGCTATCTAATTGGCTGGAAATTCGAAAGTCTAAAATTATCCGCTGTCCAAAAGATGCACCCTCAGTTTGTAAGTTACCTCGGTCTCATGGTATCATAAGAGTAACATTGTTAAGACAAACACAGTAATTTGATATAATTTTATCAAAATTTAATAGCTTTTTTTCCTTTTTATTTTATGCTCAGAAGTACAGGAACAGCTGAACACTTTCTGAATTCTAAGCGTTTGGCTATTAATTGTAATTGAAGGTTATTTTATTTATGAACTAGTAGTTCTGTATGCAGTAGACCTCACAACCAAACTTAATATATATATATATATATATATATATATATATTTATACGTCGCTTTTAATGACTCTAATGAACATTCATTCCAAATTTGAAGAAAATCTAACAATGCGTTTGGTCGTGACTCTATGTAACAAACACATTTACTGACAAATATACGAAATACTAAGAAGTCATTTAAAACAGGAACCTCCTTTGTATTCGACATTTTGTATTAAAAAGAATTTCAATACTTTTACAGAAATCAAGTTTACAATTTTTTAAATAATAAATTGCTTATTGAATAGTTTAGTGATTAGTAAAATACACGTAAATATAAACCTAGATGCTAGCACGCACATTGTTTAAAATATACTCAATAGGAAGATTTTACGTAAATAATTTGCTTAATAAATACACTAGAATTTGAATCAAACTAAGTTTTAAAATTTCGTTGGTGTGAGAACTGTACGAAAAAAACCCATTTATTTACAAAAAGGAAATATTTAAATTTGGTACTTGAAGAGTGTAAATAGTTTTTTATAATTCATTCAGCATTTTTTTATTTTTATGTTAAAAAATCTCGTATAAAATTAATATTTATTTAAATCACATTTTAATTTCATGCTGATACACCATTTTTTAAACAAATATACGCTGATACAGCTGTAAATTGATTGCAGTTAAAAGCGCAAACAACTATTTTGTTATTAAAAAGGTAATTTAAACTAACCCAGATTAATTATTTTTTCCCAATTTGGCATAATTTACGTACGTCTAATATTTTAATCATTAGTTTATCAACGACGTAATGTAAATTTAGTGGATGCACTGCCACATATTTTGTTAAATGTTGTCCTTTTAAAAAAAATTGCCAATTAACATTTTGTCGTTATTCTAAGATTAGATTTAGACATTTTTTTATTCTGAAATTATGTTTTTCGTATTTATTTTTCAAATTCATTAATTTTTTTTAAAAATATATTTCACTGGATCAATATTAAACAGTGAAATGATAGAGTATTTTTAAAAATGTTTATACATTTGTTTTCATCAATTAAAAATAACATTATAAAATACGAAATGAATAAAATTCATCCATTAAAATTATATGAATCTCTTAGAAACCTAAAAAAATAACGAAGCAAGAAATCGTTAATTTTATATATTAAATAATTGGAATAATTGGAAGTATGGCGTTTGTCCATTTGTCCACATATTAGAGTTAATCTAAAAAATGCACAACGGATTACCATGCAATTTAGACCATGCAAAGAACGTAATCTGTATACAGATATATGCTGATTTTTAGCTTTTAGAATGCTGCAACAGCAGGAAGTTGCAGTAAAAATGAAAAATAGTTTTTTATTTAAGTTTTATGGATAGAATCATTGAATAGCCACAGCTTAATTTTATCAATTTATGTTTTTTTATACGTCGTCATATAATCAACATCATGTAATTTGAATTATCTAGAGTAACTATTATTTCAAATTTGTTAATATGTAAAACTGAATATCCAGAAATGAGAACGACGGCCACTTAGCTAAAAAATTGAAAATAGTTGAAAGTCAACGAATACTTTGTTTGCAAAATTTCAGTTTTAAGGTGATCAGTTTCGAATCTGTACGATGAATCGTTCGTATGTTATAGCATATTTAATGTATTCCAGAAGAGTTGTTAAAATGGAAACTCGATTGCGCATTTTGAAGAGATAAAAACAATGAAATTGAACAGTATTAAAAGTTTACTTGAAGTGAATGAATATATAAAGATAACCCATGAAAAATCAATGTACACAAACATCAATCTCCGATTGTAAATATACTTCATAAAATGTAGTCATTATTTGATGTCGTCATTATTTTCTTAAGTAGAAGGAATAATAACTTTCCTTTTGTTTTTCAGATCTAAACGAAACAAAATCAGCTCTCAAAAATCAGAGAATGAGTCAGTGTTTCCTATAGAATCTGAGGAAAATTGATCTGTTAGATCAGATTTATATTTAATTTTATGACCTGATAACAAATTTATTTTTGTTTATGTTTTTTTTAGTTTTGTCATAAATGTCTTACCGTTATGAAACACTTTATTTGATTATTTTAAAGGTTTGAATTTTAAAAATGTATTACGATAGAATTTGAAAATGTATTACTATATAATTATAACTACAAGTTCAGTTATATATTTATAAACACATTTAGAACAAAATATACTTTATTTTTCTCTTGTACATGACTGTGTATTCCAACTAGAATTTGTTTAAAAAAGGGAAGTATTGTAAGGACATTTCAATAGCCAATATTATTATTATTAATTTTTAATTTTTTTTAAGCTAATTTAAAAAATAAATTTTTGTCTATGATAATAACATATATAACTTTATCTTACACATGTATTGTTTTTTGTTATGTGGTACATCCTAAATAAGTATATTTAAATGATTTATTTTATCTAATAGCTCATTTGTTCAATTATTTCATTTCAATTATTAATTTATTTTCAATTACTACTTGTGCTTCAAGAGGATGATAGAATTTTAGTTATCTCAGTTCTTGTTATATAAACATAAATTTCTTACAAGTTGTACATGTATCGTTATTTGATGATAATTAGATATTTCTTCAGAAAAATATAATTTTTTATACGTAGAAGATAAAACTTCAGTTATTTAAAATATTTTTTTTTCTTTCTTTAAAAGCAACAGTTGTGCAAAAAAAGATGCACTCTAAAAGTTGCTTAAATTTGAAAGGCAATGCAAATTTGTCAGAAAAAAAGCAGTTATTTGAAATGTTATTTATTTACAAATCAGCAAATTTGTGCACTTTTTTTTCAAAAATCTAGAGAAATTTGCATTTATTTGAAAAATTAGTTCCATAGAAATCTGCAGATATTTTCTCAATTTCTTTTGTTCTCTGAAACATTAATTGTCCATATATAAGCAAATTTCCACATATTCTGCACATTTCTTCAAAAACATTTACAGAAATTTCAGTTATTTGAAATTATCATTCATCACAAATTTTCACATATTCTGTACTTTTTTTTTCCAAAAAAAAATTTGCAAAAATCGCGGTTATTTGAAACAAAATTTTACAGATTAAAGAAAAAGTAAAGATATGTTTTGCTGGGTAGTTATAGACTGGAAATTGACAATCAATTTCTTCATACGGACTAGCCGTTACATGAAATAGAAAATTAACAATGTAATATTTTAATTGAATTATATGAGTATTATCTTAATGATAGCTATTTTTGTGTGTTTTTATTTTGCGCCAACTTGGCAATGAATGAAATATGTGTAATTAATTTAGTGCAAATGGAACAATAATATAAATTCTTTTAATGGAAAGGGTGTACTTTTTTTAAAATTAACATAAGCTGGAATCTTATGGATAGCATTTAGAGTTGGTGTTCCAAATTACTATTGGACATACATTAAACTGTAAAATCAAATTTCTATAAATTTTAAAAGCATTTGAATAAACTTTGATTGAATAAACTTTAAAAAGAACATAATGATGTAGTTTTAGTTTTAAGGGGACTTGGTACCCCAAAAATTATTTTCTATAATTTGATATAAAATTAAATAATTTTGTGATGACTACATGTAAACTATTCAGGAAAGAAGATTTAGAAGAAAAAAATGTTGAAATGTCTTCAAACTTTTTCAAAAATTAAATTTTTGTTAAATTTTGCGAAGATTTAAGGCATTTTTCAAAATGCTTCTTCTCCTTCAGATTTTATTTTTGTGCATCGAATTTTTTTTTTAAGCTGTATTGATTTATGCTTAATAACTTTAGGGATCGGATTTTGCATAAGTATTTTAGTTTAGGAGAAAAAAAATAATTAGTGAAAATTCGGCCATTTTTTTCCAAAAAACTCTAATTCTTAAACAATTTATTTTTTTTAATAAATTTTTTTTAATATTTTTCTAATTCCATCCCTAATTATATTCAATACACTCTTGTGTACAAGTTCAAAAAATTTCACAATAATTCATACATATTTGTTTGAGTTTTAGTATTTTAAGTAGGTGTATGTTCACGAAAACAGCAAGCTGAGATAAACGCATTTAAAGATTTCAGTATTGAAAATAATTTATTAGAAATGTCCCAATTAACTCAAATATTTTTTCACATAAATAACGTATATATATCCTACAAATTATGTAAAATTAATGACAAATAATAATTATTTTATTTTGGTACAACTTTAAATAAAAATGTCACTTTCAGTATTCAATGCATGTATAATTTCTAAAAACACAATAAAATCACTCACTGTCAAGCAAATTTTCATTCTTGTAATACATTTTTGGCAAACAACTAACTACTGAATATTATGAAACAAAAATTGATTGCAGATATTTATATAATTTGCTTTAACGTTGAGTGTAATGCAGCGAAAACTGAAATTTTTTTAGTGGTTTTATACATGACACTCACTGTAAAATTAAAGCACCCTTAGTTACTCCTTATTTATTCTTAAATGACTTTTTCTCTTTATGCATTGCAATATTTACAAGTTTGAGTGCAAAATCCCTGATAAGGCGGCGTATTTCAAAATAAGAGATTTTGCAGTACGCCCCATTTGCCTCTATTGTCTTTTGGGCAAATCAATTCACACACAGAGTTTCAGTAAATTAATTTCCCTCCTGACCCTAAAGATTTTGAAGACTTTTACATAGTATGTATAATTCTTAGTTGTATTCACATACAAAATTTGACAAAAAAACACTGACTCGCTTTTTGTTTACAAATGTATCTTTGGGATACCTGAACTAGTTGATGATGTGTACAATTTCGTTGGCATTTTGCGTTTGGCAGGTAACACATCTTTATAACAGTCCTGTAAAAGTAATCCTTTGATACATCGACATTATTTTGCTTAGATGTACCTATTTTTACATTACGTTTTTGACTTTCACTTGTAACCCATTGGATAAGGAGTGAAGAAAACGTTCATAATATGATTAATATTTATTCAATCGTTTTGAAACTTTGGGAAAACATGCTAGAAAGTTGCAGCGTTATTTTAAACCAATATATATTTTTTTTTTGACATTTTCATCGATTTTGGGGTACCGAGTCCTCTTAAATATCTCTTTCCAATTGGTCGGTAAATGGCACGTGATCGGTTACTGGGGCATTCCACCTAATTATAAAAAGTTAAAGGAATATAAATCGTTTGAGATATTTTACCGATATATGCGAATCTAAACATTTGAAAATAAACAAGTAATTGTATTTAATCAACCGTATTTTATTTCGGGTAAAACATTCATAGTGCCAGAACCAATTCAAATATTAAATGTAATTTAATTTTTATAAGAGAAATTTGTGAAGATTTCCCAAAACTTTTACATATCTGAACGGTGTAAACATTCGTCTACGAAACGTTTCATGTATTGCAAGCTGGAATGTTTGTATCCAAAGTATTCAATTTTCTAATTGATGCATATACTCATAAAGTTTTTTTTCAATTCTAAAGACTTTTGTGTCATTAAATGATTAGCTTTAAGTTTAAAGTTAGTATTGAATGAAATATATATATATCCAAAAACACACACATTTTTTATTATATCGGGTAGTTGAATAAGTTCTCGCTGTTTTCCAACAGATGGGGTTACCGGAACTGCTTGCGTTATTTTATGATAGTGACCCATCTATTTATAAGTACTATAAGCAAGCTTGAAATCCAGTGTATGTTATTTCGCGGAAGTGCAAACAACTTTATTTGTCATTGCGTTAAATATGTCAAATTTCGTGCCAAAAAAAAGTATTTGCGGGGAATTTTACTGCACGCACTATTTTATTCAAAAAAAATCTGCAGTTGAAGCTCACATAATTCTTTTTGAGACTTATAGCGACCATGCTCTGTCTGAAACTACTTGTAGAGATTGGTTTAGACGCTTTAAAAATAATGATGCTCTGGCGCACCGAAGAAGTTTGAAGACGAACAATTGGAAGCATTACTTCATGAAGACTCATGTCAAATGCTAGCTGAACTTGCAGAATCATTAGAAGTTGATCACACATCCATCAGGGGAGATCGCCACAGACTACAATTGGAGCGATTAAGCCGAGCATTGAAGGAAAAACGGCCGCTGTACGAGCAGAGACACGGCAAGGTCATTTTGCAGCATGACAACGCTCGGCCACATGTTGCAAAACCGGTAAAAACCTACTCCTACCCCTCCCGCCGTCTTCAAGAGACATTGCCCCTTCCGACTACCATTTGTTCCGGTCGATGAAGCATGGGCTGGCTGAGCAGCCGTTCCGTTCTTATGAAGATGCCAAAAATTGGGTCAACTCTTGGATAGCCTCAAAAGATGTGTCATTTTTCCGACGTGAAATTCAAATGCTGCCAGAAAGATGGGGGAAATAGTGGCTAGCTATGGACAATACTTTCAGTAACAAGTTTTTTTAATGATTTTTTTTAAATAAAACATTAATTTTCACAAAAAAACAGCGATATCTTATTTAACTGCCTGATAACTAGCGTCATACACACATACGCACAATCATAGGTTTATAAGTAATAATTTGGTAATAAGGAAGTATATAAATTATAATTGCAGTAAAATAGTTTAAAAGGGACAAATTTGTAGAGATATTCGACATAAAAATGCTCTTTTGGCACATAATAAACGTTAGTTCAGTGAAGCAATTGAAAATGTTTCATGAATATCTATAAAGCAATAATAATACCAATATCCATTCAGTATTAAATAAAATTATGGCCGTGGTAATCTTCTAAATTTTGTAATCTGCTAATGCACAAATCCCTGCCATCCATTTGATTTGAAATAAAGTCTACTGCATCTAATAAAGTCTACTGCGCCTAAATCTCATGCCCTAATATTTTTTAGTTATAATAGTTAAACATACAAATTACTATAAATCATTCAATATTGAGTTAATTCCTTACGTAATATAAAATAGTATTAGTTTTCCTATAAATGTCTGTTTATTGAATATTATTATTATATATTTATTATAGTTTTTCAATATGCATAAAACAAGATAATTAAAATATTAAACTTTACATGCAGTCTGTGAAAAGGTAACAATCTAGTAAAATAGTTTATGTACATACACATCTCTGTTAAATAGACAATCATGATATTAATAGAATATATTAAAATATTATTGTATTTATATGTTTTTTATAGCTATTCAAAGTATTAAATAAATCAATTGTAGATAAAGGTCTTAGAACTTGTAATTTAATAATCCTGATATTTAATGTTTGCAATTAACCAAAACAAACTGCACCAATTAATTTTTATTTCAAATTGACTAGTGACACAACATAAACAACACTTTAGAACAACCAAGAGTCTTGTCGGAAAGCAATGCTTTTAAAAAAATACTCTCCGACTCGTTGGATACAGATACATACTAATTAATTTCCCACCAAGAACAAAACACACAGCGAACAAATCAAGACATTCCTTATCTGCGTAATCACTGAACTAAAGGAATTCTTTATATTTTCTTAGTAGGTGAAACACGCCGCCATTTTATCTTGGCGCGAAAATAGGCTGAGCAATGGGTCGCCAAGCTTTTGAACGGGTATGTGGCTTTTTGTAAGCAGTCTGAGTCCTCTTAAACTGTTACCAGATCTAGTTGTGGATTATTTGTTTTTTTTCCTATTGAGCATCAATGAATCATTCGTGCCTAGTTAGGTTAGATTACGCGGATCTGTGAGCGTGATTAAAGGTTTAGCCTTGGATGGGCGGTATATTTGTCACTGACGATTCGATTGAACGGTGCAAACAAACAATGTCTATTTGTTTAAAGTAAAAGTATTTTATGACTCAGTGCAAAATATAATTAAAATATTCATTAAAAAAACAATGAATATATTCTTAACTACGTTTAGTTCAAGGTTTTAAAAATTTGAAGTGAGCTTAATCATTTACTTAGTAATATTATCATAAGAGTTTTAATTAAAAAAATGTAATTGAGGTAACGTAGCGTTTGCAAATATAAGAGTAAAAAATTTAAACTCGTTATTACTAAATAATCTAGTGTAAAATTATACAAGTACAATTGCATGGCTTGTATGTTCAAATAAACAAAAAATATTTTGAAACAGTAAATAATTTCACTAACATAATAAAAAACTATGTTGTATACTGTAATTATCAAAAACTAATATTACCTTACTATTATTAAACTTTTCCGATACATTGATTTACGCTAATTTTGCAAAAACTGAAAATTTAACCTGAATTTGATTTTGTGTTTTAAAATTTGATTGAATTATTTCTTCTTGAATATCTATATGGTAAATCAACAATTGCTAAAAATATATGTAATGTAGTTTATTTTCCATTAAAATATCCTTCTTTTTTAAGTGATAAAATATCACATTATGTACATTATAAAGTTCTGGTAATAATATTAAATGGATATTTAATAGAATTTCTTAAATTAATATTTTGATTTGTACTTCCATTACCTTTTTGTATCTTCCGAAGTAATATGCAATTTAAAATTATTTTAGTACTTGGATAATTTTCGTTATCTTTTTAATGGAAAAATTTTGTACACACTTTCTTATAGCTATAGTTTGCATATATATATGACATCATTTTTAACTGTCCACAAACTAATGTATTTACCATTCGCATAGGAAAACCAATATTTTTGTTTTGGAAGACAAGTATAGATGACTATGTTTTCATAAGAGTTATCGGAAATCAATACGTTATATTAACGAGTTAAGAAACGTATTTACGGTAAATATATAAGTGTTTACAAGAAGTGTTTTATGAACGGAGTATTTAAATTGCACATTTGCTGCATGATACTCGTATACACAATTATAACATTCTACGTAAAGTAAAAAAAAATATTAATTTACCTCACATTATATAATAATAATCTACTATTGATTTGTTTAGAATAAGTAACAACTTATCATGATTTTGTTTAGAATAAGTAACAACAGTAACATTAACTTATAATTTTGTTTAGAATAAGTAACAACTCATTATGATAGTTTTAAATGTAAGAAAATCATATGAAGATAAATTCCTTATAATTTTGTTTAGAAAAAGTAACGACGTATTACGGTTTTGTTTAGAATAAGTAGCAACTCATTACGATTTTGTTTAAAATAAGTAGCAACTGATTCTGATTTTGTTTAGAATAAGTAACAACTCATTACGATAGTGTTAAATGTAAGAAAATCATCTGAAGATACACTGTTAAAAATAGGTACTTAAAATTCAGTAAAATGTACTCATTTTTGAGTACATTCGATGATCATCATAGCTCCGAATACATAAGTTTCATTTTTAAAAAGACATGTACTCAAAAATGAATACAATTAGTATTTGCTTGCCTACATAGGTCGCCTTCATAAAATATAACCTTTAATATGTATCGATAATTACAATCAAGACTTACAGTGAATGGAACCCAAATCTTCATTAACCGTAGTCCAGAGCCTTATCCGTTACACTACAAGGGTAACTTGAATAAGTTATAAACAGAAGAAGAATTGAAAAGGTGTACCGAAAGAATGGGGAGTAGGGCGGGTCGAAAAAACATTTTTTTCGATATCGGTATTCTAATAGTGCGGAAAGGGTGACCAGTGTGGTCAATAAACAGGCTGTAAAATATTTTTTTGATCGGATAATTTCTTCTGCCTCCTCATCGCACTTGAAATTTCGAAATTTGGGTAAAAAATGGCTTTTTTCGCTTATTATAGGAAAAATAATATTTTTCGAAATAGTTATCCTAATAGCACGGAAAGGGTGTCTATTATGATCAATAAACAGGATGTAAAATATTTTTTCGATCAGATAATACCTTCTGCCTCCACATCGCACTTGAATTACCACTATTTTTGTTAAAAAGTGCACTTTTTCATGTGATAAAAATACGGTTCGAATACTATTTAATAGATGCATATACACAAATACACTTACAGATGACTAGATTACAGACGTTTGAATTCATTCTTATGGTCGAATTCATTGGGGGATACAGTGAGGGGGGACACAGGGGCCCGTGCCGCCCCCCCCCCGTTCTTCGGACAGGCCCACTTATTTTTTCCTTAAGTAATCGTGGCAGATATAATGTAGGTAAAAAACTTTTTTTATTTTACAGTTTTTGTCTACAAAATCTGGTAGTCAAGCATTAACAACATTTGTACAACAACCACTAAATCAATATATCGTGCAGTGATCTCCAACTCCTTTGAAATAATCACACAAAATCTTTACATGACTTATATCATTGATTTTAATAAGAACGTTGTTCTAATGCATTCAGTTCAGCTTTGCTGGGAGAAATGAACGCACACCCCTCTCTACATCAGCTTTGGAAGGTGACACTCTTACCTTAATTGTGAGCCCTTCAACAAACTCTCTAATGTACGATTTTCTGTCCATCATCATTATCAGCAAAAGGTTCTAAGGATACGCGGAGTATGGGTGGCGATATATTGCTGCATCAACGACATTTTTTAGTTTTGACTAATATATTTTTATCTAGAGATAGCTATCCAAACAGGCTTATAACCATGTTTTAGGAACGTGTAGACTTTATGTCGATCCATGTTGACGTGTAAACTCTCATAATAAACTTAACTATGTATGTGGAGAACTGACATATAATCGTAGTACTCTGTTCGCTGTGTCATACAGCGGGAATGCGATAGTGTCCTAGGTTTCTCTTCCAATGCTCCATGATATATCCACTGACATATTTTCGTCCATTGTGAGAGATAAAACTAACTCGTAATGGGACTTATAATTCACTTCCCATCTCACGTACAGGCAGTTGAAGGTTATGTGAAGTTAGTAACATAGGCAACTTCTAAGGTTTATGTGGGGCTGAGAATAGAGACGAATTCATTAGAACACCGTTCTGATCCCAATCAGTGATATGATTTATGTAAAGATGTGTGATCATTTCAAAGGAGAGGGAGATCACTGCACACCATATTGATTTAGTGGTTGTTGCCCAAAGGTTGTTAATTCTTGACTTTCAGATTTTGTAGACAAAAACCGTGCTAAGTTTTTGACCTATATTTAAATCTTCCACGATTACATAAAGAAAAGAGAAGTGGACCTGTCTGGGAAGGGGGGGGGGGGGGTGCACAGGCCCCTGTCCTCTCTCACTGTAATCCGCCAATGAATTTGACCATAATGATAAACCCAAATATCTGTAATCCAGTCATCTATAAGTATTTGTTTTTCTTTCTGTAATCGTGGAAGATTTAATGTAGGTAAAAAACTTAGCACAGTTTTTGCCTACAAAATCAAAAAGTCAAGCATTAACAACCTTTGGACAGCAACCACTAAATCAATATATCGTGCAATGATTCCTCTCTCCTTTGAAATAATCACACAACATCTGTTACATAAATCGAAATCTTCCATGATTACATAAGGAAAAAAAGAAGTGGGCCTGTCTGGAGAGGGGGAGGGGAGGGACCGGGCCCTTGTGTCCCTCCTCACTGTATCCCCCAATGAATTTGAACATAAGAATGAATTCAAACATCTGTAAACTAGTCATCTGTAAGTGTATTTGTGTAAGTGCATCTATTAAATAGTATTCGAACCATATTTTTATTACATGAAAAAGTGCACTTTTTAACAGAAATAGCGGTAATTCAAGTGCGATGTGGAGGCAGAAGATATTATCTGATCGAAAAAATATTTTACATCGTGTTTATTGATCATATTAGACACCCTTTCCGTGTAATTAGGATAATTGAGTCAATGCAATCGACATCAAATAACGTGGGAAACTATCTTCTGCACAACTATTTTAAGTTTGTCAGGTCGCTTTGTTAATATGGCTTGAAAAGAAGAAGCTGAGATTAGCAATATTTAATCACACTGACATTTGATATTTTTTTAGGAAGTACTGTTACTTAAATTTGAGTATGTCATCGTTAATTTACGATGACATTGTACTCAAAGAAAAACGAGTGGGTTCAGGTACTCATTTTTAATTACCTTTTTTTACAGTGTATATTTGTGGTCAAGCATTCAAGTTTACTGTACATTTATAAAAGAATTGTATATTTTGAGATATTTCAAAAGACATTTTTATACACTATAAAATTACAAATCAATATTTTTAAAGTGAGATATATTGATCGAACCAGTTTTATATTTCCAAATCCATTAGAAACTAGGAAATATCCAACTGAAAAGTATGTTGTCTTCACTAAAAAAACAAGTTTAAAGCACAACTTATTAATCGACACCCGGCATCTAGGTATTACTTATGGATAAAACAAGAATTCCCTTCGTTAAAAGATATCGATCCAGAGACATCTTTAAAAGCGTCGAAACATAGTTTTCAAAGAAGAAGACTCAGTTAGTCTTCCCTTCTTCTAAAATCTTCTTCCGAAAGAAAAAAAAAACTCTTTTGCTTCTGCTGAGGATGGGGATGGGCGCAATTTTCCTCTCCCCAATCGATTTTTAACTTTTTCGAGATTTCAATTTCGGCCATTAATCTACAGATCGTCATGCGTTTTACTTTCACCCAGTTTCCGACATTTCAAATTTACCCTTTCTTCTTACGTCAACTCCGCTAGAAGAAAACACTAACTTTTTTTGTTGTTGTTCTTTTTTCGAATCTTTAAGAACGTACGACGGGGACACGCAAAGGTATAAAGTTCTTAAGAGGTTGCCATTCCTTTAACTCCCCCCCCTTACGACTCTTAAGAAAGAACAAAGTTAAAAGAAGAAAAAAATCAGTTCGAAATGCGAGATATTAAACTTCAGGACGAACTTGCAGGGATCATTCTTCGTTTTTCAGACAACGGTGATGAAAGGTGCTTGAGTATTACGAAATATTGTCTTGATATTTTCGATATCCGAAAGCTGCGTTCCATTTTAAAGCGATATTAGGACTTAAGTGCTGTCATTTCGGCAAGAGTGCTGGGGGATCTGACTGCATAAGGGAAAATGGAGTTCAGTTTCTTCTAGTTTCAAAAGTAGTATTGTCCCTAGAGTAATTGTGCCGAGTGAAACTTACTACTTTTTTTTAAAGTTATTGCGTCTTATGGATGGTATGCATCATATATTGTTTAGATAAGAAGCTTGTGTATCAAATATGTATTTATGTAAAAATGTAAACACACATATATGATAGATTATAATTTTTCATAAAATTAATCAATATTCAAATGCTTTTTAAAATATTTTATGGTGGGGACATTTTTATTTGTCATTGATCCGCAAGTGATATTTTCATCTTTTATCAATTTGTGCTTGCTTTTTTTAAATTATATTGATCATTTTTAAACAGAGTGGGGATGTTTATTAAAAATAAAGGATAGCGTACAAAAACATATTCGTTTAAAAAGGATTTTCGTCTTCACACAAGAAATTTATAAATAATCTCCAGTCTAATAACACAAACAAAGTTTATTAAGTAACATTTACTTGTAAAGAAAATTAACTTGTAATATAAAATATATAATAAATTATATTCCCATCATACTTTTTGCCGTTAGCATATATTACAAATTTAATACAAAGTAGTGGGAAACATATAATTCAAAGTTTCAAATTCATTTCCGTCTAATATAATTTTTTTTCATTCTGCTATTGTATTACCAAAATTTAAGGAGGATAGAGCACCTTAGCGTTTATTTCTTAAGTTTGTTGATTTAATTATAATTTGTTCGCATATATGTTCAAAACATATTAACATAAGTGTAAAATAAACTGTATTTGATTTTTTTTATTAACAAAATAATTCTTTTGAAAAATATTTTTTAAAAACATCCCTATTTTCATTCAAACAATTAAAAAAATACTAAAAAATATATAATTTATATATTACTAACCTCTAAGCACAATCTAAAGTAATACGCTTGAAAATACTTTGCAAAAATTTTCGTACAGTTTTTTCAAATAGATCTGAATTTATATCAATTTAAACTTGATCAAACATGACTAAAGTCATAACTGAAAGAAATGAGTTTCAATTTACGTATTCAGGCAACTTTGAACTGAAGCTTAAAGTTGATTCGCAAAAAATAATTAGTTGTATTCAACGAATAAATGTGTAAAATGAACTATTTTTTAAAGCAATAAAATATTTTAAAGCAATAAAATAGTTTTGGATATTTTTGATGATTTTATGTTCCATACATAAATATCTGTCTTTTTTCAGAATTTTCCACATGTATCTTTAATGCAATTCTTCAGATTGTTTTGAAAAATTCACTTAAATGGAATTCATTTTAACTTATTTATTTAACTTCGAAATCTGGAGTCACTTTGTTTTTCTTGCAAAGAAATAACAAATTCTACTTAAGCAAATTATTAAAATAAATACATCAACAACTCAACTCTGAGGAAAGAAATAATAATTTCCGAATTCTTGAGCGAAACTAATATTTGCGAATATCCTTTCACAATGAAAGTTTATTTCTTTTTAACGTTCGCAATCACCAAATAATAGTGCGCATCTTCAACAAAACTTTGGTTTTTCATTTACTTTCCACATATTAGCATTTTCTTTCTTACTTCCACTTTAATCAATATGTGATTTGGGTTACTTTTTCTATCATTGTCAAAGTTGTTTTATTTTCTCATATAAACAGCCGCGTACTTTTTGTTAACATGTAACTATTTTATGACTCCATGTAACATATTAGAAATCTTTAGCGTATTTATTGTTTTTATTTACTTTTATGGACATCAATAAGTTATAAATAACAATAAATTGACCAAGCAATCATTTCAGAGTAAATATGAAGTGATGTTATTATATATATATATATATATATATATATATATATATATATATATATATATAAAATAGGCCCTCGAAAATAAGTCAAATGAATTCAAAAATGAGTAAAATTAGTAAAAGTGAATGAAAAGAGCAGTCAGTTTTCAAGAATCACTTTTAATAAATATCTACAATTACAACCAAGGCTTAGCGGGAATCTAACCCATATCCTAAGGCACTGCAGTCTAGTGCTTTATCCATTGTACTACCAGGGCGATGTGAAGTTCTGATAAACAAATTAAACATTAAAAAGGTGAGCCAACAGAACAAAAAGTAAAATAATTCAGTTGTAATAACTCAGTTTCCATTTAACTAATCGAAATCACGTAATGTGGAAAGCCACTTTTTGAACAACTTTTTTAAGTTTGACAGGTCGCTGTTAAGATGATTTGAACAGACGCTGAGATAACAATATTAAATGACGCTGATAATTTTTGAGGAAGAACGATTAATTAAATTTGACTGCGTCATCGCCTATTTAATAGATATGTTATATATATATATATATATATATATATATATATATATATATATATATATATATATATATATATATATATATATATATATATATATATATATATATATATATATATATATATATATATATATATATATATATATATATATATATATATATATATATATATATATATATATATATATATATATATATATATATATATATATATATATATATATATATATATATATATATATATATATATATATATATATATATATATATATATATATATATATATATATATATATATATATATATATATATATATATATATATGTATATATATATGTATATATATATGTATATATATATATATATATATATATATATATATATATGTATATATATATATATATATATATATATATATATATATATATATATATATATATATATATATATATATATATATATATATATATATATATATATATATATATATATATATATATATATATATATATATATATATATATATATATATATATATATATATATATATATATATATATATATATATATATATATATATATATATATATATATATATATATATATATATACATATATATATATATATATATATATATATATATATATATGCTTAGGATTTTATATCAATTTTAATAGATAATTTAAACTTATTATATTATGCACATAAAAATAAATTGTCAGTAACTGATGGGAAAGGCTCTCTACAAAATGTATTTTTAGATAAAAGGCACAACTATGTAGATAACGTAACACAAACCACCATCCAACCGTGATTATTATTTAAATCACTTCTCTTGAAGTAATGAATGCATTCCTTCATTTAATGTAATATCATCCATTCTAATCTTCCCTCTGGTTGCCCCAGGTACTCCCACGGGAGCCGGGAGATGCGTTGAGGATGTTTCAACGATCTCAAAACTGAAAGTTAAATTCCTCCCTTCGGGCAAAATATGCCTTTAACTGATGCAGCCCACTTCCGCGCTGGTGTCATTTCCTTCGCAGCGTGGTTGCAGATCGCGAAAGATATCCATTACAGCAATGCCCATCGTGTATTGTTTGTGAAGGTGGTGTAAGCATGTCAGTCGTAAATCTGTTCCTCAGAGCCACACGGGCCCAAGTCCAAATTGTGCGATTTTCCTATCATTGCAGATTATGTCTTAAAAGTTCGTTTTGTATTGAATCATACCGAGCCCCAGTTGCTAAGTTGGTAAGGCGTTCAGCTACTAATCAGAGGATTGGTGGTTCGAATCCGGGAAATGGACTTGACATAGAAAAGTAAAAAAGTAGTGATCTT
Source organism: Troglohyphantes excavatus (assembly GCA_963932185.1). Taxonomy (NCBI): domain Eukaryota; kingdom Metazoa; phylum Arthropoda; class Arachnida; order Araneae; family Linyphiidae; genus Troglohyphantes; species Troglohyphantes excavatus. Next base: position 2,715,638 of record OZ010675.1, on the reverse strand, counting down.
GCGATCTGAGGGTTGCCAGCTTCGCTACAAAAATGCTAGAAAGTCTTCCAGAATATCCAACAAATTATACTGGCGTGTATACGGGACTGGTGCACGATAAATCTGATCGGGGTCCAAAGTCCCGACGTCTATTGAAGGCGTTGGGTGCCAGTTCAGGTGTTTCCTCGTCATCTGACCATGGTTCTAAAATAACGAGGTGTGTGTATGAATGTGTATGTGCTCCCGGGTCTTTCCTTCCAGAATGACCCCGAACCGTCGCCAATAGCCCACTGTTCAGCTCTAGTGCGACGTTAATTAACAAAAACCGAACCAATTGAATCATACCATTGTGGAGGCTGCTCTTTCGATCACATTCTCCACTGGATTATAACAAGATGCACCCAAGCCCGTGATCACCTGGTTAGCAGTGATTGTAGTGAACCGGAACAAATTCTTTGCAAACCTCAACCATATACATTTTGCTTAAATTTTGTATACATCATCACTCTGCAATAGCTATTTATTTTGCGAGCTTACCATTGTTGTTCTTTTACATTTTCCAGTAGTATGTCGAATTAACTTATAATTTAGTTGTTATGTTTACTCAGACCTACTTCCTTGCCTCGGAACCATCACGCATTTACCACAAAGGAACCACTGCCCACCATTCTGGAAGGTACTATACTATCAAAATGTACTCCAAAGTGATTTTTAAGCGTTGGTAAGAGCTATAAAAGCTGAAGTCCATTGCTTTGCAAATGAAAGAAATATTTATTTTGTCCTTTCTTGTACAGTTACTTTTGATCGTCTGGCTCTGAGGTACAAAAATGTACAATTGTACAACACATTTCTAGTTTTCCTTATATAATCTGATTTTTCTTATATAATCTGCATCTGAATTATTAATATATTACTTGTATTAGCCTTAAGTTACATTATTAATATGCTGAAAAATTCGGAGATTTAACTTTTGAACAGCGAACTACATTGATTCCGTATTAAAAATATTTTGTAAAATTTATATGTCCACCTTTATTACGTAGATCTTAATTTTTACAGCAAATACATATAAATGTAAAATCTGTATAACAAATAAAAATAGTCAGTTAAGAGAGTAAAGACACACTAATATCTCATAAAATACAAGTAGCGAATTTATTGCAGTAAAATATTTATTTCAAAATTATTTTATACGAAGTACAGGCTGACATTATAAATAATCAGGAATAAAAAAGTCTACAAATAAATTGCTTCTCAACAAATTGGAAAAAAACAACAGCTAGAAACAAGATTAGAGTATCCATCTTTAAGCATCGCGATAGTTAGTAGCTAGTTTGAGAATAGCATTACATTGTGGTCATTTCATCCAGTTTGTAGATGCTGTTTTTTGCTTTTTATTCGTTTCTTTATTGAGTAGAGTAGATGCGGGCTCATTCCCAGCCAAAAGGTTATCTAGAAAGACACATTAGCGTCTAATAAATTTGTATTATTCTTACAGATTAGATTCTATCTTTTGCAATCCTTTGAGCTGCAATTGGACTACTAGGTACATATTTGAGAATTATAAAATTGGGCTGAATATAATAACAAGCAGTATGATTGTTTAAAGTTATGAAACTAATAAATCATTTGTAGTTTTATTGATATGTGGTAATCAGTGTGCTTAGCGTTTTTACATGATTTATTTTTTTATGATGTTTTTAAGAAGTGTCATTTGCACATTAATTTCAATATTGCTGATAGTATGTAATTGAAATCAAAACTAGAACATCGTTTTCGCACTATTCACTGTTTAAAATAGGTATTCAAAAATAAATAAAATATACTCATTTTTGAATAAATTCGATGCTTATCATAGCTCATAAGTTTCATTTTTTATAAATACATGTACTAAACAATTAGTAAAAATCAAGAAATAAAGCAGATTTTTGCTTACATAGGCTACCTTCATAAACCACTTTAGTTTATATCAACAATCACAATGAAGATTTACCGGGAATCGAGCCCAGATCATCGAGCACCGCAGCCCAATGCCTTGTCCGTTACAGGTGACAATGGCGACTTGAAGAAGATATAAACAGAAGGCATGTTAAAAAGGTGTGCCAAAAGAATGGGAAGTAAGATAATTGAGTTGTAATAACTCATTTTTCATTTAAGAAACCGACATCAAATAAAGTGGAAAAACAACTTCTGAACAACTATTTTAAGTTTATTAAACTACTATTTTAAGTTAAGATGACTTCAACATAAGCTGAGATTATCAATATTAAATCATACTGCTCATGTTTTCGAAAGTACAATTACTTAAATTTGAGTACGTCATCGCTCATTTACGATGCAATTATACTCAAAAAAAAAATTAGGTTCATGTATTAATTTTTAAGCACCATTTTTTTATAGTGTTATAGTACTTTAATGTAAGATTATACTATTTTAATAAATTTACTGCTTGAAAGAAAAACAAGGAAACACATTTTTAAAAAATGCATAACATTAAACCATGCTGAGTTTTTGTTTCAGCTTAAAATGAACATAAACATAAACTAGTCGAGATATTAACGTTTTTATTACAGCAATATAACCCAATCAAAATCCATAAAAATGACTTTTCCATCACGAAAAAACACGGGGGGGGGGGGGGGGGAAGTGGCCGAAAAAATTACACATGTGAGACCCTCAAGTCCTAATCAGTCATCACATAGCAAGAGCCCAGGGGGACTCCTTCACCGAAGTAATCAAATGTTTATTGTTTCATTGGCTGGCGGGGAATTGCGTCCAGGGACGTATTAGCGCTGACGGAATTTGTCCGTTCCTGATTATATTCATCGAAAAATTCGCCCCTGGCCATGCAGTGTTGCGCAACGTAAATTGGCTTTGTTTTTATGTTTTAAAAATAAACATTGTTCCGGATCAATGGAGCTACCCACCCATGGCGACGAGGTTTACTGATGTGTTTATATTGGGTGTTTTTTTTAAAAGATAAATGTATATACAAGGGTAAGGAATGGTAGATGTTGTCCAGTCTTTTGAGGTGATGAAGGGTTCGGAAATTGATAATTCATTTGTGACTTTTGATGTGAAGAAATGTGTATATAAGATGTTTTTATTAGTACAATTTTAATTTAGTTGTTATTTTATTAGTTGAAAGTTAAATTCCTCCCTTCGGGCAAAATATGCCTTTAACTGATGCAGCCCACTTCCGCGCTGGTGTCATTTCCTTCGCAGCGTGGTTGCAGATCGCGAAAGATATCCATTACAGCAATGCCCATCGTGTATTGTTTGTGAAGGTGGTGTAAGCATGTCAGTCGTAAATCTGTTCCTCAGAGCCACACGGGCCCAAGTCCAAATTGTGCGATTTTCCTATCATTGCAGATTATGTCTTAAAAGTTCGTTTTGTATTGAATCATACCGAGCCCCAGTTGCTAAGTTGGTAAGGCGTTCAGCTACTAATCAGAGGATTGGTGGTTCGAATCCGGGAAATGGACTTGACATAGAAAAGTAAAAAAGTAGTGATCTTGCGATCTGAGGGTTGCCAGCTTCGCTACAAAAATGCTAGAAAGTCTTCCAGAATATCCAACAAATTATACTGGCGTGTATACGGGACTGGTGCACGATAAATCTGATCGGGGTCCAAAGTCCCGACGTCTATTGAAGGCGTTGGGTGCCAGTTCAGGTGTTTCCTCGTCATCTGACCATGGTTCTAAAATAACGAGGTGTGTGTATGAATGTGTATGTGCTCCCGGGTCTTTCCTTCCAGAATGACCCCGAACCGTCGCCAATAGCCCACTGTTCAGCTCTAGTGCGACGTTAATTAACAAAAACCGAACCAATTGAATCATACCATTGTGGAGGCTGCTCTTTCGATCACATTCTCCACTGGATTATAACAAGATGCACCCAAGCCCGTGATCACCTGGTTAGCAGTGATTGTAGTGAACCGGAACAAATTCTTTGCAAACCTCAACCATATACATTTTGCTTAAATTTTGTATACATCATCACTCTGCAATAGCTATTTATTTTGCGAGCTTACCATTGTTGTTCTTTTACATTTTCCAGTAGTATGTCGAATTAACTTATAATTTAGTTGTTATGTTTACTCAGACCTACTTCCTTGCCTCGGAACCATCACGCATTTACCACAAAGGAACCACTGCCCACCATTCTGGAAGGTACTATACTATCAAAATGTACTCCAAAGTGATTTTTAAGCGTTGGTAAGAGCTATAAAAGCTGAAGTCCATTGCTTTGCAAATGAAAGAAATATTTATTTTGTCCTTTCTTGTACAGTTACTTTTGATCGTCTGGCTCTGAGGTACAAAAATGTACAATTGTACAACACATTTCTAGTTTTCCTTATATAATCTGATTTTTCTTATATAATCTGCATCTGAATTATTAATATATTACTTGTATTAGCCTTAAGTTACATTATTAATATGCTGAAAAATTCGGAGATTTAACTTTTGAACAGCGAACTACATTGATTCCGTATTAAAAATATTTTGTAAAATTTATATGTCCACCTTTATTACGTAGATCTTAATTTTTACAGCAAATACATATAAATGTAAAATCTGTATAACAAATAAAAATAGTCAGTTAAGAGAGTAAAGACACACTAATATCTCATAAAATACAAGTAGCGAATTTATTGCAGTAAAATATTTATTTCAAAATTATTTTATACGAAGTACAGGCTGACATTATAAATAATCAGGAATAAAAAAGTCTACAAATAAATTGCTTCTCAACAAATTGGAAAAAAACAACAGCTAGAAACAAGATTAGAGTACCCATCTTTAAGCATCGCGATAGTTAGTAGCTAGTTTGAGAATAGCATTACATTGTGGTCATTTCATCCAGTTTGTAGATGCTGTTTTTTGCTTTTTATTCGTTTCTTTATTGAGTAGAGTAGATGCGGGCTCATTCCCAGCCAAAAGGTTATCTAGAAAGACACATTAGCGTCTAATAAATTTGTATTATTCTTACAGATTAGATTCTATCTTTTGCAATCCTTTGAGCTGCAATTGGACTACTAGGTACATATTTGAGAATTATAAAATTGGGCTGAATATAATAACAAGCAGTATGATTGTTTAAAGTTATGAAACTAATAAATCATTTGTAGTTTTATTGATATGTGGTAATCAGTGTGCTTAGCGTTTTTACATGATTTATTTTTTTATGATGTTTTTAAGAAGTGTCATTTGCACATTAATTTCAATATTGCTGATAGTATGTAATTGAAATCAAAACTAGAACATCGTTTTCGCACTATTCACTGTTTAAAATAGGTATTCAAAAATAAATAAAATATACTCATTTTTGAATAAATTCGATGCTTATCATAGCTCATAAGTTTCATTTTTTATAAATACATGTACTAAACAATTAGTAAAAATCAAGAAATAAAGCAGATTTTTGCTTACATAGGCTACCTTCATAAACCACTTTAGTTTATATCAACAATCACAATGAAGATTTACCGGGAATCGAGCCCAGATCATCGAGCACCGCAGCCCAATGCCTTGTCCGTTACAGGTGACAATGGCGACTTGAAGAAGATATAAACAGAAGGCATGTTAAAAAGGTGTGCCAAAAGAATGGGAAGTAAGATAATTGAGTTGTAATAACTCATTTTTCATTTAAGAAACCGACATCAAATAAAGTGGAAAAACAACTTCTGAACAACTATTTTAAGTTTATTAAACTACTATTTTAAGTTAAGATGACTTCAACATAAGCTGAGATTATCAATATTAAATCATACTGCTCATGTTTTCGAAAGTACAATTACTTAAATTTGAGTACGTCATCGCTCATTTACGATGCAATTATACTCAAAAAAAAAATTAGGTTCATGTATTAATTTTTAAGCACCATTTTTTTATAGTGTTATAGTACTTTAATGTAAGATTATACTATTTTAATAAATTTACTGCTTGAAAGAAAAACAAGGAAACACATTTTTAAAAAATGCATAACATTAAACCATGCTGAGTTTTTGTTTCAGCTTAAAATGAACATAAACATAAACTAGTCGAGATATTAACGTTTTTATTACAGCAATATAACCCAATCAAAATCCATAAAAATGACTTTTCCATCACGAAAAAACACGGGGGGGGGGGGGGGGGGGGGGAAGTGGCCGAAAAAATTACACATGTGAGACCCTCAAGTCCTAATCAGTCATCACATAGCAAGAGCCCAGGGGGACTCCTTCACCGAAGTAATCAAATGTTTATTGTTTCATTGGCTGGCGGGGAATTGCGTCCAGGGACGTATTAGCGCTGACGGAATTTGTCCGTTCCTGATTATATTCATCGAAAAATTCGCCCCTGGCCATGCAGTGTTGCGCAACGTAAATTGGCTTTGTTTTTATGTTTTAAAAATAAACATTGTTCCGGATCAATGGAGCTACCCACCCATGGCGACGAGGTTTACTGATGTGTTTATATTGGGTGTTTTTTTTAAAAGATAAATGTATATACAAGGGTAAGGAATGGTAGATGTTGTCCAGTCTTTTGAGGTGATGAAGGGTTCGGAAATTGATAATTCATTTGTGACTTTTGATGTGAAGAAATGTGTATATAAGATGTTTTTATTAGTACAATTTTAATTTAGTTGTTATTTTATGCGTGAATGATTTTCAAAGTCCGTAACCTTGAATGGAAAATTGCATATTTTAGGACTTTAAATAAATATATGAAGGCTGAAGTAATTAATTAAAAATATAAGTTAATTAGCTATTTGATAACTTGACGTACAAGAAAAATACTTCATGTTAATTTTTTTCAATAACTAAGTTAAAGAAAGATAGTTTACTTAAATTTATATTAGAATACATGTGACATACTATTGGTAATAAATTGGCCGTATATTTATATACTTATTTGCTGGAGTAGAAATTTTAGTGAAAAAAAATATTTATACTGCTATATTTTATACAGTTTGCAGTTCTCAATTTATAGATCAATCAAACGCAAAAACTTGGGGGTAATAATTTCACTTATAAAATACATTAACATAGCATTATGTACTATTCAAACAAGAGCATAATTACATGCACCTTTAACAGAATAAGTTAAAAATAAATAACTTAATTTGAAAGATATATTTTGTAAAATATTTTAATACAAAAGTGTAAAATTATTTCGTATGATAGTTTTCCACAAAAGTAACTTTTAATTATTAATTTATAAACTTTTTATTTACACTACTAGCTTGTTTTTTAAGAACTTAAACGTTTAAGTACTGACTAGCTGATATATAATTTTTTCCATGAAATACCAAAGATTCTCAGCAATACACACCGTTTTTAATTTAGAAAATGATAATACTATTTATGTTTATTCTATGTCATCTAATAATATTACTATTAGTATCATTGATACTTTTGAAAAAAAGGTACTTAAATATGAGTACATGCACTTAATTGTTTTTCTTTGAGAACAATTACATCGTAAATTAAGGATGACGTACTAATATTTAAGTAACCGTAGTTTATCAAAAATGAGCAGTGTAATTTAAAATTGCTAATCTCAGCTGCTGTTCAAGCCATCTTAACAAAGCGACCTGCCAAATTTAAAATGCTTGTTCAGAAAATGGTTTTACTTATATTTGAGTATATTTTTGTAACAGTGTACTTTTGCAAACAAAATCCAAGTATTACAAATATATTTCAAACTCTTTTACAAGTAAAAAAATACAATTCTCCAAACATTTTGCAGTGTTTTAACACGTATAAAAGGAAAACAACCCATGTCAAGTAACAAATGATAAACTTATACCCGTGAAAAAACTCCGAACCAAAACTCATTTAAGTTCACGGTACACACCTAAAAATAAAATCATAAGTCTTCAAGTCGCATATTGCTTCCACAGCAAGACGGAACCCAATTCAAAGATGAGAAGGGAAAAAAAATCGATGGAGGTGGAAGAAGAAATGTGGAGGTGGAAAAGCCGGAGCTTTTGATCCCAATTTGATTATCTTTCTACGTGATCGGCTCCAGCCTGGGCTTGGGAGAGGTGAAAACCCTGTCAAACTGTCTATCACGTTCAAACGAAGCTCCGTTGTTCTTCAATTCCTATTCTACTACGGGAAGCCCCTGGAATAAGTAGCACTGCAGTTTCGTTAACACTGCACGTCTGGCGCGTCAGGCGGAATTCGTGGCATCTGTCTGGCGTCCCACGGGTATTTAATTCCTGGTGTTAGGAGCTTTGATGAAGTCAATTTGAATTTGGGATAAACTAACCTTTCGAATTTAAGCGCATGTTTGCTCGTCTATAAAGCTTAATGCATTCTTATAAGTCAGAATTTCAGAGAAAAAAAAGCATATGGAGCATTATAGCTTAATATGTGTGACATTCAGGCAAAATTGTCGACATATTTGTAATTATTTTTACTTCATAACAGCTGCATTCGTTTAAAGAACAAATTGACATCTGTCATTGATGACTTCAGAAATAATAAATTTAATTGGCAATTTTGTACGCCTCATGAATGCAGAAATAACTATTTTTAATTTTACGCGACGTGTGTGACGTGTAACAAAATATCACATTTGTCGCGTAAATAAAAAAAATAAGGATATTTTTGTATTCAAACAACAAATACAAATTCCAATGCAATTAATTACATCTCAAGACATTAATGCCAGTTAATTTTTTTTTTCAAAATTGCAGTTGTTTTAATGTCAACATAATTGCAAGTGTGCCGAAAAATGTGGTATGAACGTCACACATTGTCACGCTGGAATGCATCATATATTAGGTTAAAAATTATTTGATGCAATATGTGAAAATAATAAAAACAAGTTACAAAAAAAATCGCAAAATCAGTGAAGTAGTATATTAATTGACATATATTTAAATAGAAAGAGGTATTCTCAAGCTGCTTATGACATTCAATTAAAGTCCTAATACGTTAAACTCTCATAAAAAGATGCACTGGAAGTTAGATTAACACATCATGCTTTGAGATATAAATTATGTGAAGTTTTTGACCAGAATTAATATTTAAGTTTTCACCGATATCCTTTAGAATACAAGAAATACACAGGTGTAGCCTAGATTCTCCCGTCTAGTAGGCTAACAGCATTATCAGAAATTACCTGACCGGTGCCAATGGTTTTACTTACGATTAAACGGTATGGAAACTTCTAGTTGACACTGCATATTAAAGATTAAGGCTAAAGTGAATGTTTCGACTACAATTTTAAACTGGGAAATGGACACAGAAATGGAATGGCAGTTATTAGTTCACTTTGTTTACTAAAAGTAAATGGCGGATTGGGTTTGGTATGGAACGAAGAAACAATCAAAGGAGAATGTTTATGTTTGTTTTGGAGCTGCATCTTTATTGATACTCAGGGTATCAACTCGTAAATAAATAATTTTTAGTATATTTTGTCTTTTTTGATGCATTACCAGTGATTTGACTATCCTAGATATACTCCATATTCACTCTCCTAGTATTATAAAATTACACTTTTTGTAATAATAATGACGTTTATTTGTTATTTTTATTCCAGTGTAATATAATATTAATAACAATTACACTCTTTTCTTTATAAATAATGAATTGTTTCTTCGCATTTAGAAAAAAAGATAATAATCAAGATTTAGTTTTCAATACATATAAAAAAGTGTTTCTGAGAATATTTTTACATTTTCCAAATAATGTCAATAAATATTCATGTTTAAATAGTATAATTTAAAACAGTTATTTTTTTAAAGCAATATAAAAAAAGAAGTAATAACTCATTTGTATTCTTATTTTCAATTAAGAGATGAAATATATATAAAAATATTTCAATAGTGTCGAATAATTTTGCGATTGTGTAATTATTCGAATTTAGTCTTGGGAATTATAAACAATAAACAAAACATAAAATAAAAAAAAATTAAAAAATGAAGGCAAAATATAGGCAATGAGAATTAAAATTTTCTCATTGTTTGTCATGTTTTGATAATTTTATAATATTTTTACTATTTTACTACTAATTTCTTCCACATATTTTGTCCATGTTGACAATAATTTTACCATATTTTAAATATTTTGAATTTTATTTTATTATTTTGACATTAATTTCTCCATTCTGACGATATTTTTACATACATGACAATATTTTAGTTCATTTGACGATATTTTTACATACATGACAATATTTTAATTCATTTGACGATATTTTTACATACATGACAATACTTTAGTTCATTTGACGATATTTTTACATACATGACAATATTTTAGTTCATTTGACGACATTTAGTTCCTTTGGAAACATTTTTATTCCTTAAGTGACATTTTGGCGGTTTATAAGCGATATTTACTCATCAGCCAATCAGTATGCATCGTTTATCCCATGGGTAACATAATATTAAAATTTTACATTGTTACAATATTGAAATATTGCATAGTTACATGTCTTTCATGCTAATCCTATGAAAATGTTTTTTTTAAAAATCGTTACTTTGACAGTTTTAATTCGAACTTTAAAAAATATGTTTTAGTACATCCCTATGGCACAAGATGAACTTATGTACCAAATTTTAACTCTATAGGTCATTTGGATCAGAAGCTTTCGTGATCAGTGAGTGAGTGAGTGGGATTCAACTTTTTAACCGACTGAAAAGCGCGCCAACCAAAACTTTTAAATAAAACCGCCAAAAAACTTTGAATTAAAATCGCCAAAGTGCGCCAAAATGAGAGAGGTTATCAATTCGAAAGCTATGTATTTTTTCTATATATACATAGATTTTAATTTTTAAATGTTGCTAATAAATATTGCTATAGTTGCAATAAATTGTTATTTATAATATACAGGGTGTTCACCCATTTTTGATGGAAACTCATTAAATATTTGTATCACATCTACCTGTATTATCATAATAATACATTATTTTGGCCGAACTATTTTACTAATATTTTAAACAAGTCACTTGTTCAATATACAAACGAAGGCGTTTGGCGAACATATTGCTTTGTTATACTAATGAACCTAAATGAGGTACAGCTACAAAATGATTATCCACCAACAATGTATGACCACCCTGTATATTTTTCTGTATTTTTAAATTGGAACTATTAGCTAATATCCACATTAATAACGAGTAAAATAGCAAATAAAAGATTTGCACTGGTCTTATTAAAAAAAGATTGCGATATTCTTTTATAAAATGATTCTAACAGTACCGTTTTATCATTGGGGGAGTTTCACGCCGAGAAGAAGAAGACCGCTGTTCCGACCGAACATGGAGAACAATACGCGACTCCGAAGTAGTTCCGTAGGATTAGCATGGAACTTTAGTTCCTGTACTATAATTTTAAGTTCTTGTCTTTAAATAATACATCAATAAAGAAATATTTACTTCATACACTGAGATAGATTGTACTCATCGTTTATGAAGTATTTTTTGTGTTGAAATAAAAGTATTTTTACTTATTTCATTGTAATTCTAATCATAAGCAACTTATATATAGGCAAAATATAAGTATTTTTGTATTTAAATTTATTCATATATAGAATAAAAATATTACTTATTTGGTAAAAAATTTTTTTATAAACAAACTTTCCCATAATTGCAAGTGTAGCGACTCAACAAACAAAAGCAGAGTTGTTTGCTTTATGGAAGAAATGGAAACTACTAGTAAGTTTCCCACTTGATACGTTCCGTGAAACACCCGCATTGAGCTGTGACACTGGTGACGTACAGGTGTTGCTTCAAGGGTATTTTCTTAATTTTTTTCTTCTCCCCTTGCAAATACTTGGTTCTTATGGAGCGAAGTAAAATATATTTTTATTTGCGCATTTACTAATCAACTTGTTGCAAAGATTATTTCTTTCTATGAACAGGATTTGACTTAAGGAATAGATCAATGAATTTGTTGTTGAATTTTTATGATTTTATTACATTTTGAAGGATATGTCTAACTATGTATAGAATCCAAATGCGTTGACTGAAACCGAAAACAAGCTTCCCCGACTGATAGCTTTACACAGATATATGATAAGTTAATTTATTTTTTAAAGAATGACTGTTATATTATTTCGTTTTCGAAATTTGCAATAATGAAAATACAGAATTTTTTATGCAAAAAATTGTTTGTTTTCATGAGTTTAACTGAATAAAGTAATATCAATATTTATTTTGTATATTTATTGACATTAAACAATTTCACTTTAAACACTTCACATATTACAATTTTAATGCCAAGAGTATTTTAAATGCATATCTGTGACTTATGTGAAAATCAGTAAATGGTATTTTTGTCATTGTACTTCTAAAGGAAGCGCTATCGTGAAAACTGTTTCAGAACCATTTCAAATGAAAAAAATGTATCTATAAAAATTTTACGTGCTATTTTATGTAACTTGCTAAATCGTTCACACACATGGTTGTTTTAAAAGTGATTGCTTAAATATCCTTTTATTTCAGTTACAGTACATCCTTTCACAGTCAGTGATTAATTATTACTTTTTATTTACGTTTGCGGAGATTTATATATACTAGCTGCTGCACATGTCTGTTTTAATATTATGTTTATTTATAACAAGGAATTAAGTTATTTTGATTGTTGATTCAGTATTGCTAATTGTTTTTTTATGGTTCAATTAGTTCAAATTATTATTGTAATAGACATATTAAACGTATATTATGAGAAAATTTTACTAAATATAGAGAGTTTACAATTTGTTTTATTCATTTTTTTCCAATATAGTAGTGCTCTGAAAAGCCGTACTTACAATAAAACTTAATATAGAGTGAATAAAATACATTTTTGGGCATCAAAGTTAAAATTTAATATTTTGACATAAACTGTTCTATTTTTGATATATTCTAGACTATTCTATTTTATATACTATTTATAAAATCTAACATATATCCAGATAGAATTTACTATCATTGAATTCCAGAGGGATCATTTATTTTTGATGCCCCATGATCTCAACTGCAGTCATCCACAATACAAAAAAACCCTCAAAAAGATGAAAATAAAAAAATGTCATCTAACAGCATCCATCTCACAGGTGACCATCAATCTCCTAGGGGCAGTCAGCCCATCTCTCCAACCCATCCAACCACCAACTCCAGCAGCAGCATCGGAACACCTCAACTTATCTCGATATTATTTCTCGGTACAGTGGTCAGAAGGTCGACTCTGTTATTTCAATCGTTTGATTAAACAGAGTGCCGCTGCGGACGATAGTTTACCAGGGGGTGGTGAAAGAAGGGGGGGGGGGGATGGGGGATCAAACACTGGGGTAACTGTTCACTTCATCACGATCTCCCTTCCCCTCCACTCCCCCCTTTCTTAAATAGATAGGAGGCCATTTTCCGTGGTCGTAGATTTCCTTCCGTGATTGCCGGGAATTGTTGGCGTTTGGAATTGGATTTCGGGATGGGGGATATATTATGCGGTAAAATGCTGTTAAACAAACGATTAGGATAGTTTGGTCTGTATATTTGTTTAGCTTTTTGAACTGAATACTTCCAAAAAATCATAACGGGGATCAGCAGAAACTTCAACAATAAAAAAATCGCTACATTTCAAATTGTCATAACTCCAGGGAGAATCAGCCTATATAGATAAATGGCTTGTCATCGTGTGCAGGAAAGTATTACGAGTCGAGTATGCCGATTTTTATTTTCTAGAATTTGTAAAGCGAGGGGGTAGCATCGCCCTTGAATAAAATATGCTTTATCGCCCCTATTACTGCAGGAAGATTTTGCCTATGGGTATAAATGACATGCCTGCATTTATTCCTGGGATGAGTCAATTTGGTTGACCATTTATACACTCTCTTTTCAGCCACCTTTCGAGCATGTTCCAACCTGTACACATTGTTAAAAATAGGTGCTCAAAAATAAGTAAAATATATTCATTTTTCAGTTCATTCGATGCTTATCATGGTTCCGAATTTCATGTTTCATTTCTGAAAAAGAAAAGTACTCAAAAATGAGTTTAATGACTAAAAATGAATAAAAAGAGCAATTAATTTCCTACATAAGCTGTCTTCATGAATCACTCTAAATAAATATTACGTATGTGCATATTTATTTAAAAATGAGTTTTAAAAGTATTAAAATACTTTTGGACACCCTGTATAACCTAAAACAAGCAGTAACTTATGTAAAAAATATGTAATCGAATAACCTCAATTCAAACTGAGTGTGTAAATATAAAATTTACAATATTTAATTTAAATTTAGAATTGAGAAATTATGTATTGGTAGGACCCTAATTAAACTATTAAAAAATTCATTCCATCTGAATTTTAAAATTAAAGTACATCATTGGTATATGTATTTTAAACCTGGAATAAATAATTTTTCAAGATATATTTTATATTTTTTAATTTGTCTTACAATATTAAATTTGTCATTTGCCTACATAATTTCAGAACATCCTTGAATACAAATAATAAAATTTGATGTCATCAAAAATACTATATAAATTAACATTAAAGTAGTAACATATCTTTAAGTATGAAACATACTGTATCATATTATTAGAACAATTCTAGGCGAGTCTGGTCACGCATAAGAAAAACATTGGCTGCCGCCAAAAAAAATTCTGCTAGCTTCCTTCATTTCGTATTCCAACTAATACATTGTTCAATATGGAGGTAACCCCTCAAATCAGATCGATACATATTGTCTAATAAATCTGCATATAAATGTAAGAAATTAAAGAACATTTAGATTTAGATACTTTTGAGGGCTGGGAACATTTCTGCGTTATCAAAAGTAGATGTTGCTATTGAAAATTTTAATGTTGGTGCGGATTCAAATATGTAGATAGTCCCTACGCAAATTGTTTTGTATATCAATGTGTAGTAGACTTTATTTCCTACAAAATGGCATATTAAGTGTAGCCCTACAATAAATATTGGCTAAAAAACTGGGTGTGGTTCGTTTTTTTCCCCGGCTGTACGCTTATAAAATGGATTTCGAGTGCGAAAGGGTTTAAAAACCTGACTGTAGAAAACTTAGGGATTTTAGTTATATTTCTTGAATTATAAGCAATTGAAAATGTGGAAAGAGTTAAATATACTTTTCTCAGAGAGATTAATGGTTCAGAGTCATTTATCAATTAAACGTTGAGAAACACTCGTATAAAATGTTAGACTTTGAATTAATGCGTTATATTTTCATGAAATAAAGTTAGAACCCTCTGCAATCGAAAAATGAATGAGTTAAAAAAAGTTTTATATAAAACATCAGTTAATTGAAACTGGGCTTGTGAATTAGTTTAGAAATATTTTAAAAATTAGCATTCTTAATTTTAAATTTGTATTTAACACATTGATTTTTTTAATTTGCTTTTAACTTGAGAGGTTCGTGAAATTGGCTAGAATTAGTATTTTATTTATTAGAAATAAATTGCGGTAGCCATATATAAGATGGTAGTAGAATATAAGCCTTACAATTCACCAGTTAACAGCTTGCACGTTCCAGACAGCTCTGCTCATTCGAGTTTGTTTAGGATGGCAAACATTGATACACAATCAGGTTGATTATATACAGTCACATACCGTGATTACGGGAATTCCCATTCCATTGTTATATCCCTTTAAGTCCAATAAATTCGCTTTAAAATGTGTAAAAGAAGATTATAATAACGCGAATTTTGTTGAAGCTCATTTAAAGACAATGTAAACTGGAGATATTTTAGTTATATGATACTTATATACTATATGTTTAAAAGCTAATTGACTTTCTCTATTTATATTAGAACATGTTGTGGGGTACTCTAAATTGTGTTGGTGAGTGGTTTGCAATTAAATATTCCATAATAATTGAGGGATTTTTTTTAAATGATGGACTTAGTATGTATTACATACGAGATAATTCAAATTATATTAATAAAAAAATTACCTCGAAACTTTTTGGATGTCCTTTATATTATTAGTAGCATTTGCAAAAAACATATTCAGTTAATAATAATGTTAATATAAATTAGATAAACTCCCAAATTGAACCAAACCTGTAAATAACTAATATTTTGAAGTTGTTAATATATCCGTTAAAAATGTCAGCATAAAAGTTTCATCAAATTTATAAAATTATAGATTTTTTGAAGTTTTTTTAAAAGGAATTTAGAACACAAAATTGGATTTATTTTAATTTATATAAAACCCTTTGAAAAATCTGCCATTTCTCTTCAATTATTTTAATTCTTCAAATCGAAAAGGGGTTTTCGCACTTTTTTAAAGTTCTTTTACTAGTTTTATGAATGCATTTGAAGCAAAAACCTTTAATTAAATATATTTTGATAAAAAAAACACTGCATGTTCTCTTCATTGAACCTCCAATTTTATCAATGATGATGAAAGTTTTAGGTTGATCATTTATTTTTGTTGGGTTGACATAAATAATGTACCTGCAATAAGTTTAGTTTGATTATTTATAATAAGTCTTCCAATATTCGTATTTTAAAAATACATTAACATATTATTATTACACTATTAGTATTACAATTGTTCCTCATAATAGGAAAGCAACTCAATATAGCACGAACATTGGCTTGAACATTGACATCATAATGATATCAAGAAGATAAACCCGCAGTCAGTGAGAAGTAACACGCTCAGCATCTTTTCGCAGATATCATATGTGGTATAACACGACATTGTCTCTAGTTACATTTTATCTCTTCAGGTATGGTTTTAACCGTTTATTTGAATAGCTGATTTCACCGTAAATTATGATTTTATTTTTCTAATTTCAATATAAAAAGTTTAAAAAATACAAATTAACCTTAATAATGAAGACACTTTATATTTTATCACAACTTCTATAAATTTATAAAATTATGCTGCCACACATATACTACAGAACTTACTACTTCTGTGTCTATAACATTCAGAAGAAAAAAATCTTACATCTCAAACTCACGCCTTTGTGATAAAAAATCTTTTTTACTAAAATCCAACTCCATTTTTGTACAAAAAAGCAGATTTTGAAAGGGTGAACTTCACGTATGAAAAGAAAAAAAAAAAACTCGACAGACGCTCTCTCTTGAAATTCTCTTCCCGCGTCAGTGAAAATCACTTCATTCTTCGCTTAAGCAGATTTGTCAGTAATTCCATTAGTGAACAGCCATTCCCTGCGAATCATACATAAACATTCATGTATTCAAACGTATTCATGCTGCCAGTGATGTAGAAAAGACGCACGGGGAGGAGTAGTTTCCCATTTCGTCCCTTCCCAGTTCCTTCTCCGGCTTTGTTGTGCCCCTCGCATAAAGACTTTTAAATGAGATTGTTTACTTTCCCTGACAATCATTGCCGGGGCGCTTCTTCCTTGCGAAGGTACAAGGAAAACACACGCAGAATAAAGAGTGTCGAGGGCTTTGAATCTGTAATGTACTCCTCTATGGAAGAGAAATGATAAAGGGAAAAGAAAAATAAGCCGAATTAGCAATGCATTAGCCTTTCACCAAAAGGGAGTAAGGTTTGTGTTTTTTTTTGTATAAAATTTCAATTTATGTTTTTCGAGGAATGAATACCGAATAACTCTGGCATGACGATTTAGTAACTGGGTTGTTACTATGAATAAATATGGGGATATATACATTGAGGTAGATTTTGTTTTAAGGTAAGAATTTTCCCATTTGGTTATACGAATTTGTAGAAGTTATTAACCCGCGAGCAAGCGCAAGCGGGTGTTTTATACCCCACGGGAATTCATTGCTCAAATTTACTGACTTCCCTTATTAAAAATGGGTCAAACCCGGAGTAGCTGCTTCCAAGATCAATTTCTAATAGGGGAAAACCCTTGCGCGTCCTCGTGTTTTTTTCCCCTTCTGCTTTAGTATGTAGCGTTATTTAACATACAGGGATGACTTAAAAATGTTTCTTACGATGAAGAATCCGCAATGAATGTAATTTTAATTGTGAAAGTGGGATTTGTTCTTAAGAAACGAAACTGTACTCTGCAACATCCCTTTCCGCGCTTTCGTGTTCGTCTGAGTAGCACGCTTGCTCTCGTGTTAAAATAAATATTGATTTGTTCGTAATTAGCTTTAATTTAAGCTAAATGATATGGTTAGAGTAAGATATTTGCATATTATTATTGTAAAAGTGCTATTTGTTCATAAGAAACGAAACTAAATACAGGGGGAGAGGTGAGTGCAACACCTCATTGTGCGTACCCGTGTTTGTCTAAGTAGCGCGCGCACTCACTAGTTAAATCTGTTTTTATTGCGTTTCAATATGTTAACAAGTTTTTCACTGTATATTTATTTATTTTACTATTTTCTACATATTTTAATCCAATGCATTTTAAATATATAAATGTCTTTTATATCTATATTACTTTTAAGTGAAATTTTTTTGTCCTCTATTAACGTAGACTATATTTGTAATTTAAAACTTTCGAAAGACTCTTAAGAAGTGCGAGGTTGTAAATTGGGTAATGGGCGTTGGATTTTATTCAATGAAAAAAATTACAATTTTAATCAAGAAAGTTAGCTGAGTATCCATTCTTTTTTTTATTAAAGCCCAATTTCTTTTGAATTTGTTTGAAGTTGGATTTTAAATTTTTTTATACTAGTTTAATATTGAAAGATGAAAAAACCAAGAAGATATTGGAAAACAAATTTCAGATGATATTGAACATATCCAACCAAAAAACACTTACTGGTATTCACATTTATACTTACTTAATACACATTTATTTTTTCCATAGTCCTTCAATTTGCAGCAAAATAAAAAAAATAAGATCAAAGTACAAAATATACTATTACTTTGGTTTTTATAAATGGCGTTTGAATAATGAATAACTGTGAAGCACCGACTATGGTAATATCTTTTTTACTTAACCTAAATAGGAAAGGTAGGTGCATATGTAATTTTAATTTTAATTAAAATATGGAAGATAATCATCTGAAATATAAACATATTATGGGAAATATTTTAATTTTTTTTTACTATTGAGCACATTTTTACTGCAATAATGATAACCCCTTCAATAATATGTATAATTTTTTTATAGCATCAAGATAATAGGCTAATTCCATATGTTATTTATATGGTCAAACTCTTACAAGTCGGGTGGTTGATTCACCAGAATCCTATATTAAAACTAAACACCCTTCTTCTAAATTTAAAGACAATTAGTTGAGGTATGACAGTTATAAATTTGAATATTTCAGTATTATAAAATGAGGTATATTATATATATATATATATATATATATATATATATATATATATATATATAATATACGTGTCAACGTGTCAAAACTGTTTCCTCATACTGTCGCAATTAAATAAAAATATTTCAAACCGTTAAAAAACTTTATAAAAATCTCCAAAATCTGTTTAGTGATTAGAGATTACAAACAGTGTATATGTTTTAAGAGATATAAAAATATGGTTGAAACTGTGATTAGTCAAAATTGAGTACGTCTTCAAATCAGCATCCTTCTTTTAACATGCAAGTTTCATCCCACAGACACATTGATTAAGTCTCACAAAATATACGACAACAATATACAAAAATACACAGACATACATCAAAAGAGGGGAGGCATTAAGAATTTACCACGAAAACTATATTTTGCTATGGGAATGGATATATATATAAGGTGTCCGATTTCATGTCTTCTGTTTTTATGTCCATTCTTCCCTCGGCCATTTTTCTTCGTATCCACAGTTATGGCGGTGGGGGGGGGGGGGGGGGGGAAGGTGAATTTATTTTATTGTATTTTCGGCGCCTCCTGTCCACATATGCAATTTGTCAAATGGGATTTTTATGTTCAAAAGGAATTTTTTCAGCTTTCTTGGTTAATTGGATAGATTTTTTTGAACCTTAACATGATGTCTTAAGCTCTGGAATGATTTTTTTTATCTGTTTGTAAGTGTGAATATGTAGTATATAATAACTTTAAAAAAGTGTTTCGTAATGTAAAAGTTTATAAAACTATTAGATGAAAATTCTTTTTTTATTATTATAACTTTTATAGAATTGATTTATACGTTTTTGAATAGGAGGTCAGATTGTATTAAATATTATTTTAGATTCTGTATAAGTATGTACGTATTCAGTATTGAAATATTAGACCAAATACGCTTGTAAACATAAATCATTTATACTTATACATTTGGTGCTTTATGTTTAATAGTCCAATGTTAATTTATTAAAAATCTAATATCATAAGAAACACACACATATCACCCATTGCATAATTTCTTTTAGAAAATTGATGCAACTGCGTAAAAGTCTGTGTATAAATTTAAAATACAAGTAGAACCGTTGCAATGTATGCTATGTCTGTAAGTATTTCAAATTGTGTACACATATCTAAACACAATTTCCAGATGCAGAATTCCTCCCCATCCTCAAACACACAATATACATTATATTTTTAAGTACCATATATATTGAATCCTCTTGTTTCAAAACCAGATATATAACTTATTTTCGATTTCCAGATTATTGTATTTATTTTTGGTTTTCCTACCTTTCTTGGCTATCAGTATAGTCTTAACATTTAAAACCAGGTAAGTAAAGACATCAGTTTCAAAAGCAGGTAGATCAGGAAGCGTGTAAGCTACTCAGCACCAATCGCAGCGCAGTAACCGAGTTACATTTAACAGTTTTGTTGCAAAACTAGATAGATCCCATAGCATGGTTGCAAAACCAGGTAAGCAAAACAAAAAAAATCTCTCAAAGTAATACTTATCGATCTATTGATCTATGTCCTTCTATATTCTTGTAGAACATTTTACAAAACGTTAAAAAAACGCATTTTAAAAACCAAGCATATATACGTTTTGACGTTAAAGTCTTAAATTAGAAACCTAACATTATTTTTGACATTATATTTCGAACATTTGTTCTCTTATTATAATATTGTATTTGCTTTGTCCAATTTTTATAGGTAATAAAAATACTATTAAATTATTTCGACATCAATTTAACCTTTTGTAATTTATTACAATCAATTATCCATTAAATTTGAGTACACATGGTCATTAAGATTGAAATATACTTTTAATGAATTGTGTGAAAAGACTAGTTAAGCTTATGTCTTTAAAGTTCATTTGTTTTAAGATTGCATTACAGTGAATGCTGGTCATTAATTAAGTTTTCTCATTGATATTTTTTTACGATATTTTCATTCGTGTCTAGAAGAATACTGAAATAAGTATTATAAATTCTAAGAATTGTCATTATTTTAAATGGTAGTTATTATTCAATTAACATTTCATATCAAGAAGTAATTGCTGACATTGCACGCCAAAAATTGAATTTACTAAAAAAAAATTTACTTACAAAATATAAAAATCAAATTTTTCCATTTCTTTTTCTCCTACATTACGAGATGTTTATTTCATAATATGCATATATACACACACTATATATATATATATATATATATATATATATATATATATATATATATATATATATATATATATATATATATATATATATATATATATATATATATATATATATATATATATATATATTATAACTTATTCAATAACAAAGACACTATCGTACAATAAAAACTGCATTAGTGAGCAGTAAAAAGTACAGTGAAGAATAACAATGGCATTAGTGAATAATAACAATAGCATTAGTAAATGATAGCAATAGCTCTGAAATTGGTAAAAAGTAACAATATCATTAAAAAACAATACCAATAACAATAGTGATATATAACAATAGCATTAGTAAACACTAACAATGGTATTAGTGATACAAAACAATAGCAAATCTTCATTTTCAAAAATCACATATCGTGGTTTTTATCTTCAAATTTCTAATGTAATTTGTAATTTATATATTTTAGTTTAGTATTACAATTATTTCAAGACAATATTTTTTTTTCCATTTCCGAATCAATAAAATATTTACTTATATAATCCTAAGAATTGTTTACAAAATTGCAAAACGTATACTTACCCAATAACAAATTCAATCCATTCTTTGAGTATAAAGTATATTCAGCTTAATCTCCTGAGGAATGGAAACCATGGAATCTCATGAGGAATGTGTATTATTTTTCTTGAATATATTCACAAAACATGCACAGATAAGAATCCTCGTTGAGCTTCAAGTAGAGCATCGAACTACGAAAACGCGAGACTTGGCAGGAGATTTTGATCGAGAATGAACGTGACTTACTATTCAGTGTACTTTTTGTATGTTGATATAGGGGGATAGTGAGGTTTGGCGTTACTATTATTTTAACCATATTGTGAGTATAAAAAATATAAATACTTTCGTCTTTAACATAGTTTCAAGGTCTTTATATTACACGCTATAGAAACGTAAAATTAATAGGGAAGATTGTTGTATCTTCGATAATTTTTTAAAAATTCCATCGGAAAATACACATTTATCAACGTTTTCCCCCTTTAACACACAATATACCATTCTAACTTAATTTATTTTTCTTTTCTTCATAGGTTAGTAAGTATTAATAATATTTATTTTTTGTTCTTAAATATGTGTAAATATTAAAAAAAAAAAAACTGCATACGACTGATCAATGGTGCATGACCTTCTAGTACATTGGAATGTACCTAATGTACCTTGGAACACTCTTAAAAAGTAAGAAAAAACATTTTTTTAATCATTTGACGTACTCACCCAAATCCAGAAGTTTTTAATAATATAATTTGACGCATTAAAGTAGAAGAGATAACACTAAAAACTTTACACACACACTCCTCTCTAATAGAATTTTTTTTTCTCAGGCGATGCTGTAACGGCTTCTATGAACTTTTTCATGAATTCAGGATCCCTTTCGTCCACATTCCGTTATCGATATCTTCCTGCTCCTCGGTATCCTCCTGTAACAGGACAACTACAAATAATGTAACATAAAGTACCATCCATGATACATGATGCTGTATGATCCAAAGTACAACAGGATGGCGCTTGAAAGAAAAGTCTATGAATCAGTCACTTGAATAACGTAGCCTTTTACTCACCACTTAATAAGGTATCCGAATATTTGATTGAAGACTCTTTAACTTGTATCACTGAACTCTGAAAAATTATAAACTAAAATATTTAGTTGTTGGAAATAAATATTAAACACTTAAAATACTCGTTAATCTAATAAACAGCATGGAGTGACAAAGTGTTCAGCTAGTATTTGGTTTGCAAAAAGTGTATATAAAATGGACGTATGAACAAAATCTAGCATTCCCTAATATTTTTATATTCTTTGGTGACTTTAGTTTCATTTGTAAGATTAATATGCATTATTACCCAAAACATTTATAGTATTTATTAAATGGTATAATATGGTGCAATATACAGTTATAATATTAAAATAAATTATGTTTTAGCCAGCTTTAAATATGTATTGACAATTTGAAATGTCAAATATTACAAAAAATTTTGTTGTTTCTTAGATAATTCTTATTTTTTATATTTTTTTAGCCGTTTGAAGAACACAGCCCAAATATTACCAGTATTTTTATTTACTCTTAACTACTATTTAAGAGTTTGTATACTTTATTTTGAATGTCATTTTTAAAAGTATTAAATGGCTTAAAACTTTCAATTATATTGTCGTTATATTATTAATAACAAAATGAATCTGCGTTGGTCGTGTTCAATTTTTGAAGTAAGATCTGCGCAACTTTTTTAGTTAGAGTACCACTCGAATATCGCTTTTTATACACTCTGAAAAATAAACTTTCTAAAAGTATAAATTTATTTATTTGCTTTAAGTAGTTTTCGATATACCTGCACCTTCCACTTTTAAATTTCTATGATTACGACTTTCCATGCCAATTGGCACCAACTTGAAATCTTACATTATTTTAACCGTTGAGATATTATATTATTTTAAAATCTGCATATATTTGTTTCTTAAAAGTTTACCCAATAGCGACACAAAGCGCATGTATTAAACTTCACATTCATTAGTATTAATACTGATGGTAAAATAAATTATCAAAGAAAAAATCGTGTAGGTACAGGCCCTACTGTACTGTAAAGTTTAGTTCGTAAATACTTATGAATTCCGCTCTCTTCAAAAGTCAGAGAGAGAGAGGAAGAGGATAAATGATCATGTAACCTAGTTGAAGTGTTCCACTTTCCTCTACAGGATGGTAGATCCTTTATCCATAAAAGCTCACTTCACGTGAAGTTATACGAAGGAAGATCATATTGCAGTCAATAGCGACATTCCCTTCTACGCGATACAAAATTTAAAAGGGATAATGTGTTAACAATCGTCCTGGTTGAGGATATGAAAGAAAGTGCATATGTTGTGTCGAAAGTTTATTTATAAAATGTTACAAGTTTTATAAAAATCCATTCAGTCGTTTTTGTGTTAAAACCACACAGACCGACAAACAGACATATAAAAAAAATAATGGGATTTTCTGAATCAGTGTACTCTAATTAATGCAGAAAACTCAAAATGAGTGGATTTGTTAGAATCCACAGACATATCCTCCATTCTTATGTACACGTACTGATTTTTTAATATATGTAAACACTAACTAAATTAAACAGTTTAAGAACACATAAAAAATAAGTTTACACACTATGTATTATTTAATGTATATTACTTCAAATTACTAATTTTAAACTGTACAGACCGACAAACATACAAACAAACAGACATATAAAAAAAATAATGTAATTTTTTGAATCAGTGTACTTTAATTCATACAGAAAACTCAAAATGAGTGGTTTTGTTCGAATCCACAAACATATCCTCCATTCTTATGTACGCGTACTGATTGTTTTATATGTAAATACTAACTAAATTAAACAGTTTTAGAACACATAAAAAATAAGTTTAAACATTATACATCACATGATGTATATTACTTAAAATTACTAATTTTAAAAGTATTTTTAAGTTAGATGTTTATTCGTTCTTAAATCCCCGCGCTAGGTATAAAAAATATAATTGACGAACCACATCAGAATCCATACACCACTTTTACGCGATCTCAAAGTCTGGAAAATGGCAGAAACATCAACAAGAAAAACTGCCTTTTCTTTTACTCCAAAATCGGATTGCAAGTTAATTTTTCAGCTAATATATTTCGAAGGTTAATTAGAGGGTATTTGAAGCGGAACAAACATAGGACCCATGTTGTGTTTTTTTTACCTCTGCACCGACTAATGAACATCAAATACGAATGCACCCTGCTTCTTTAATGGGGTGAAATACTCCCTTTTCATCGATAAATTATGGATTCGAGGCTTGTAGGGGCTATTACCGTATATTTTACATCGTACACCACCTCCTACTTTTCAACATAAATGATCGTGTACCTCAAAAACTAAAAAAAAGTTGATATTTTAGTCTTTGGGGAACCATTATTTCCGTTTAGGTATCACAGTAAATGAACCGGTGTTTTGATTTTAAAATATGTTTTCGAATGGCGCAAAATGATATTAATGATGTGAATTTGTAAATCAAGTCTGCCCTCATTTGCTTATAACTACTTTTTTCAGGGGGTGATAAGTTTATGTATTAATAAAAAGAGGCAGGTTGGAATGGGTTGCAAACTTTTTTAAAGTTGTGGTCATTTGTAATTATAAGGATAAAATAGAAGGATGTTTCGAAAGTGCCTTAAATATTCGTCAATGCTTAATATTATAACTATTGATTGATATTTTAAAACTAATACCATAAACTATTTCTGTAAGTAACAAGATGATCATTTATTTCGGATTTAGAAAACAAAATTACATTGCTATTAGGCCTCGGCGATTACTCATTATATATCAAAATTCTGGAAGTAAAAAAAATCCTCGCGATTACGATTTTTTAATTTTAAATTTGACAAATAATCGATTTGACGAGTAGTCAAAAGTCCGGAAGAATACTCGGGATGCTCGGGACAAAAATGGCTGTAAATCTATATTTGTAATAATATCAGGGAAAACAAATTTTACTAGTCCTTGATTTGAACACTAAAAGTAGAGTTAATCTATAACTAAAGTTTACATCTTTGTTTTTGCTTATTACTATTGTATATATTACCCCAAGAAAATATTAGAAAAGTAAAAAACGCTACCCCCCCTTAAAAAAATCTTTGAAATTGTGGCTAAAAAAGTTGTGATATAAAAAACAAATAAGCCAATTGCATTAGAGGGCTTAACCCTGCACATCCACTCACTAGCCTTCTCCCGGAAAAAAAACTGCTTTTTCTTTTCTTAGCTCGATTAAGATTTATACACACATACATTTTTAATCGAGCTAAGAAAAGAAAGCGCAGCTTTTTTCCGGGAGAAGGCTTGTGAGTGGGTGTGCGGGGTTGAGCCCCCTAGTGCGATTGGCTTGTTTGTTTTTTAAATCACAACTTTTTTAGCCACAGTTTCGAAGATTTTTTTAGGGAGGGGGGAAGGGAGGCGTTTTTTACTTTTCTAAAGTTTTTTTGGGAGGGGTTATCAGTCCTTCTTTTCAACCAACATTTTGGAGAATGTCAGACCAATCACCATTTATACTGTTTACAAATTACTTTTTGTTTACTCGTGTCATTAGTTAAATCCGATAATTCAAGGACAAATTAATCACACCTGCCGTATCAAAAAGCTCGACTGATAATATGATGCAGCAGTCACCTCGCTTCCCCCCCTCCCCCTTCCACTCCTTCTTTCAGTCTGTTGATAGGGAAAATGGTTGCTAGTTGCGGTGTTTCTCCGCGAAGAACCAACGGGGGAACATATTCAATAATGTTTATTATTTCAAATGATGTTATCTTCATTAATAATTGTCCAAGTGAAGTGAAAATGTATCCATCGATTAAAATGATTTTTCATCTATCAGATGGTATACTTTTTATTTTGTAGAGCGTATTATTTAACGAAAATTTTAACTTTTATTAAGCCGCTCTGAAACATCATTTTCTTTGGCGACCAGAAAGTGGAAGGTCTTCATATTTGGGTAATAATTGCCTGACGGCGAGAATTTTGGCTTATATTATTTAACTACTTTTTTAGCTAATTAAACATATAAATAAATTGTATTATAAATTAAAAGTAACAAAAGTACCTAGTAATTGCATAAAGCTATCATATAAGCTATTAATCAAAAGAACCGGTTTAATAATGTAGTGTCCAGCTTGTTTAACAAATTCCGGCTTCATAATTTGAAAAAGTGACAAATCGACTATCTTTACGCAAATTAAAAAACTCCGTATTTCAGTTAATTTTCAATTAAATAATACTCTTGTATTAAATTAAAGGTTACACCGATACGGTTCCACCAATACTCGTTTTATATTTTTACGAAATGTAGTTCGTATTCTAGAATATGTTTTACGGACGCGGTTTAACATTAGGAGTTGTGCAGCGTATATATAAGCTTAGTCCCGTCGGGCGTTAGTATCTTGTTGGCTGCTTTGACGAGTTGGCGTTATTTCTTCTTTTTTGGTTTACCGTTGAGAGCCCGACCGGATAGCTTGATACTAATAACAAATCGATATATCAGAAATATCGATATACCAACAATATATATATATAGAATATATCGTTATATCAAAAATCTCTATATACCCAAAATAAATGTGTATAGAATATATCGATATCAAAAATTCGATTAATCGAAAAAAAATCGAATAGAAAAAATTTCGGAAAAATATATAAAAGTCGGAAAATGTGGATTAGTAATAGGCGATTAATCGCAATGGCAAATGGCATATCATTATCCAAGACTAATTGCTATTATAGTCTTGCAATTTATTTTAATTTTATGTAGAATTAATTTTTATTTTAATAATAAGAATTAAAATAAAATAAGTAAAATAAGTAAATAATATTTCAAATCATATTCGACCGTTTCATCCCAAAAAATAATAAAAATATTCATATAAAAATCAATTTCCGAAATACCTGACATAACTATGGAATGGTTTGGGGAATAATTGAAATTTCGGTCAAAAAAGCTGCAGGCCCAGCTGGCGCGTATAAAGTATTCATGAACCTATCCTTACGGTAAAGTGAAGGACGGGCCTGTCCGATTTTTTTTATTATTTTAGTGTAGGGTAGATCCGGGCAAGTTTGGTACAGAGGCAGGTTTTACACAATGGTCATAATCACATACTGCTGGTCAGAGAGCTCCACCTGTTGGGTCAGGAGAAGGATCACGGCCCGCCATCACACCAGTCTGGAGTCAGTTGGATGAGTGAAAAATGACCTGAACAGTTTTTTCGGGTTTTTTTCCATTAGGTAAGTAAATTTTTACTCTAATATATCAGTCGTAACATAATCTGGAATTTTAGATCTTCATATGTCATTACTGTTTATCCTACTTGACTGTTCTGTTGTGGTTATTTTAAGCTATTACGTTAATTGTTTACATCAAGAATGAGACTTTGTGGTTTAGTTATAACAAAACATGACAAAGGGACAAATAGTGCAATATTTAAAAATAGGATAAACAATATAAAAACGCATTTAAACCTACCCCATTCTACTATTTTTAAGATTGAAAAAAAGTATAAAAATTATATTTAAAAACGGAAGTATAATATTTAAGAAAAAACTGTGTCCGTTGTTTCCAATGTGCTATACTAGTGTCAAAACTTCATAAATAGTTTTTACGCATTAATTAGTTTAATTTAGAGTTATTAAATTGGGGTTTTGTTATTTAAAATTATTAAACAATACAATTTTGAATATTCTTAGGACACATGGCAGAATGTTTTTATATCAGATGAATTATTCTATACAATGCGAAAAATATATAGTATATGATTTTTTAGTGGATCTTGGCATACATAGGTTATTATAATTTCCTAAATATTTAATTTCCATTATATCAAATATATAAGAAAATAATGATGACACCGCGTATTAAATCTCATTCACGAATTTCCTTTAAAACTTCAGAACTTAAAAAAAAAACCGACATTTCTCAAATATTTTGAAACAAAAAAATATACAGAAAGCGCTGCGTAAATAACTACCCCTAAACTGAAGAAGACTGGAAATACTATCTTGTGGTTTATTTATGAGGTTTTTATTTAGTTGGTTCCAAATTTTATTTCGCAAACACATTTTTTTTTCTAAATTCAAGGCAACGTTTAGCCAATCTTCCCACGTACCAAGTGTTTTTATGGCGTTTGTTTATGGTTATGTTACGTAACTCTATATTTCGTGCTACGCCTTTGCTCCCGCTAATGTAAAAGACCCAGCTGATGTTAGACATCCTTTTTCTTAACATTGCAGATACACCCCAACCTTAACTTGGAGGACTATACTGCGAATTCCTAAGCAACCAGCCGTTTTGGAGTAAAGCCAAGAGTGTCCTATTTACGGCATATATTCAGTTTTATTTCAATGTCATTTTAAATATTTGTTTATCTGAGTACGCGAAAAACGTAACTTTAATTGTGTTGTATTTATTGCTGAAATAAATTGTTTGTCTGAAAAGGAATAATTTCGGTACACCATCTTAATTAAAAATACTAATAAAATATACACTTTTGAGTGTATTTTCCTATACTAAAATTATGCAATATAATATAATGTATATGTAGTTTTCTTTTAATTTACTTACTTACTTAAATTATTTATTAAAGCTATATGAGAACACTTTATGAAGTTTTTATAATTTTAATTTAAAATGGCGGCAGATGACCAGTTTAAAAACTATTTTTAATATAAGTTTAGGGATTTCACTTTACAAAAAAAAGTAACTTAAAAAGTAAAAAAAAAGTAACTTACTTAAAGATTTTATATTTAAAAAAAATTGTAAACAATAGATGGCAGATTACATAAAAAAAATGTATATGTTAAACATGTCAAGCAAGATACTGTTAGAATTATTTTCGATTTTCTCTAGAGAAAATCAAAATTATGGGGAATGAGTTTACATTTACTTGAAAACTTAATACTTTTACATATTTTAGGAAACATGATTTTTTTTAGATTGTGAAAGCTTGTATTAGTAATTATTGTTTAAAGTAATTGACATGAACACTTTTAGTGGGAAAAATGAAACTATATCTTTATAGTTTTTATTTAATAGTATAAATGATTATAATATTTATTTGGAAAAATTACGAAAATATGAACCATTTAGTTATAGTCACTACTTATCATAGTGTAAGTTTTATGTTATGGACCATATATAAAGATAGCATAACAAGTTAGGAGGAATCTAACTTTTTTATCCATTGATTGAACTGGCACTCGTGACAAAATAAAATTACGTATATATATAGGATGTTAACGATGGTGACAATACAGAATAACACCCCCTCCCCTACTTTTCAATAATGGAATACATTTTTTCAAACATGGACATCATACACTTGCATGCAGTGTGATGAGTTTTATCATTTATTATTAAAAAATATGATATGTATTGTTTACGTCAGGTGAGGAAATATTGTGTGGCACATCTAAACGTTATTTTAAAAAAATCTACTTAATTTTTAGTTTTTTATTATACTTGTTACTGGAATAATAATATTTAAATGAATCTCCTTAATTAGACGATTTAATTAAGAACTCTGAGTCATATCAGCAGGAACATGGCACGGAGGTGAGGATTCTCGTTTTGTAACTAAAAAATATAATAATTTAAATATTATTAACAAAACATTTGTAGCTGGTTTATCTGGTTATTTTTGTTATAAAAATATAGTTTAAAGACAGTAGAACTCCAATCATCTGGATCAATTGGGCCCAGATCTCATTCGGATTACGGAATATCTGGATAAACGAAAAAACGGTTATTACTTAGCAAATAAACGAACTTTGCGTTAGTATATAATGTAATTTAATGATTAATTAAAACAATGTCATTCACCGATTATAAAATTATAAAATGAGGATTTTGTTGATTTTATTTTCTCAAAGCGATCCGGATACGGATAATTGCCGATCCGGTTTGTTTGATTCGGATAAATTGAATTCGGATAATTGGAGTTCTACTGTATAAGTTTTTGATTATTTATTCAGCAAAATGGACGTGACTGAAATGTTACACCACTTTCTGGAAAATATCCCATGTAATCGACCTAATTTCCAACGTATTCGTATTTAAGGATG
This sequence comes from Troglohyphantes excavatus, assembly GCA_963932185.1. Taxonomy (NCBI): domain Eukaryota; kingdom Metazoa; phylum Arthropoda; class Arachnida; order Araneae; family Linyphiidae; genus Troglohyphantes; species Troglohyphantes excavatus. Next base: position 2,684,642 of record OZ010675.1, on the reverse strand, counting down.
CTACCCACTAGATCATTGTGTCAAAAATTGCGTGAACTACATTGCAATGTCTTCCACTTCTATTTTTTAAAAAAGCATTTTTTATATTTATAAATAATCAGTAAAAACGTAAACCCTAATTTCATATAAATATATAATGTTTAATTAGTTTATACTAAATTTATATAATTGCTTTGTGAATCAAAAATGAATTTAGTACATAATTAAACAGTAGCTTGTAATTTTTTTTCTCTAAAGCATTGAACGATTTGCATTTATAATAATTATATTATAACAAAATCTGTATTAAAGTATTTATCATAATATGTATTACTTTCATCAATGCTAATTATTTAGTTTTAGATTAATTTCAGTCAACAACATGTAATTAATATTTATATATCCAGGGAAAGCGCGCTAATGAAATTAAATATCTAGAAAATATAATTATATTACCATTGAATTTTCCATGAATACTATTCTATAATTAATTAGGTAAACTCTAGAGTTGAAATAGATGCAATTAATTTGTCATCTATATAAACAATTTAACTCAATAGCCGTGTTACGGCAATTTCACCATGGTAATCGCAACTCAATTAACGAGCCGTGCGATCCCGTTTTGTCGAAAAATATTGCATGTGTAATCACGCCGCTTACATACGCACACGGCATGAATAAATTGCGTTGAGTCAAAAGATTTTCTAATTAGCCAAGTTTGCCTCGGCGAAATTGGAATTTCACCTGTGATCATTCTGAATAGAAACTGAGGAAAAAACAGAACAACTACTGACTAGAATCAATTTGCTGGAACGTGCAGACTGGAGCTTTTGAAGATGGAAAATTAATTCGGATCCCAATTGGTACTGGAAAATTCCGCGTTTTGTCTCTGTGGTATCTGATATTGATGGATTAGTTCGATGCAATTTCTTTATTTCTAATTCACTGAGGGGTTTTGGTTTTGATTAATTACTTTTGTTTCATTATTTTTCCTTGTCTTTTGGAGATTAAAATGAATGATGACGAATTATGTTTACGGAATGTTGCCAGTTTGGCTTAGTTACATTGTGAATGTAATTCAACATAGATTATTTTTTGTCCTATGTGTATTATTATATATTGGGTTTTAAGTTCAATTTCACAACGAAATATCTAATTTTAAAAACGTTAAATAGTATCTGGTTATTTATTGAATATATTTACAGACTTTATTTAAATTTTAAATAGAATTTTTTTATAGAATATATTTATATAAACTTTAAATTACTTATATGGTTACAAATTTACATATAGAAAAGAAAGTAATTCACAACTCTACATATTCATCACTACCTTCAACGAGGATTATTTTGTATTTGCCAACTTTAGTAAGTGTTTGAGTTTTATGTGGTGCAGCTGAAATTAGGTTCTAGGTATCATTATAGTCTGTGATAACTGAAGATTTCGATAATTTATAATTTTTTTAATATTGACTTTTTACTATTATTATTTTATTTTCTCTATGGAGTAGAGAAAGAAGCGGGGTAGGATATTCTACTTCAATGTCAGAAATTTATGTTTTTTAATACTAAAGCGTGGTTGGAGTAAGTAAATAAAATCATTTGGGGCATATTAAGCACTTTTAAAATGTAATTTATATATTTGCGGTTCAAAAAATCAATTACCACAATAACAAAAACATTTTAAATACCAAAAAAACTTTAAATTAATTCTAAGATTCCCTTTTGTCATAACAATTGGCGAAATATGATTGAAATATTTGCTTTTTATACTTTGAGGGGGTAAATAAAAATATACATGACATATAAATCATAAGAAAACTTTAAATATATATTTTTGTAAATCACATTTTAAAGAAAATTCTTCTCCTACTGCAAAACATGGCCCAACACAGCGAACATCTTATAAAGGCAGGTTATTGCTTGGCTAATAAATTAGAAGAATATTAAGGTTTCTACTAAGGTTTACTTTACTGCTGTAAGATTGATTTCACTGTAGCTGCTGGAGTAAAATAACCCCGAATGTTGGACTGGAATGAGGTTGGTGATCAAAATTATGTGTAATCAGAATTAGAAGCAAAATGTCAGAAAGTAAATTAATATACATTTAAATTGATTGTTACATAACACCATACCTTTTTCAAGGTGCACGTGCTTAACGTAAAATATTCAACATATTCCACTAGAAGAAATCACGTGTTATACCTACACAATAATTTTAGCTGTAACCTTCCTTAACAGAGAGTTATGGAAAAAAAACGGCATACCGTTGGACAGCACGGTCGCCAACCCTCACAGTTTTGTTTAGTTTGTTTAATTAACGTCGCACTAGAGCTGCACAGTGGGCTATTCACGAAGGTTCGGGGCCTATCTCGAAGGAAAGACTGGAGAACGATGCCTCGTATTTTTGAACCATGGTCAGATGACGAGGACAACACCTGATCAGGTACCCGACGCAACCTCAATAGGCGTCAGGACATTGGACCCCGATCAGATTTATCGTGCACCAGTCCCGTATACACGCCAGTATAATTTGTTGGATGTTCTGGACGACTTTCTAGTATTTTTGTAGCGAAGATGGCAACCCTCCGATCGCAAGATCACTACTTTTTTACTTTTCTTTGTCAAGTCCATCGCACGAATTCGAACCACCAATCCTCGGATTAGTAGCTGAACGCCTTATCAACTGAGCAACCGTGGCTCTCAACCCTCACAAGAAAAATATATTATCCACTTATTTCATTAAATGTTCTTTTTTTTTCTAATGTAAATAACTTTTTTTACTTCTGTAAGGAATACAGTAAACCCAGTTGGCGGTACTTGAAATGCCCATGCTTTTAATATATTAGATATCGATGAATTTTATTGACTTTTTAAATTTCACCATTATGTCATTTCTAAGAGTTTATGAATCATGAATATAAAATCACACGTACATTTATTCGTGGGTATATTATTATATGTATTTTCAAAATTATTTTTAATTAAAATTGTGCAATGGGTGATTCTCCACACAATAAAGATAACAGAATTTCATAACAAAATATTTAATTCACATATTCAGTATTCATTGTTTTTTTTGTTTGAAGAGAGACAGTTGAAAGTAACATAAACCAAATAACACACATTCAGGTTAAAGTTAAACGCACATTGTTATAACGTACTGTTCCAAAGTAATAATTTCATGAACTTTATCCATGAACGAATGTGTTTAAGTCTTTACTATACATTCGATTAAATTAGCTTTGAATCAAAACTATCGAAAGGTATCTTCTCGTTCCAAAACATCTTTCATTTCCAATCAATTTTAGCACCTGTAAAATATAAAATTTTATTTAAAAATATACATTGAAATAATATTATAAAAATATATTAAAAATATGTTCCATCAATATTTTATAAATGTGGAATGCGTTTACTAGAATAAATATGTTATTGTAACAATATATTAATAAATTTATATTTTATTGAACGAGCGTTAGAAAAGTCCCTGTTTTAACTCGACCTTTCATCATTTTGTCTGTTTGTCTATACATTTGTTTGTTATGTATTTACGACCAAACGCATTGTTTGATTTTTTCAAATTTGACATTACAGTCCAAGAATACCTTTGATATTTGTGTTCTTGCAATAGAGGAGTTATTCCTCTGTCTGATTAAAATTTCTAATTTAAATTATAATATTTTTAATTTATTTCAATTTAAAACAAAATTAATAAAAATCACAATTAATTAAATCATATAAAATGTTTTTAGTTGATTGATTATTGTAGAAAATAGCAAAGTCGACAAAAAAATTAAATTATAATATTTTACATTTATTTCAATCCATAAAAGTTTTTCCTTAATTAATTTATCTACACAAACTGATACCTTAATTTACATGCAAATCAAGAATTATTAACAAATATATGACATTTATGTGTTTTGTGGTCATTTATTTTTAAGACTGAAATCTGAGGAACCTACTACATATTAAATATTAAAAACATACATTTATTTTTATCTATATGCATTTCCCAACACACGATCTATTTGCAAGAAATATTCTTGAATGATTACCTTAAATTCAAAGTTTTAAACCAACAAAATTGGTTATCATCAATACCTGCATTTTGATTTAAATAATGTGAAATGTTCTCAGATTAAGAATATTTTATGACATTGGGGCAAGTCTGCATTCAAATATTACTTCAAAATCATAACCAAATATATTCCAAAAACAAAATAGAACATTAACGACTATTTGTTCTTTCAACTTTTTGTGATATTTGGGATCTCCTTTCAGATAGTGTAATTTAAAGATGTTTTTTTTTATAAATTTGCCATAATAATTACTTAAATGTATGCTAGTGAATTCAATACATTCTAAGATTGTAGTCAACAAATATTTTTTTAATAATGTATTATACTATAACAATTGTACAAACCAAAATTTACGGAATTACGCCTTTAAAAAATACATGTATAGTTAAATAAATAAATATATAATAAAAACATATATCATAAAGATACGTGTGTGGTTGAATTTATAAGATTTTGTATAATGTAGTTTCAACAGAAAACACTATTTAAAATAATCTCAAATGAAACATCCTATCTTTTTAAGTACCCTGCTTCTCTCCCCTTTTATAAAACAATACGAGCACGTCTGCCAGCATTTCAAAACTGCCGTATTTACTTAATACCCACCAATCGCGAAGCAAACTATTCGAGGGCGGGGAAAAACCCTCCAATAAGTAACGCTCTCCTCATATCAAGACAGCTATATTTCACACCCAGCCTTTATATAATAAAAAAAATATCCAATCAAGAAAACATCTCGAACCTGTGCTTCTGTTTACCGAACACTTAAGCCACGGGCAGCCACGGGCAGCCCGGAACAGACCCAGATAACAAATACTTGCACTGGGTAAGGGGTCCAGGGGCACAAAAATGAATTTTGCAGTTGGTATCTGTCCTGGAACTTCTATAAACGGATTTTTCTTGCCCTGGTTTATCCTGTTTTGCTGTGCCCGAGACAAGGACGAAATACGACTCCACGAACGGTTTTTATTTATTAAATCCCTTATGCGGTTGGAGCTATAAACATGCGGAATATTTCTTTTTTTTAGGGTTGCTGTTTGTTGAGATCCTTTTTTCTTGTGAGTTGCGATTGTTGGAGGGGAATAAGTGAAACTTGGATTTTGGAAGTGATATCAGAAAATAGGGGGAATATTATATTTTAGGGATTTATGTCGGGGGATTTGTTTCGATCGGGAAAATGTTGGGAACGCCGTTTATGTTGGGATGCAATTATTTGAGAGGCTTAGTTCGGATGTTTATTCAATTGTATTTGGGTTTGAATGCGTATATGTTTGAGTACAAAGTGAAATGTGAATTTTAATACACTGTACTGTTAAAAATAGGTACACAAAAATAAGTAAAATATTCTCAGTTTTTAGTACATTCGATGCTTATTATAGCTTCGAATACATAAGTTTTATTTTTGAAAAAGACAACTCAAAAATGAGACAATGAATAAGAAGTATGGTTGTTTGCCTACGTAGGATGCCTTAATAAATAACTTTCAATAAATATCGACAATTACAACTGAGACTTACCGGGAATCGAACCCATATCCTAAGGCACCGCAGTTCAGTGCCTTATCCGTTGTAATACCAGGGCGACACGAATAAGTTATAATAAAAAACATGTTAAAAAAGTGTGCCAAAAGAATGGGAAATAAGATAATACAGTTGTAATAACTCAGTTTCAATTTAAGCCATCGACATCAAATGATGTGGAAAACTTTCTTCTGAACAATTATTTTAAGTGTGTCAGATCGCTTTGTTAAGATGGCTTGAACCTAAGCTGGGATTAGCAATGTTGAATCACACTGCTCATTTTTGCGAAAGTGCGATTACTTAAATTTTAGTACGTCATCGATTATTTACGATGTAATTGTACGCAGAGAAATGCGAATATGTTCAGGTACTCATTTTTAAGAACATTTTTTCTACAGTTTGAAGAATGTTTTTGTTTCATTGTAAATAAAAAAAAATCATGTAAAATTTATAATTATCCCCAAATTCAGTTTTCGAATTTAACGATAGTTTTTTATTTTTATAGAAAACAACAATACATCTCAAAATAAAAACACAGTTATTCAAAATATTTAGCCCATTCTTGGACTAGGTAGCAGCATATCACATGTCCATTACTGTCTTACACGTATTGTTGTCAGAATACCATACGGGTCCAACAATGGACAGAAAGAGCATACTGGATAAACCACATATATAAATATATGCCAGGTTATTATAATTCAGAATATTACTAAAAAATAATTTAAATGAATGTCTTTTTCTAAAGGAAAATCGATAAAAATTCTTCCAAGTAGGAGTTAAAATATATGTTTTATGAATCTCTTCAATGTTATTTTAGCTATTATTTAATATAATACTTTTACACTTTACATGGAAATGGTAACTACTTAATAATGTAGTCATGTTTTTTATTGTGTGTTTCATAAATGTACTTAATTGTAATTTAGTATATTATTTAAGATACATTTATATGATTTTTGGAGAATATTTACGACTATACAAGGAAAAATAACAACGCACATGCTATATCTATATTTCTTGTACGTTAAATTGACGGGTTCCAGTCGTGGATAAAGCAAGGATATGTAGTGATATATTGTGCTTCATTTATTAGACGTTTTTATTTTTTTGGAGTATATTATTAGCGATCTAGAATATAATATATAATGCAAGTTGGCGACCAGGACCTAGTAAATATTCGATGAACTAACAAAAATACCACGGTTATGAATCATTTTAGCAGAAAAATTTATAAAAATATCATGCAGTTACCATGTAATAAAATACTATTAAGATGGTATGCAATCCTATATAATCAGTTATATACACTCTCCATTGCTGTAATTTAAAATAAACAAAATATGTTTACTTACCAATAACAATATTGTTTTATTTCTTGAGCATTTCATTCACGTGTCTCATCATAGAATATAACGCATCTTTTCCAATAAAATCACAAAAAATTCCACAATCGGCCATTGTTTTAGTCAACACAGTTCACAAACAAAAAATTGACTCCCTGCTTCCGAAGGAAGACATGTTTTCCCACAAACAACACTGTGGGGAATGTTTTAACACCAAAGCACAATTATCAAAATTCCATGAACAGGTTAACAGATGCGCTTCTTCTCTTCTTTGGAAACGCTTTCGAAGAAGCGTCGGGGGTGGTCGTCACTCTTATAGTATATCTTGTTCTATGTACTGTTCGAAAACTGACGAAATGAAGACGAAATAACTGAGGGACGATCATATACACTGAGTCATATACATCGAGATGAAGGTGTCGTCATGCATGGTTAGCATACATCCTCTTGTCATCTGGATACGATGGTTGGGATCGGGTGGTGGTTGTGGGCATTCTGAAACGTAAATAAACGGGTATAAGATACATGTTATTTTAACTCACTGACAATCATAAACGTGATATCACGTCTAGGGATAATCAGTTTTTCTAGCAGTATCACTCAGTTTTTAAATTCATAAAAATACTCTATTTTACTATATGTTTCAAATATGATGGCTTGAGGTATTACATAAGCCCTATATCTTTAAAATTTATTAACACTTTTAAAAATATAAACAAATCACATTAGATTTTTTTTTTTTGGAATCGGAGAAAACAACTTTACAATTGAATCGTTTATTTCAGAGACTTTATTATTATTACACTGTTTCTAATTTTCGGGAAACATAAAATAACCTTTCTACCATCGATATTAATATATATTTTGGATTTTAACATCTTCTCTATGCGGATGTTGCAAATAATTAAATTATAAATATATTCGTTATTTTAAAAAAAGAATAATAAAAGTTTGCTGCTGGCTGGTTCCCACAATAAAATAAGAATTTACTGTAAAAACAGAAATTTTTAAATTTAATTTGACAGCTGACACAATTGTGCAGAAAACTTTTTTCTTCATATGATATTCCGTATTTTTTTATTTATTTTTATTTCAGAAACTTGTCAAAATACGATTCAATTTTTCATTCACGTTCTACATGCTATCTAATGTCGCTTGTCCCGGTTTTGCACTAAACGAAATATTCGCTATGAAAAATAACCCATGGATGGATTGGGGACAAAAATATGTGGTTCCCATATTAAATACTGATTCGTAAAAAAATCGAATTAAAAAAATGTATGTTAACTCGTTTCCAAAATAAATGATTCAATTGTTAAAATCGCTTCAGCGTCAGTAGGTTAATGAAAAATGCCATAATGTCTCGGACTTTTTTATAGTATTAGAACATTAAGATATTTTACTAATACTGATGGTATTATGTCCCAATTTTCATTATATTCATTTCCAAGAATAACGAAAATATCTGTATAAAAATTCTTGTATGTTGTATCTCGAGTACTAATTGTTTCCTTCGCGAGTCTGTATTAATTATATCCTGCTAATATTCCGCATGTTCTATTCTACCCGGTATCTGTAATCTACGGTCTCCTGGAAACAATAAGGATCAGACAATGATGGACGTTAACGATACATTGATTACTAAAAATGAATTATATACTACTAGGCTTTGAATTCTTTATTTTTTTCAAATATTTTTTTTTTTTGCAATAAGAACCTCCGTTTATTTAATAAATGAATATATAATTTCTTATTATAATGAAAATACCGCATAATCGAAATGAGCATGGTGCAATGATGATAACAATAATCTTAAATGTATACACCTATAAAACATATTATTAAGATGGTTAAAATATAGTTACTTTATTAACATAAAAAGGATGATATATGTAGTGTGATGAAAGAAAAATACGTTAAAATAAATAAATTAAATATGAATTACTTAGTCCGATATTGCATGTGGGTCTAATCCTATTTAGTTGGTTAAATTTTGTATGGGCAGTAAACTGCTTTTCAAAGGATGTAATACATTACCTGATTCGTTGTATAATGAGGTTTGTGTATAACATTTTCGTATGTAAATTCTTTGCAGTCTCCCAAGCTTTCATATATCCTTTCCGTTCTAGCATTAGGAGTTAAGTCTACATATTCTGTAATTGAAAGGAAAGTAAAATAAATATATTTTTTAGGGAAAAAATCCTTGTTTTAAGAACGGTACAACACTTAAATTCTTAATAATTCTTTTATAGGTGTATACAGTAGGGTGGAGTGAAAAGGGCGAAAAAAAAATAATTTCAAATTTTAGTGTTTCCTGACCCAACGAATGGTGCCTTTTGGTAAAAAAATCACTGTGAAAAAATTTAAGCGGAATCGTTCATCATCTTCAGGTTCCACATTGAGATATAAAATATAATATTAAAGTCAAACAGTAAAAAAAAATCTTTTTTTTTATTTTAATTTAATTTTTACAATATTTTATTTTCAGATTAAAAAACGGTTCTATTTATTAAAAAATAGACATGAACATATTAACACACATTATTTTTAGATTTCACACGAGGTCCAAAAAAGTTCATCTTGGTGTCAAATTTTGGAAGTTCGTTTCGTGACTTTATTCCGCTGCGAAGTATCCATCCCCGACGACTTCTACACCACATGTTACCAATGATGCTTGTGTTTCCAGTTTCACATGCCTCACCACTGCTTGAGAATGGCTTCTCTGTTCAAAATGTGAACCATTTCTGATCAATCTTGTTATATCTTCATCGCTGAAGTTCGTGGTAACTGGTGGTTCCAAAGGATTGTCATAGTGAATCATCTCGAAATAGTCATTTGCTTTTAAATTCAAATTGGGAAGATTAAATTATCTTATTTTTCCCTTTGAGTCAGTTTTTCTTGATTTCAGTATTCTTCTGAAGCCAAGTTCTCGAATGTGTGCTCGTTCATTTAGCATCGCTAACAGAATATTCTCAGAATGAGCAAAATAACAGTTCCTCTGAATAAATTCGTGAACGATTGTCTTAAAGTCTTCTGGAAATAATGAACTTTTTTTTATCATTCCATTAAGGTGACGTGTTCCATGAGTGGCATTCTGGATTTTCTTTATTTCAAACCAGGATGGCACATAAACTTTCATAACATATTATACCATGAGCTTAAAGTCTCATGGAGCATCATTATTGGTTTGGCGGTCGATACGTAAAGGCGAAGAATTTTGTTGGCTGAAGTGAGCCATCTTGAGTGAAATATCTTCCCGGGTCTTCTGTTTGCTTATTCTGGAAGGCATACCTCCAATGATACTGCCTAGAAATGTCGAAGAGGTGTTTTTGGTCTGTACTGAGTTCTTTTTTGTCAATTTCGGGAAAAGCAACTGAAATAGAGACAAAATTTGCCACGGCAAGATTTTTGCATGTTTTCATAGATTTGCCTATTGTTGCGGAAAACTCTTGTGGTCCAGACGTATTTCGGTCATAAATAAACAGAACCAGGTTCTGACAAGATCGTAATATGCTCTACTACAGCTGTAGTCCTGTAGTATAAGAATTCCCTTTCTTCTCATACATAATAGTCTTGTCATTTCTTCCATCGAAGTAGAGGGCATACAAAAATTGCGGTATTTGTGTAGAATCTAGCTGGGACCGTAACTTTCGCAGTTCTGTCCTCAGCTTATTCTTGTCGATAACTTTAGCCGGAATATCTTTAGATACAATCCCTATATCATGAAGCACAGATGACGCAATGACAGCAGCTGATCTATCTGATATTTCTGTCCATCACAAACAACCGCTAAATGCAGCAAGGATATTTTCATCTAACTTGTATTGGATGTTAAGGGAGTTTTATCATCAGTTGCTTTCAGACGTTTGGCTTCGAGGCTAACGTAATCGTCATCATCTTCAGGGATATCTTCTAATTATGAATCAGATCCTAGAATGGCGTTCGCTGCTGAATCTGTAATAGACTTAGAAAAAGCTTTAGTCTTACATTATCTTGCTTTGACCTCATGGTTTTGCCTTTTATGTTGTTTTTTCTTATACGCTTCAATTTTCGGCTTACAGAAATGTCTATCGACCCTATTGCCATTTTCTTACATGCCGTTGACCTGTTAAAAAATTTTGCTCCATACGAGGAATCTCTAAAGAATACTTGCATTGTTCATAATTCACATTTGCATGAAGAAATATCAAACGAAGTACTATTTGTCTGGTCGAAGAAATATTTCCTAATTTTGTTAGCCCCCTTTCGAGATTTTGATATTCTTTTCATATTTTTATACTTTTTATTGTAATTTCTTATAAGTCGAAAAAATTCTTGATGACTTATACCACTGGCAAGGAGGCTTTCTTCCAAATTCTTGAAATATCCCAAGAAACAATTTCGATGATATCTTTGACTGAAGGATCTTTCTTATTCCCCTTTCACAATAAATAATTTTTGATCCAGAGGAAATGCTTTATTAAAATCAGCAAACGTGGGTAAAACTGTCCCAGAAAATGGAATCCACGTGACAACTATGTCATGGTAAAAATAGTTATCAGAATAGAACACGTGCTGCCATCTATTAAAATTAAGTAAATTTGCTTTTTATGTAGAGTACGAAAGTAATTTATAGCGCTAACATCTGACAGTAAAGTTTTAATTAAGTAATTTATTGACTAAATCATAATTAATTACTATTAATTATCATACAATTAATGTTAAATATCATTTTAATTAATACATTAATTAATTGAAATTATTTATTAAATAAAAGCACATTTTTTATATAAAAGGCTATATATAAACATTCTTTTGAGATGTGGAACCTCAAGATAGCAATATTTTGGGCTGAAATTTGGTGACAATTTGTTCTAGTGAGTTTGGCACCGTATAATGACTCAGGCAACATGAATTTCAAAAAAAAGTTTTTTCGCTCCACCCTAGTATACAGGGTCGCCCTTTAACGCGTGAGGTCCAGTGTAAAGAAATGTATTTAAAAATGAGTACTTGAACGTATTCGTTTTTCTTTGAGTACCATTGCATCGTAAATGAGGGATGACGTACCCCAAATTTAAATAATCGTACTTTCAGAAAAATGGGCAATGTGGTTTAATATTGCTAATTTCAGCTTCTGTTCACGCCATATTAACAAAGCGATCTGATAAACTTAAAAATAGTTGTTCAGAAGATGGGTTTTCCATATTATTTGATGCCGATTGCTTAAACGGAAAATCAGTTATTATAACTCAATTATCTTACTTCTCATTCTTTTGGTACACCTTCTTAACCTTTATTCTGTTTATAACTTCTTCACTTCGCCCTGGTAGTGCAAAAGAACAAGGTACTGGCTTGCGGTGCCTGAGGATATGGGTTCGATTCCCGGTAAGTCTTGGTTGTAATTGTCGATACTTATAGAAAGAGATTTATAAAGGCTGCCTATGTAGGCAAGTTAGTGGTATTTTTATTAATTTTTACTCATTGGATGCATTTTGGGGTACATGCCTTTTTAAAAAATGAAACATGTATTCTTAGCTGTGATTAGTATCGAATGCAATCAAACATCAAAGCGGGGTCCCTTTTAAAATTGGGGAACATGTTCTTGACCTTTTTATCCATAGACACTGCGCTTGATGTCAGAGGAACTGGAGTCCCACCGAAACTCCTGAACGAACAAAGGACATGGTACAAGGGCATGTGCCCTAGAATAATCCTCCACACAAAATTATGAATGAGTTTAAATTAAATGTATTAACTTTAATTTGTTATTTTGTATTGAAAATTATTAAAATAATGTTTTTTTTTTAAATAAAGAAAACGACTTTAAGAAATATGCGGTAAAAATTATTACTATTTTTTTTAAATTTTACGAACAATTTGAAAAAATTGAATTATTTAATATCAATTTTGGACTTATTACAACTTTTTTGAAATCATCCTCAACATTCAGGTATATTTTTTATAAATTGTTACCAATTTCAAATTTTTATAATACCTATAAAATTGTTATTAAATAATTAAATTTTTCAACTTGTACGTAAAATTAAAAAAAAAAATTCTTAGCACTTTAGCACATTTTTGTTAAAGTCAGTTTAAAAAAAAAAGAAGATTTTTTGGTTTATCCATTTTTAGTTTTTAATTAAGTAAAATGTTTCGCCCCTCGCTATTTTTCTCACAGAAATTCCAGTTCTTGCTGGCATTTTTCCACGTCTAGTATCCGGTTTAATTTACGCCAAGTATACAAAACTATATTTTCAAATTAATGAATATTGTAAAACAATCCATATCCATGAGAATAAATGCTGTTGAACGAACTGTCATCGCTGTATAATTTTTATTCTACAACGAAAATATTTTTAAATCAGAAAAATTTCTAAAAATAAGTCCGGTTAATCGATATTTACGAATACGTAACAGCCGGATAATCGATTTATTACTTAATTGTTTGCAAAAGTGAATTTTTCTCTATTTAACAAAAAAAAAAAAAGAAATAGGACAATATTGTGTATAACTTTCCGGATAATTGAGATTTCCTGATAGTTAAACGCTGAATAACCGGATATTTTTTTCAAAAGGTGGCCAATAAGACATCCCATATGCAACAAAAATAATATTTTCCAAATATCTGAATTAAAACAGAAATCATGCGAGAACATAGATAAACAAAAACATAATTGTCGAATTGATAACCTCACACAGTTTGGCGCGCTTTTTCGGTTTTGGTTGGCGCGCTTTTCAGTCCGTGAAAAATAAGCCTAATTTCCTATTGAACATGCCTAGATTTCTGTCAATAAATATATTCAAGGCATTTTACGTAAAAAAATAATTTATCCGTAGCATTTTCATTTTAAGCATTTTTCTTTGTTGAGCGCGCGTTCCCTCCAGAAGTGCAGGAACCTGTGTGGTGGCACACGTCGCACACTCCCAAGGGCGGCCCGCGGTGTACACAAAATATCAGTTTTTTATTTAAGTAGTTTATCAGAATAACTCACGAAAAAATTTCATTAATGTATCGATTTTTTTTAAAGCATGAATGGAATTTGCTTTATAAGAAAAAGGAAAATAAGAACATATTTAACACAACAAAAAAGTACCACAATTTGATGAAAAACTATCTAATAAAGCGATACCAAAAGATTTTAATAATTTGTGAGGAAATTAATAAATTTATTGGTATAGAATTCTATAGAGGCAATTTATGTCTTCAAATAACCATTTTTCTCCTCATCGAAGCATAAATATAAAAATAACAACAACAACAAAAAAACATTAGTGTAGGTTAGTAACTACAAAATATTTTTTCACAGAGAAATATTGTGTGTGTATTTTTTTTTCATGATTGAAAATACCAGTTTTTTACGTAAATAGCTTTTTTTTGGCTATTTCATGCTTTCTTTAAAATGGCTCTTTTAGAAAAAGAAATCTTTTTAATCGCACTTCAAGTTTATTGTTTTGCTTGAAATAACATTTTATCCTTATACTTCTTTATACAACTAGTCAAAATTTAGAAACACTATTGATGTATACCTTCGAAAACTAAGACACGAAAAAAAATATTCAATAGCTGAAAAAAAATACAGAATTGACCTGCCAAATCTGATATTCCGATAAAATTAAACAAGTCTTGAATCGAGTGAAATGGCAAATGTGTTGTTTAACATCAGAACTGACCTCAATTTTTCGAAATATGATATATCAATATATCTAACTAAAACACTAATTATGCCTTGTTTTAAATATAAAGTTTAATTAACAGATAGTTATTTATCAGTGGTTATGAATGTTTTATATTTCTCTATTTTACGATAATAATGTATATCATTTTTTACAGCAATTGGGTTATGTTGAATTTTGAAAATCATATATACTATATTACAAATAATTTTCAAATATGCCCAATGTTCTTGGAAGATTAAATTGTTTTTCAATCATTATAAAAGCTATTACAATTTTTTTATTTAACTAAAGTGAGCTTGCCTGTTTGATAGTTCTTTGAGAACATGTCTGTTTGTTTTCCGTCAAATGCGTTTTCTGATCCAGAAGGAGTTCTAAAAAGAAAAAAAAATATTTAACAGTAATTAATCAAGTTTATATATCAAAAAAGTTTAATGAATTGGAAATTTTATAAAATTTTTACACAATTATTATTGAATAGATTGTACACAGTAAAAAAAAGCGTTTAAAAATGAGTGCATGAACGTACTTCATTTTTTAAGTACAATTGCATTGTATACTAACATCGTGCATGAGCGATGGCGTACTCAAATTTAAGTAATCGTACTTTCTCAAAAATTAACAGTGGGATTTAATATTGCTGATATCAGCTTCTATTCAAACCATCTTAACAAAGCGATCTGATACACTTAAACTATTTGTTCAGAAGATGGTTATCCACATTGTTTGATGTCGATTGTTTAAACGGAAACTGAGTTTTATTACAATTAAATTATTTAACTTTACTTTTTTTTGGCGCACCTTTTTAATATGACTACTGTTTATAACTTCTTCGCGTATCTTTACGGATAAGACAGTGGACAGTGGTGCTGGATACTTGGGTTCGATTCACGGTAAGTTGTAAATGTTGATATTTATTTAAAAGTGATTTGTGAAAACAGCCTATGGAAGGCAAGCTACTGCTCTTTTTATTCATTTTTGAGTACATGTCATTTTCAAAAATGAAATTTATATATTTGGAGATATGACAAGCATCGAGTGTAAGAAATTTTTTTAAATTTTACTTATTTTTGAATACTTGTTATTAACAGTGTAATTAGTATTATTATTGATTGCATTGTAGTAGTTAGTAGGTTGTAGTTAAAATTATTAAGATTCTCAAAACACAATAGCAAAGTTATTATAAAAAGAGATAATTTCAATATTTAACTTATTTAAAAAACATTATTAAAAATACCGAGTTTAATATTTTATTTAAAAATACAAGTATGTGCTTATTAATGTTACAGATGTTTTAATGGCCAATAATCTCACAGATATTTATTTTAATTGGGAAAATTCTATGCACAAACGTAATAGAATACAAACGTGTTAAATACTTGTATTAGTCTTTAAAAAAATGTATTCATATCTTATTCCTATATATCTTTTATTTTCTTACATTCCTTTAAAAAATAAAAGTTTGAATTTAAAATTATTATGTACTAAACATACTATAACAGTTGTTCCTTTATGGACTAACATACTTTATAAATTTATTTAAAAATATATTTGTTTGCTGACTTATACGAATATTCCTGAAATCTTTAAAATAAATATGTTCAAAACTATGTGTTATCTATAAGGTTGTATACTTCAAAATGTGTTGTGTAATTGCAATACAAACGCAGTTTAAGACCTTTATTTTTGAAAGATTCACCAAAAATATCTGAATGTTTTTTTTATTGTTAAAATAACCTTTTAATATAACCTAAAAAGCTTTCAACCTTTACTTGCGGTCTAGGACAACAGGTGCCCCGTAGAGTACATATATCTAGTGGTGGGTTTGGGACACTTTTGATCCATTGTATGGGGGTAGAAGTTGTAGTCTAATGCGGGCTGTTTAAGACCTAACTTGAAATCACACCTTTTCGGACAGGTGACGTTTTGCTAATGGTTTCTACAGATCGTCTAAGGTTGCACGTTTCAGTATTTTGACACCTGGACGGCCCTAACCCGAATTGCAAAATTTACGTGCTTTGAGGAAGGATTGTTAAGGATCTATCCGTCAGACACTCGTTTTACTATAAGGCAATTCATCCTTCCACAACGTTTTGTTAACTATTTTTCCTGCCTCCCAAAGAGATTTTTTTTCTCCCATCTTAACTCTTTTTGGAATTAGGCCGCAATCAGGTCCACTTTTCTCTCACGAAGCCCATGTGAACAGGTTATGAACTAACTTTTACACGAGAAGATTTAAATGAAAAGCGAGAAAAGGAAAAAAACAGTTATTTGTGCCAGGTTAAAAATGTTTATCTAATGTGATTTCATTTCAATATTCAATAAATATGTATGCTTTCTCTAGATGTCTACATATATATTTGCTCTACTTGTTAATAATTAATTAATATAGACGTTTAAAACAAATACTGTATATTTTTATTCGTTAACGAATGCATTTGTTTTATCACATCTATCGATCTTATTGTGAGTGGAGTATACTATGCTTATTGACAGGTTATTTCAATTTTTTTTTATCTGACGAATAATATATTTTCAAATTGGACCTTGTAAAGTGTAGTATTTATTAAATATTATGCAAAATTTAAAATACAAATATATCAATTTAATTTTTGCTAACATAAAGAGAATGTATTGAAAGACACGAACTACTGTAAATACCTGAAGTACAATTAATGAAATTGGAGTTTTCGTGGTTAAGATATTTCGGAAGCAGGTTAACTTTTACAGTAACAATTTAACAATCTGCGACACATGGGAACTGGAAAACGCCCCTCACTCGTCTCTTCTTAATTTTCAACCTTGATTACTCTGTTATTTATCAAAAGCTAACCTTGAGCTCAACATGTGTTGTTGGAATATACGGAAATAATTGTCATTTAAAACCGACACAGTTGTCTAAAAACGCGTATTACTATGAAGAATAAAGTCAATTCTCCATAATTTACAATCATAAAATGTTTAGTTGTAATATTCAATATTTTACCAAATGAGACTAATATGGTAAACAATGGTTTTTAATTTAATAGTGAAAGTATAACAAGGTTAAAAATCACTTGAGTGATTAAAAAAAAAACTTAATTGTTTATTTAAAATAATGCTAAAATATGTCAAAACTTTTTATTGTTTCGCCATTTTTAATGTGTATTATATATTGATGTATTATTGAGATTTCTAATTAAAATATTCACTTTATTTTGATGGTATATTTAAAAGTTATTGTTTTACTTGTATATTTTCATTATATTTTTATTAGTTTTATAAGCATGTCATTTAAGACTGTATTTCTGGAAACTACGCAATTAATTTGAAAACGTTAATTAATAATCTTACTTAATTTTTTTATTACGTCCGGGTCACCATTTGTAGCGCGATGCACAACTTGGCTAAGCTCGGTTCAGATCCGAGGAACTTCGGCTTGCTACCCCGATACTCTGCCAGTCAGGCCAAAGTGATCACTCTCGCCTAAGCGGGAGTATCGGGTAGAAGCAATTAACCCTACAAGAGTATGCGATAACATCTGATCCTCGGTTCGATCCGTGTAAAACATTGTTTGTATTTAACATTTCTTTTTTTGTAATAAATACGTGTAATACACAACCAAAAAATATAGTTTCCATACGTATTTTAAATCACTATATCGATACTGGTACATATTTTATTGACAATTAATAATCAAGTTAAAAATGTTTAACAACAAAAGCAATTCAAGTGTTTAACGCTTGATAAATAAAATATTTTTTTAGAGTAGTAACAAATTAACTTAGATTTTCGAAGCAACCTTCATTGAAACTGCCCATTTGAATTTCTCAAACCGATATCTGCGAAGTAGCTCAACTGGAGCGTGTCATTTTAATGAGACCATCCAGCACAGTGTAATTGATTCAGTAAAACTACGAACCCGAATCCAGGAAACGGAAGACCATTCATAAAATACTTCTAACAACTTTCAACTACACCCTGCGACTATCGATTATTGAAAAGATTTCGGAAAATAAAACTTTTCTTTAAAGTCTCCAGTTATAACGACAAAAGAATCGCGGACGTGTCACAGTCATTCATTGATCTTGAGGTACCTCAAAGGTGTTCAAGATCTGCTTCCTCTTGCTTATTTGTTCTCGTCCCTAAGCTATTCATAGTCAGATACGTAAGCGAATGTCATATAGACTCTACACACCCTTAAAAAGACACTTAAAACTAAAGTACAATGACTTCGTCAGAACCAATCGTAAATAGAAATTACCGTAAGATAAGAGGGATGGAAAATCATAACTCTAACGATGAGTTGTTAGTTTTTTTTAATTATTTTATGTATGGTTTTAAAGAGTGTATTCCCCGGTTGACTCTTTTCACCCGAATTCCATTCAAGATGTGTAATTACAAGCAGTAAAGCTGAAATTGAGATTTCTTGAACAAAAGAGGTGGTTGTCGCACTTCTGGGTTCATTAAAAGAGGAACTTAACGTTTAAGTGCAGGTCTGCTTGTATTTATTATCCGCAGAGATAAGGTTGTGATAATCAAATGAAGATGGTCATAAAATGTTTCTGGGTACTTAATGACTGAATTTGCCATCATTATTTATGATGGGTCATTTGCTAGAATTTCTTTGTTCTGATAACGAATTTTGGGATCATGAACTTATAATATTTTCGTAAGTTTATTGAATACTGCAAGGTCTTTAAGTTTTATGTTAAAACTTGAAGTTTAGAAATGAGTGTAGTATTCAATAACTTATTGGTATGCCGATTTTACTACAATAGTCTTGTATTATTTTATGTATTTGCAGTAGAATTCCAATTATCTTAACTCTTGTTAAACGGACATCAAACAAAGCGGAACGCTAATTATCCGGATCGCTTTGAGAAAGCATTATAAACTATGAGCATTATAAACTAAGCATTACAAACTAAGCATTATAAACTAAGCATTACAAACTAAGCATTACAAACTAAGCATTACAAACTAAGCAATATAAACTAGGCATTATGAGCATTATAATCTAAAGCAAAAATCTATTTTTTTACTAAGAAATAACCTTTATACTTTCGCGAATTATCTAATTATGATATGTGATCTGTACCAAATTGATCCGGATAATTGTACTTCACATAGAATATAGTATTGTTCATATACTGTATATTCTACTATATGTGTAAATATATATATATTGACTTACAATGATTTGACAACTTATTATTTTGTTTTCGAAACCTATGCATATAACTGAAACCATCTAAGACATAAATACATAAATATATACCCTTTCGTGTATCACCAATTCTCTATTTTTAAAATCACAATTTTTTTTAATTTAATGAATTGTTAGAACTATTGATATCCATTTTCTTTAAAATAATTAAAAAAAACTAATTTTTATATAAAAAAAAATAGAATGAGTTCGAAATATAAATTAAACTCTTATATTAAAAATAAATTTTACAGTTTAGATCATTTTCTCATCTCAGAGATTTAAAATGTCTAATAACACTTATCTGTATCTATTCAGTTGATATTTATTTGAATAGGTTAATTTTACGCCATTACTTTTTATTTAAAAAAATAAAATGGTTGAATATTTATTTAAACAAAAATCTCACACTAAAATTAAATGTATAAAAATAACTGCATAAATTGGTTAAAATATTTATTTGAACGTATACATTTTCTCATACACAGTTCGCCTTAAACGTTAAATTTTACATCATTATTAGGTTGTATTTATATATTGTGCTGTGAGTCAAGTAACATTATCAAATAAAATAAATATTTAGCATATAATTTTTTTTTATATAATTGTTAATTTTAAATTATGTAGACAACTATGTAAATATTTTTAAAAATGTGATTTTGGTATTTTGCGTTATTAAAATAACCATAATACTTATCTCACCAAATCTAGAAACATAAAATATTTATTTTTTAAATATTAAAACTAAATCCGATTTTTTGAAGGAAAGTGCTCTGTTTTTATATCGGAATTGATTTTTAGATAACGTATCAGTCTATATTTTAATTGATTGATAAAGTCGGATTGATTATCAAAAATATAGTAAATCATATCAAAATCGATTGATCAGATTTATTATATTCTGTGTCAGCCCAATTAACAATATATTAGATAAAAATGACATTTAATTGTTCACTTACTTTTCTTCTGAAGTCTTGTCCTCGTGTTTACCTACAAGTAAACACCACACATTATGAATCATACATTAAATATAATATTAAATAATTTTAATGACTATATTTGAAATAAAACCCTATTATAAAAAAACATTCCTTCTTAATGGCAATTAAGTACGTTTATTCAAAGTTTCAGAGTATATTTCTTACTTAAGACAAGAATACAATTTTCTTAAATCTCTGAAATTGTTGACTTTATAGATAAAAAAGGCACATATGCACAGAGAAAAGGCTGCATAAAATAACATATTCTTTAAAACGATAAATGACTGCATAAACTTGAAAATTGAAAAATTATTAACTTCGTTTACTTTTTAGAGTGAGTATTTGATTAAGATTTATTTTTAATTTAAAATCCTGATGAAGAATAACGTCTAACTGTACTAAAAAGAAAGACTATTCGCAAAAAGGAAAATCGCTATAAAGTTTTGATAATAAAAAATATTAAGTAAATCAGTTCGTTTCAATTAACATTTTCCTGAGTTTTATAGAGCTGAAAATACGTAACCGCATAGAGTTAAATTATAAACTAATTTTTTAAAAGGATGCGTAAAAATCAGAATTTCATAATTAATTTTTAATTAATATTGTCTAAAAATCCTCTTTATTTTAAATGCGTGTACTAAAAATGAAATTACATTAAATTTTAAAGTTATTAATTTCATGGAGTAATTTTAATCATTGAAATTCTTAATTAATATAAATTGAACAATTTGTTAATTTTGCATATATGTTTTCAACACTTTGAGTTTCCTTTAATTTATTAATTATTTTAATTTAAAATAATAAAAAATATATAATGCAAATTGGGTATCTATCTTACAGCAGAACATCATTTAATACAATGATTATACTTTGTAGATTATGATTATAAATAGCTAGTCAAATTGATGTACAAAATTCTATTTGCACATTTATGTTTAAAAATAAATTAATTAATTAGTAAAAAAAAAATCTACAAAATTGACGCAACATAAAAAGTATTAAAATACTGAAAAACAAATTTTTATATTATTAAAATTTCATATTATCAAAATCTAAAGATTCACTGTCAGTCACTAAGTTTCCCTTCTCATAGCACAAACACTAATTATTTCCAGCCCAAACTTCAGAAGCTCACATTCGCTGTCACATCCCTATGCCAACCCAGCACTTTAAGAAAGCGTCATTTCAAGACATAAACGACAGAATGAATCAGACCCCTATCCCCCCAAAACAACGCTATCTCACCCACAGACGGGCCTGCGCAACAACAGAGATTAGCAAGGAGTGGGGTGATTTGCAGGGCCATTTGACGGCCCAACTGCACTCCCGGGGCCGTGCGGGGCCCTGTTCGCACTGCTCGCCACATTAAGCACTAAGTGAGGCGGCACTTTTTGGCAGAGAAGAGGGCCCTGATTTTCTGCAGAAAATAGGGTGTTTTACCGATGTCCCGTGGCATTGGCCAGACAAGACATGTTTCCTGCTGCGGCAAAACTAAGAGGGCGGATTTGGGTTTGGCGACCGTAGGGCTGGATTTTTGGCCACTTAAGTGTTATTGGCGGGATTTGGGGTTGGAGTGGGATCAGCAAATGGATAATTGAAGAGTTAAGAGGGTTAACATGTTTTTTGACATTTTATAGCTTTATTTAATCGATTATGTTTCTGTAAATGCCCAACTTTCACATAAACTGCTATATAGTTCATTGCAACGCAAATACACCGTAATGATACTACTTTATAATTTGTTTATAAGGCGTCTGGATGTTTTTCACAAATTGCTTTATATCGCAACATATAAAATGGGTTGTGTTTTTTAAGAATTAGTTTTAACTTTTAATGCAAAAATTATTTTTATTGCATTTTTATTATTACAATTATTTTTACAAAAAACAAGATTTGTAATTGTAATTAATATTTGCAAATAAATAATTGTTTATTTTTTTTATAAAAGTGGATGTTTATGTTTAGTAATTTTTTTAATTTAAATTTTAGTTTAGTCTTTGGCTCTCTTTATTTTGAAAAGTTAATGATTTGTTTTAAGAAAATAGAATAATTATTCGAGAAAAGGATACGAACGATTTTTTTTTGCATTTATATGACATGATATGAGCAAGTTT
The DNA here is from genome assembly GCA_963932185.1 of Troglohyphantes excavatus. Lineage (NCBI taxonomy): Eukaryota > Metazoa > Arthropoda > Arachnida > Araneae > Linyphiidae > Troglohyphantes > Troglohyphantes excavatus. The sequence continues at coordinate 2,661,778 of OZ010675.1, read as the reverse complement.
ATTGCTAAACATATTTGAGATATTTAATTTTGGGTATTGATTCATAATCAATTGGTATGGTCTAAAGACCGCATTTATCAATATTATAGATTATCACAACATGATTGAAGAAAACATGTTTATGTCTGCGTTTTCAATATTTTGTGTCAATATTTTCAATATTTATATGTCTGTGTTTTTATTATTTTAGGGAAAACTTAATTTAAAATTTAAAAAAATAAATTACATATTTTGTTTGCGTTTTTGATTGACATCGAATTGGAATTCATGATTTTATGATTAAACCATTACAGAACTTAAAAGAATAGTATTATTGAAAGTTTACATATACATTTTGATGATACATAAATATTTCAATTACTTATTACTCATTATTTGTTAAACTCAAACACGTTACATTACTTTATGAAAAAATACTCAAATAACTTATTTACAAAATAAGGTAAAAGAATAAGGTAAGGCGGGGTAAATGGATAAACGAGGCATCTGGACACCCACTTTGTATTTTTTAATTTTCAACCATGTTTTAAAAATCTTGGGTATATTTTCACTTCAAATCAATTGCACGACCGCCAGTGGCCTTCCAGCAGTAGATAAAAGAAGCGATTCGTAAATTGAACAGTTTTTGTTGTTTACAACTTGAGTTGCTACCCTTTTCAAGGTATTCTGGAGAGTATAACTTTAAAATTACAATAAAATAACTAAATCACTTTAAAGATTATTCACTAAGTAGATTTAACTTATGTTTAATTTCAATTTTTTTTTCATTTAGCATTAAAAAGTTATAAGGGAGTGCCCAGTTCCTCTCTGTTCAAAACCGATTTAGTAGGGAGGGGGGGGGGGCTGTGTACTAGGGCTTTGGAAACTAGGAACGGGTCAGGCCCAGTTACCCCAAATTTTTAAGTTAATATATTCTAATTTTTCTAACAAAATTGTGGTAAATACTTTCGGAAAACTGCAAAAAGAGATGATGAGAATAGATATACAAAAGAAGATCGTGAAAAATGGAAACAACGGAATGGTTCATTGTTTCCTTTCTGTAAAGGAATGGGTATGTGTAAAAAATGTTGGAATTGGCCAGTAAGCGAAGCATTTTTGTTAGTATCATTATTCTGAAATAGTGTACTATTCTACCACCTAAACATATTCATAACCATAGCAATGAGGCATTTGTACAAGTTGTCCTTAACGGCGCATATAATTTCTGCAGGACGACGACCGGCTGTTATTTTTTTAAGGCATACCAGAGCCTCATATTAAAACAAAATGGTTATTTTTATAATAAAAAGATTCAATGCATATTTAGGAAGGTGTGTACAAAATTCCAACGCAGTAGAAGAACGAGAACGAGTCTATACATGTTTATATCACTTATCATGTTTTTATTTAAAACTTAAAAGAAATCTCCGTGCACCATAAAGTATAACACGGGGTCTACAGATGTTAGTATAGACATTTAATACATAGGATAAATGCTAATATAATACAGAAAACATAATAAAAATGTTATAAAGGAATATCTACTTTTCATATGCAACATTCGTCATTTACCTAAAATAAATTTTTTGGAATTTTGTTTTATGGTTAAAATCGTAAGGATTTGTAAAACAATTACTTAAAACAAGACTGTTATTAGTTTTTAAAACTTTAATATTTGTTTAATAACTGTAAGTATATTTTTTTTAAATCAAGTTTTTTTCAAATGTAAATATATTATAATTTTTTAAAAATTAATTAACTTAAAAATTTAAATATATATTAAGTTCTGAATATAAATATTTTTTTTAAACAACTAAAACACAAATTTGTAAAAATCTCTTCATATGTTTATAGTATATATTTTAACATTAATTAATCAATTTACTTTTTTTTTAATATTAAAGATTTAAGGAGCCGTGTTTTTAAAAACCATATTTAGGATTCAAAAACGCAAAAAAATCAAAATTAAATGTTATAAATATTATATTTTGCATTGATTATTATAGAGAAAGTGATGTTTTAATAGTGTCAAAATAATGGTATTTGTCAATTCATGAACAAAAATATTAGGATTTGGGGCTCGGGTCTCTTAAGTTGTATTAACATGAGTTAAGAGATATACAGCTTATTTGAATTTGAATCCAATCCAGTGTCCAATTACTTCGCCTGATTCGATATCATTTGGATTTAGTACATTTAAGGGGACACAATCATCAATGTAAAAATAAAAAATAAGCATATTTTTGGCCAATTTATTCACCGTGGCGCCATCTGGTGGTTTTAGTAAAAAAACATTCCTGCGTTAAGGAGTGGGAAAAGTGGATAGGGGTGGTTTTACGAAATCTCATATAGATAGTAAATATTTTTTTTGTTTTGAATATTTTTTTGTTTTGCAGATGCAAATTTTCAACAAGTTTGGAATAAAACTGTAGATGTGTATGGAAACACATATCTTCTGACACACTTACTTATATATACTGATTGTTCAGTTTCGGAAATTTAATTTTCCGTCTTTAATAGCATGAATATATTTCATTTGTGCAATCTTAGTGAAATTAAAAAAAAAATCAAGCATAAAAACAAGTAATTTATTTATATGTTTTCATGGTTGTTTAATAATTAATGACGAAAAAAAAATTCTTACCTCTTCTGTCTCCTTTTGCTTTCATGATAAAAATAATTATGATGGCTAAAAGCACTAAAGCTCCAACTGTACCCATAAGTACCACGAGCACGGCACTTATAGTAACCGGTTGACTATCACCTATAATAAGAAAAAAAATATTTTAGTCGTTATAACATTTTATAAATTTTAGTTATTTTATGTTTTGTATTTTGAATTCATAGTTGATGCATCTTTTAATAGACATTGAGGAATGCACAGATACATTAGATATATAATACAGTTATATAAGAAGCAACAATATATTTATTTTTTAAGTTCTTAGGAAACCCCAAATCTAATACCTCTTAACAAAGGTTTTACTCTATTATTGTTGTTAATTCTTACTTTACAATTGATAAATATTTATGTAATTAATTAATTTAATCAAATAAAAGTTCTTAATTCAAGGATGTGTTTTAAGATATTGTTTGCATAATCAAGAGATGAATAGGATTGTGCTCAAAATTAAACTTACATAATATCGTTTTCAATTTGAATACTGTAATTATTATTTTAGCTTAAAGTTTAGTAATAAATTATTTAAGCAAATTAGCATCGGATGCGTAATACACCAAACACCAAAATTGTATTTTTTGGTGAAATACCATTCTGTAGAATGTGGATTACAAAATAAAAAAATGCAATCTTCTAACAATTTTTATAAGAATTCTTGTTTTTTTTAAAAGAAACAAAAAAACTTATGTCGTTAGAAAAATGCTTCATTCATAAATAAAACGATCAATAAATGTATAAAATTTTAATTAAATGGCAAAATAACGTAAAAAGGAATGGCGCGATGAACATCAAAATAACATAAACGTATTTTTGATGTTCTTTAGTTTATTAAAAAAAATACAGCGCTATGTAATTTTTAACAAGGAATTTTATATTTTTTTAGTTCAAGAAATGATGAATACGACCGAAATGTGAAAAAATAATAATAAAAGCAACAAAATAACGATTGATTTTACAAGCGAGAAACGAAATTTGGCGTCATTTGCTCCGAATACGATTTCATTAAGCAGAAATGGCATTCACAGTAAAAAAAAATAGTATCTAAGAGAAAATTCCGAGACGACAAAAACGATTACATTCATTTTGCAAAATTTAATTAGGAATAGAAAAAAACCCAATTATTTTCTATTTTAGTCCGCCGCTTAATATTTAAAATGCGAATTAAAAACGCATGAATAACGTTTTACTCGCAGTCGCACATGATATGGATATTTATGGAAAAACCGTATATTTTAATCGTTTTAAATATTCATGAACAGAGCCACACTAGCACTAATTTTACCACATATACTATAAATGTTGGTGTATTTTATAAGCAATCCATTAAATCGAAAGTTTACAATATTAATTTTTCAATTATGTTTTGATTGCGGACAAGTTCACCTTAAGTACCGGATGATTATCGAATATTATCGCAATATTATTTACTATAATATATATAAAGGGTGTCCCAAAATTAATTCAAGATTTGAATTTGCCACCATTCGTGCAGTAAAGTGTTGGCAACCCTATTAAAAAAACCATTTGACAGCTGATTGTTTAGGGTTAATAAAAATGGTTTCAACAAGACGGTGCCACATGCCATACAGCCCGTGAAACAATTCAATTACTGCGTGAGACATTTCCTGGCCGTGTATTCTCTCGTTTCGGTATTAAGAATTGGCCCCCTAGATCGTGTGATTTAACACCAATGGATTAATTTTTATGGGGTTATTTGAAGTCAAAGGTCTATGCCAACAAGCCCACAAGCGCGCGTGCATTGAAAAAGAAAATTCAACGCTGCGTCAACGAAATTCAGCCACATTTATACAAAATGGTCATGAAAATTTCGACAAAAGAGTGCGTATGTGCCAGCAAAGCCGAGGTGGCCATTTGCCCGATGTGTTATTCCATACATACCCCTATCCTGTGTACTTTACGATTCAATAAAAAAAATTACAATTTAAAGAAAACAAAATTGTGTATTTTATTTAATTCAAATCTTGCGTTAATTTTGGGATACCCTTTATATATTTACTATATCACCGTGACCAAAGAACTTAGATCGCCATTCTATGTATTATTGTAAAGAACACATTTTAAAATATTATTCATTTGGTAAGTTATGTCGTTAGAAGCTGACTTCATAACAATTTGGATAATAATTGTTTCCTTAGCTACACTGTTAAAAATATATACTAGAAAATAATTAAAATTTACACATACAATTTGGAGTACAATCGATGTTTACAATGGCTCCGAATACACAAGTATCAATTTTGAAGAAAAAAAATGTATTCAAAAACGAGTTCAGTGAGTACATGCTTGCCTACACATGCTGCCTTCATAAATCCATTTTAATAAAATCGACAATCACAAACAAGTCTTAACGAGAATCGACCACTGATCATCAGCACCGTATTCCAGTGCTTTATCCGTTAAACTACTAGCGATACATTAACAAGTTTTAAACAGAAGAAATGCTTTAAAAAATGTGCCAAAAGAACGATGAGTTAGATAATTGAGTTATAATTACTTAGTTTCTATTTAAGCAATCGGTTCCAAATGATGTAGAATGACATGTTCTGACCAATAATTTTAAGTTTGTCAAATTTTATTAAAATCCGCTTGAATAGAAGCTGATATTATCAATATTAAATCTTATTAGTCATTTTTGAGAAAATACGGTACAATTTACTTACGGTACAATTATACTTAAAAAAAGGGTAGGTTCAATTACTTATCTTTAAGTACATTTCTTTTTTACAGTGGATTTTTTAACGACAGTATCTATTTGAAACGACCACTAACATTCCAATTCAAATTTAATACGTTACTATTTGTTAGCGAACTAAACCTCAATTTCACTGAATTCCCAATTACGTAGGGATTGGAAAAAGTATATTGTTTTTTTTTGTGGTTTAGGCAAGTTTCCAATCGCACTCATCAATTGCTTATTTCCGCGTTTAAGTCATTTGCATACAGTAAAAAGTTTTATGATTGATAGCTTACAAATAGAATTGGCACCGCATAATTGCAAATTAAATCATAGGTAATTAAACATAAAATAAAATTCAAGGTTTACTGCTTTCAAGGACGGCGGCTAATATATCATGTTTATTTATAAAACTAATAAACCGGAACATATGTTTTCAATTGTTTACCCTATACTATTTCTGTCGTTTTAATTACCTCAAATGTTTAATGCGTATATAGTAGTTAACATTCTATAAAGTTTCATAAATTAATAATAAAAATTTGGTTGGCTTTGCTATCATGGACTATTGAAAAACGCCCCTATGACGAAGCTATTTACCTTGAATTAGAACAAAAAAACTCAGCGTTTTTCTATACTTTTTCTTTGAATGTCTATATAAGAGCCGATATCATTTACGTTTGTAATACATTACCCACAATTGTCAATATGAAATTTATGGTGAGTTTGCTATTTTTTATATAAAATATTTACTATAACTATTCAAAATACGAAAATAAACGACACATAATTATTCATAGGCACTGTCGTTTTATATGATTAAATATATTTTATTTTATGATACTCAAATTTCAATGCTTAGTTTTAAGAGACTGATAATTTTAGCATTTCGATTTTGGTAAAAACAAATTTAAAAATTTCTTAACGTTTATAATTTATCAAATAAACGTTAAGGAATTTCTAAAACCTTAGTGGTTTTGACAAATACATTTTAACATGTCCATAATTTTATCATTTGCATAAACATTTATATAATAATTTGTAAATTTTCATTACAGTATTTTATCGTTTAAATGTAGCTTTATTGAATTTTTTGGATATTAAAATATATATTTTTTACAAATGTTTTTAAAATAATAATCGATATATATTGTTTTATATTTTTTGGAAACTAAATCACAAAATTGTGTGCACGTGATACTAGTGATATGGATAGTGCATACTGGTATAATTAAATTAAAGTTTCTAACTAAGCTGACTTTCTTACATAACTAGTGTGGCTTTCTCACACAACTACTGACAAAACTAATAATCACATTCCACATTTTATACTTTAATATTCTTATAGCAAATTTCAAAACTAAATTACAAAATTCTTTAAATGTAAAAGATTACACAATTACATTTCACGTGGCAACTGGAATTCATTAGCTTTATTCTAAAATTGTGTACTAATTTTGCGTAGTTTTTGTTTGTAAAGCAACACCACTTTAATAACTGATTTTCAATTATATTATAGAAACAATTTTCATATTTTTATATTCATAACATGCAAATGCATTACTTTCAGTGTATTTTGCCAATTATATGTTTATAGAAATAAAATACTCATACACATTAGCGTCAAAAATATGTTAAAATTATTAGAAATGTTGATACAATTTAGTGATTTAATATTTAAAAAATATAGATAACTTCATATATTATCACTGATACTATTTTTTTAGTTTCAAATATATAAATGTCTCCAAATGGATGAGGGAAATAGTGGGATATACCAATTTCTTGTAATATATGTTTTGGAAATTACTACATGTATATAAAAGTAAATGTGTTTTGTTTTGCAGCTCACCAAACAACCCCTGTCACAAAAAATTCAATACTATTTAACGCAACCACAAAACATCATTAAATTTTATGCTTCATTTGCGTTTATATATGCAGTTTGCGTTCTTATTTGATTCTTATTAGTAGGATTTGGTAGTTTGCTAGACTTTAATAATAACTATATTGTATATTTCACTAACGAAATGACAATTCTATGTTTTCCACTAAACACATGACTATTCCACGTTTTCAACTAAACCACTATTGTATAATTTAAACTAAAAATTGACTATTTAGCATTTTCATAATTTATTTAAACTTACGTCCCACGCAGTGCCTTGGTTTTTTTAATCAACGTCGCACTAGAGCTGCACATGTGGCTATTGGCGACGGTTCGGGGCATATCTCAAAGGAAAGACCCGGGACGATGCCTTGCATTTTTGAACCATGGTCGGATGACGAGACAACACCAGAGCTGGGCACCCAACGCCTTCAATAGAAGTCGGGACTTTGGACTCCGATCAGATTTATCGTGCACCAGTCCCGTATACACGCCGATAATTTTTGTGGATGTTCTGAACGACTTTTAGTATTTTGTAGCGAAGCTGGCAACCTACTGATCACGAGATCACTGCATTTTTACTTTTCTTTGTCAAGTTCGTTGCACAGGATCGAACTAGAAATCCTCTGATTCCCAGATGACGCCTTTATACACTGGGCCACGGAGGCCCCTGTACGCAGTTGAGTCACACAATTTTTTCTCTACTTAAAAATTCGAAATTCCCAACTTAACGGCATCTGGTACCAGCTCTGTTCTCGTTATCTGACCATGGTTCAAAACTACAAGGTATTTTAGCCGAGTCTTTCTTTCGAGATAGGCCTCGAACCGACGTCCATTACCCAATGTACAGCTCTAGTGTGGCGTTAATTAACTAAACCAAACTTACCGATTCGAAATTTCAAATTCAAAAGTGATAAAACTTCCCTGTTCCAACTTATTGACATTATACCACTTATTTTAAGATGGTAATAATAAATAGTTATTTCAAAAGTATTGATTTGACACATGTAGTGTTCTAAATGTAGTGTCCACTCTGACGTCAAATTTACGTTTAATCTTACAAGTTGGGCCATTTCTAATTTTTTCTCGCTTTCATTTGCTAAGAATATTAATTTTCTTGAGGCATACATTTTTCCAACACAAGGATTTTTAAAACTCGAAATTCCCAACTTTTAACCCCTCCACCAAACAACCCTGTGCGATGGACCTGGTCGTACGTCTACATATGTCTTCATTTGGACTTGTAAAATAATTTGACCATTTCATTTAAATTTTGTAAAGTAAATTTTTAACTATTTACGTGTGTAGTCCTTAAAGTGACAAATACATTAAATGCACATTTTACGTGGTGTTTTTAGAAACTGCATCTTAAAGCATTTTTTCTCTTTTACAGTTCGTAATAATTGCATTACTAGTGTTAGCTTCCGAAGCACTAGCTGTTCCATCAGGCGGGAACAGTGGTAAAGGAGGCGGAAATATCGGAGGAGGCGGAGGAAAGAGTGGTGGAGGAAAGAACAATGGAGGAAGAGGCGGAATCCGGAAAGGATTAAAAATTGTGGAAGAAGTGAGATGGGGAAATTAAAAAAAAATGGAGAATCTTAGGCAAACCCCATTCTTTTAAAATTCTATGGTATGTACATACTTTTTATTTAATATAAAGTGTAAGGGAATATTCATAACATTTAATAGTTGTTTAGACATTGCTACATATTTCTGATTAAACATTTCAAATAAATAATCACTTGTTTTGCCATCCCAAAATATATTTAATTTTCAGATTTATTAATTCGAGCCCAATAGAATGAAACTCAAATAGATCTACATTTCTTCCATTTAAAAAAAAATATTTATCACGAGTATTTAATGCAGTACATCACCTTGCAAAGCGGTATTGACTAAAACTGTATGATTTTAATCTAAAAATGTATTCAGTTCAAAAGTACGTGGCTGACCAAGGATAGTGAAGACCATATATATATATATATGTATATATATATATATTCATATATATATATATATATATATATATATATATATATATATATATATATATATATATATATATATATATATATATATATATATATATATATATATATATATATATATATATATATATATATATATATATATATATATATATATATATATATATATATATATATATATATATATATATATATATATATATATATATATATATATATATATATGAATATATATATATATATATATATATATATATATATATATATATATATATATATATATATATATATATATATATATATATATATATATATATATATATATATATAAGGTGTGCTCGTACTCACGCTGCCTGACGGAAGGCGGGGAGAGCAACTATTTGACGTCAGAGTGACGCCTACGTCGCCTTCTGTGGGCGTGTCTAATGCTCTCGTTTGAACCAATGGCAAGGCTGAACTAGATGCGGGCGCGTTGTTTGATGGTGCTGCCATCTATTCGTTTTTTTGTGAACTATTAAAAAGTGATAAGCTAACTTTATTTAGTTACTTTTACTGCATTTTATGAGTTTAAATTATATTTTAAGGATTGCATTTAGTATGGAAAAATTGCAAAAGAGTTGCTTAATAAATTAAGCGTATTAAAATAATATTAGCTGCCACGAGAGCATGTCCATGAATTTTGAAAGAGTAAAATAGTGGTCGGAACTATCCGGTCAATGCATTTGTATTGGACATATTAAATGAGTTACAATTTCAATCAAGTAAAATACGGGGACATAACAAAACAAGGACGGATTAGTAGTGAAGTTACCTGAACACAATTATTTACAGATATTTACATTATTTTGCTAATTAAAAATTAAATCACCAGTTGTTACCCAACCGGGATCGAACCTAAGTAGCAATGCTTGAAACACACAGCCAATGAGAATAATCAAAAACCAATAGTAAGGCGGAGCTAAAATGATGTCAAAAGTAAGGCGGAGCTAAAATGACGTCAAATATTTGCCTTTCCATGCCCACTTTCAAAAAGCGAAAAACGAGCGCACCTTCTATATATAGTCTTTACTATCCTTGGTGGCTGACAACCTTTTTAACATCGTTTGTATAATTTATGAAAACTAGAGAGCTCATTCATATTTAGAGAGCTCATTTACTATAATTAAATATTGTGCAATTTGTTAATTTGCTAATCATAATATTTTATATTTCAGATGTCCATGTTTCAAGATATTGGACAACATTTTCCTCGTAACGAATACTTATAAAATGTATTGGAATGAATATGGAATAAATGCTCATATACTTATGATTTTTTATTTTTATTTTTTAAATTTCCATTGAAATATACTGCCACAGCGTGGAATGCCTGTTGATAGACAATCACTACTTCCTAAATCCCTTTTTCCAAAATCAATTACTTATTCCTAAAATGTTTATATCATTTGCACAATTGTTAATTCTAAAACTTTTAACTCTTACTTCATAACACAATAATTTCCAAGTTGTACTTAGTGTGTACAAGTTGTACTTAGTGTGTACAAGTTGTACTTCGTGTGTACAAGTTGTACTTCGTGTGTACAAGTTGTACTTAGTGTGTACAAGTTGTACTTCGTGTGTACAAGTTGTACTTCGTGTGTACAAGTTGTACTTAGTAATTTAATTTTTCATTGTTTTGAAAAATACTATACAACCAATATGATGGTCGGCATTTATCAATCGACAATCATAGCAACATGAATATCAATATATATATATATATATATATATATATATATATATATATATATATATATATATATATATATATATATATATATATATATATATATATATATATATATATATATATATATATATATATATATATATATATTTAAAAAATTAAATGAATATACAGACGTTTAAAATATATAAACCAAATCATTATGTAAGATAAAGGTGTTTTTTAAAGCTTCACTAAACTGTATGAGCCAGTAAAATCACGGAAATCAGTACGATAGAAAACGATAAGAACTTCTAAAAAAATCTTATTTTTATGTTTCAATCATCCTTTCTAACAAGTTAGAGAATTAGGTCAAGTTGTAAAATTAAGTCAAAAAAATTCTTGTATAATAATTTTTTGCAAAAAATAATTTTTTTGCAATTAAAGACCACGTTTTAATTAAAAAAATATTCGCATTTTGCAAAACATGAAAATAAGTTTTCAAATTATTTACAAAATTCAGATTCAATTCTGAGAATTTTTTTATTAGGGTAAATAAATAAGCTAATTAAATTAATCAGAAGACGCAAAAAATGTGCTGTGTTGAGTAAGAGATCCCTTTTACATATTTTGATTCAAATATGAACATTACATCCGATGAAGTAATGTAACGTTATTTTCATTTTTAATTAAATAATATTGGGACGAGTTTTATTAAAATGAATCGTAATTCTACAGTGTTTCTGATCAACATCCAAAGATTGTTAACTCATTAGGAATGTGATCATACACTGTTTTCACCAACTTAGGTTTCATTCTTAATTACAAATATATCAAATATTGATGCAATTAACTTGGTAAACATAACTTAATTTCCTGATACCTAAAATGTGTAAAAATATGTTTTAAAATGTATGATGTATGTTTAATAATTAGAACAGCAATAATAACTACTACTAGAAAATCAATGATAATATCATTAACACATATATGTATTAAAAAGAAAGTGTCGAAAAAAATTCTTAATAAAACGGAAACGCAATGTAAAAAAAATCAATTTCAAACGTCAATTGTTTAAAGAGAGATGTCATATTGACTCATTGATGTTTAAACCACGGCCAAACATAACTTTGTCTAAAGCGGTGTCGTTGTTGTTTGTTTATAGGTAATTAAGTATGCAAAATTAATTAAGTAAAAGATTGACAGAATTAGTAATCTTTTTTATAAAGTTAATAATTTTAAAATCAATGCAGATTAACTTTTTCGAAATATTTCTTGTCGTACCAAAGAAAGCCCAATTATATGGTCATTAAGCAAACATTAGTCTTTACGATTTTTATTTATAATTTAATAAATTTACAATATTATTGACGTATTTTTCGATTAGGCTTTTAATATTTCAAATATACTTGTCATCGATATACCAATTTAACACTGTTAACACTGAAAAAAAAACAGTTTGATGTGCTTATGTCGTAAAGTTGTTACGCATAAATTATGTTAGCTCGAACTAACTTCGCATTAAAGGCGTACAAAAAATATTTACAACCTATGGAAATTTTTTCTCAAATAAAAGACTAGGCAACAATAAATTGCAAGACCAAAACAATACACAAATTGGGACGTTTAAGTCACGATGCGTGTATTAAGTCACGACGTTAAACAAAACTGCTTCTTGAGTAGAATTGTTCGGAAGAAAATATCTATCTATTGTAAAAAAAAGGAGCTGACCCTCTTTCATAATCCATATTTTGAATTACTTCTCAAAAGGTAATTATCAAGTAATTATGAAATTTACTGAATTTGTCTAGAAATGTTTGGGAAATAAGAAGGAGGCATTTTTGTTATAAAAGAACACTTATGTCAGAAGGTATTTTTATTAAAATTGAAAAAAAGCAAGAAATTGCTTTCTGTCAAGCAAAACGTGCAGAAATAACTCCCTAAGTCTAATTTTTCGTACAATAGTATTCGTATAAGTGATCTAATGTACGTCCCTTTTTGCTTTTAAAAAGTTTATATTAGTTTTTAAATTATAAACTTTTTTAAAAATCAATATCAAATTTTTGTCAAGCAAAACGTATTGAAGCAAATATTCCATAATTCTAATTTTATGTCAACTGCCAGCCTTAAATGTTTTATAATGCTTACCGTTTTTTGTTTTGGGAAATATTTATTAGTTTTTAAGTTATAAACTTTTAAACACTCGAACAACGTTCATCCATTTTTTCAATAATTACATACAATTATTTTTTAAACTATTTTTACTTACTATTATTAGAAATTACTGATTATACTTCATTACAAACATTGACCTATACATGAAACAATGGTTCACTCTGCAAAATCAGTTCTGACATTGTATGCCTCAGACAGGATTTTTAATGCTATGATGCGTTGCCATTTTTGGCTTTAAAAAAATAAAAAAAATAACAAGAATGTTATAATATATTATAAATAATAATTATATCCATACAAAAATCGGATTTTGTCCTACGAATTATTCTTTCTTATAATAATCTTTAAACGCGTTGAAACCAATTAATTAAACACATTCATGGTCTTAAAAGAGCTTATGGGGTAACTAATGGAGCAATTCCAATTGAGCAACCACCAGAATAATTACACTAAATCCAGTTTGTGCACAAATACAATTTGCTAGGTTTGAAAAATAAAACAATGACAACTTATACCTTTTCTACAAGGATGAGAAAATCGAGCGCGAGCTTTTGCAAATGGCTCTGCGATTATTACCACATATTTTGACTTTTAAATACATGGATTTTTTACATATTAGTATTTTAAAAAGAAATTAGAATAAATAGTAAAATAAAATGTTATAGGAATTTTTTTAACATATTGTATGGGTTATCAAAAGTCTATTTTAAACAAAAAAAATTATGGTTTATAATTAATTTTAAAATTGTTATTGATAAAATATATCATGACTTATATTATTAATTTTATGAAAAACATTGAGTTATTTTGAGTAGCTACATTAATAACTAGTTTTAGCACCCTTAGGAAAATTATACATTAGAAAACATCATTTCTTTTTTGAAATTGAAAATTAAATTTATAATATTTTGTGGTACTTCCTTGCCATATTATACTCTAGATACCTTCAATGACAGCATCAGACTTGTACGCATGGTCTTGTTGACCATAGTTAAGGTACATAATTTTGTAAAAAAATACAGCTACTCTCACTCATTTACAAAATATATTTATATATGAAAGTAATAAAAAATACAAAGGTTTTTGCATATGAATAGAAAATTAGGTAGACTATATATTATCAAAACAAAACATAATCCTTCATAATTGACCGACGTTTGCAATGTCCTTGTTTTAATACCTTTCAACATTTGTTTTTCGGTCTGTACATGTGTTTGTATGTTATACATTTTTGACCAAACACGTTGCTCAGTTATCTCTAAATTTGGTATGAATGTTGCACAAATCAACATATATATATATTTTTATTCGGTCGCATGATCGCCCCCTCCCAGCAAAAAAAGTCAGCATAAAACCTTCATCAAAGTTTTGAAATTGAAGGTTTTATGCAGGAAACTGTAGTTTTTTTTGAAGATCTATAAAATGAAAGGTTTTTGTTTCAATGTCCTTCATAAAAACTGCAAAAAACCTTCATAAAAACCTGCGAAAAACCTTCATAAAATCCTGCGAAAAACCTTCAATTTTTAATCATGAAGGAAAAATTAATAATTTTTGATGAAGGTTTCGTGCTGACTTTTTTTGCTGGGCTACCCCGTGATCTAACAAACCCTCCTCTTACTATCCTCTTATTAATTTTCTAATATTTTTCAAAGGACCAGTCGTCAGTCGCTATGTTCGGATCAACAAGAAAATACTTAATTTCATATTTAAAGTACATTAACTTTAAAAAAAAAACTTTAATGTCAGTGTTAAACTTCTGGAAATATCTAATTAAACCTCGATTTCATTTAAATTACATTGCCTTGTTTATTTTCAATAATTTATACTTTATTTTAAACAAACAAGTAGATATTAAAATACAAATGCAACGTTAAAATACGCAATAAAAGTCCGTAATAATCCGGACAAGTTTCGGGAGATACATCACCCTTCATCAGCGGAAAATGTAAAGTCTGTGTGTAATGAAATATAAATAAACCCAAAGAAATCTAAAATGTTGCCAAAGACTAAAAAACTAACTAAAAACTATTACAAACGGTTGGAGTTAACTATTGTGTGCCAACAAGCGGGAAACATTGGGACCGCAAACGTTTCATTGACAACCGAATCAATATTACTAAAAATATGAAACGCCTCCAGGAAGTCAAGTTCAAATGGAGATTTAGGTTTGCAAATTAAATGTGAGTTAGAAAAATTAAATATATGACCATGTTCCCAAGAGTGCTTGGCAATGGAGGACTTCTTTATTTCTTGTTTAACAGTATGTGCTTGGTGCTCCTTAATACGAAATCTTAATGCTCTCCTTGTTTGACCAATATATGACATGCCACATTGACATGAAATACTGTATATGCCCCAGTTATTAAGATCGTCAATAGGGTCTTTAAGTTGTGTGAACGTGATCTTATTGATAGGTGAAAATATGGAACGTATGTCGAACCTACCGAGAATTTTAGAAATTTGATGGCTGATCTGGGGATAATATGGTAAAACAACTAAAGACTTAGATCGCTCAGATAGACTAGAATTTTTAAATGGATTTTTAAGTTTATGTAGGGCCTTATCAACGACGTTGGGTGAGAAACCTCGATCCACGGCGACGGCTCTCAAATAATTAAGTTCAGTCTGGAGTGAATCGGGTGTAGAACAGATGTTAAGAGCACGATTAACAAAAGTGTAAAATGCAGCCATTTTTTGTTGTATGGGGTGGCAGGACTTAAAATGAGGGGGCAAAGAAACTGCGAAGGGTTTTCTATATACGGTGGTGGATAAATGGTCATCTTTACGAGTAATTAAAACATCAAGGAAAGGAAGAGTATTGTTGGATTCGGATTCGGCAGTGAATTGTATTTTAGGATCTATGGAATTTAATACAGGGAGAATTCCGTCAACTTCTCCGGTGGAGTTGTTTAATAGGGCGAAAGTGTCATCAACATAGCGGATCCAAAGGGGAAATTTAATAATGGTGAAAAGTTTTTCTTCAAAATAATCCATATATATATCACTGAGTATGGGTGAAAGAGGGCTTCCCATAGCCAAACCCTCCGTTTGTCTATAAAAATTACCTTCAAATACAAAAGTGGTTTGCCAAAGACAAGTCTTTGTAAGGGAAATCAAATCATCTATTTCAAATTGTGTGAAATGAAAAACTCTGAGGCGACCTTCAAGGCACTTTAATGCGCCTTGAATAGGAACGTTGGTAAATAAAGATTTTACATCGAAAGACACCATGTGGAGATCTTTGGCGTTTATGTCTTTGATAAGTGAAACGAATTGCATAGAGTTTTTAACAGTATATCTATTGGATTTCAAAAGAGGTGAAAAAATGGTGACAAGATATTTGGCTAGTTTGTATGAATCCTGAGCCTCTCTGAGGGCCTCTCTGAAGCCTCTCTGAGGGACCTTACATCCAACTTAAACGTGATCCATCACAGAATGAACTTAAGGTGATCAAATCAATAATAAAGGACAGCCATTTTATTTCCTCTAAAAATTATCTTATTCCGTCCATATCCAATACAGCCAGGTTATATGCTCTACCCAAGGTTCACAAACCTGATATCCCGTTTCGTCCTATTGTGTCTAATATAGGTACGGCTTCATACAAACTTCAAATATGATCGATGTCCAATGTTCTGACGCCTATTGAAGTGGCGTCGTGTGCAGCTCATATTTTGTCCTCGCCATCTGAACATGGTTCAAAAATCGATGCACCGTTCCCGGGTCTTTCCTTCAAGGTAGGCTGCGATCCGTCGCCAATAGCCCACTGTTCAACTCTAGTGCGACGTTAATTAACCAAAACCAAAATCAAAAACCTATGGTACCTTTCAAGAGAGACATGTGTCCAAAAAAACATGAGATAATCAAAGAAAAATATATTTATCATGTGCTATACTAACTATAATTGTACTTTTGGTGTTCTGATTTGTTATCCGAATGACTTGCTTAATTTCGAATGGCAGTTAATCATACCGACCCAAAATAATTTCTACTAGTTTTAATGCTTTAAATTTTTAAAATATCTTATCAAAGCAATTTTATGGATAGTTTGATAAATACGAGTAATTACTGCTGTGTCAGTTTAACAGACGGCCCATCAATATAAAACAGCTATGACCTAAATAAATGAAACAAGGATATAATGAAATCAGTTTTAGTAGTTTTCAATTTTAAATTTTTTTCTTGAACACTCTAACGTTTTATTGACTTGTTTTTTTATGAGTCAACCATTGGATGGCTTTCTATGATTTATATTGCATTAAAAAATAATATGTTTAAAATACATACATTTATTCATTATTAATAATACAAACTTAAGCGTTTCAAAACCCTTAATAAAATGAAAAACTAAGCATTGAGGGAAAACGATTTAAAGTTGTCGTTCCTTGAAAAACAAACCTTTTATCCAGTATAAAATCTGAAACAACTCATTAAAAAACATAGATTCAGTTCTAGAATTTTAAAAGCATGTTTAAAAGATTCCAAAATTTTATTTGAGCAAAAAAAAATTGGAATTTTTCCATTTTTTGGGTACGGTGTCTTCTTTATCTTGTTAAATGAAATTTTGATTGGCGTAACAGATACTGACAATAGCGCAAACAAAATAAATTAAACAATTTTATTTAAAAACCTTCTGAATAAAAACTTTGATTTTCCTTAAGTATCTTTATGATTATCAATTTCCGATAAAGGGATAAACATACACAGAATACACCCATATAAATATCATTGAAATAAGATAATTAAAAATTAAGCTTTTCTTTCACTTTAAATTTTAAAGCAACATAAAGATTCAAATTATCCAATGCTTTACATGATTAAAACTGAGCATACACTGTTGAAAATAGATATTCAAAAATAAGTAAAATGTATTCTTTTTTGAATACATTCGATGCTTATCATGGCTCCGAATACATAAGTTTCAATTTTGAAAATGACATGTACTCAAAAATGAGTACACTTAATAAAAATAGTAGATGCTAGCCTGTATTGCATAAGCTGCCTTCCTAATTCACTTTCAATAAATATCTACAAATACAACCAAGACTTAACGGTATCGCACCCACATCTGCCGGCACTGCTGTCCAGGGCCTTATCCGTTAAGCCACCAGGAAGATGTGAAGAAGTCATAAACATAAGAAATGTTAAAAAGGTGCGTCAAAAGAACAGGAGGTAAGATAATTGAATTGTAATAACGTAGTCTCCATTTAAGCAATCCACATCAAGTACCGTGGAAAATTATCTCCTGAATAAATATTTTAAGTTTGTCAAATTTTATTAAAATCGCTCAAACTGAAGCCGGGATTAGCAATATTAAATCCCATTGCTCGATTTTGAGAAACTTTGGTAACTTAAATTTGAGTACGTTATTGTTTATTTACGATGGAATTATACTAAAAAAACGACAACGTTCATGTACTCATTTTTAAGCACCTTTTTTTACAGTGTATTTATCATTCTTTAATAATTTTGTACATATTTTTGTAATAGTTTATTGCTTCAAATCGCTTTATGGAAAATATTAAGGTAAAAAATATAGGAATACCTTTTTATTTGTGTATACAAATTTGTTTGATACTAGAATTTTTTTTTTCTATGCACTGAATTTCAAAAATTTTAATCTTTAAAAAATTATAAATAAAACTATTTCATTTTTACTTGTTTCAAATGTTGATGATATAATGGAACCTTAATGATAAATGATGACGTATAAATTATTTTGTATGTTTGATAGTGTATAAAAACAAGGTTAAAGTGACATAAAAAATTTTGTTCACCAATACTGACACGGTTGTCAAAAAAACATAATATTTGACACTGAATCACTTTATTTACTACAATAACCTACATTTAAAAACTTATTCCCTCTACAAGGACGAGTTTGTTTAGAATTACCACAATCGAGAATGCTGAAAGAAAACAAGTAGTACTTTCGTAAAAACAAATAGGAAGGTAAATGTCGTCCGACAACTTTAATTAACTTCTGGTTGCAATAAATTTTATCTGAAATAGAATCTTATTTCAAATACCTTTTCACAATAAAACATTAGGAATCTCATAAAATTCCAGCCATATAAAATAAACGAAATGTTCAAATGAAGACTCACGTTTACCTCTTTTAAGAAAGGACATTGCACAATGTACACCGCGGAAGAGAAAAAAATAATGTATTCATTTGTTTTTAACTTCTAGGTTAGTACAATGCTTCAGTGTGTTTTGACATGTTGAGTGATGTGTGGACATTGGCTTCAAGGATTACTGGACGCAGCTTGTGGGAATGGTGACTGGACTCATATTTAAAGGTCATTCAAGCGATGATTCAAGAAGAAAAGCTGAACAAGTAATTATTGTCTGCTGATACCTATATAAGATACCAAAGAGTCCAACTGGAATATAGTGAACAGATTCCCATAGAGTGAACACTACAAGAAAACTGCCAATATGAGGTTTATGGTAAGTAGTTCTTAAGATTGAAAATATTAAACTTTGCTTGATACTGATACATAAGTGCAAGATGTTTTTGTGTGTAAAACATAAATATTATAGCAAATAAGTACCAAAATATTAATATTTAGTAGTATGTAATCTATTTTCTGAATTATTTCCACTTGGGAGTGTAGGAAAGCTATATTTTCTTAATATTGAAATTTTAAATGTAATAATAAAAACATTATACAATATTCAAAACTCGGACATTTTTTAAAGAATTTCAATAATTAAATGAGTTGACAACGGTACCATCTAAATTTTTAATTTTGCCTTCTTGAATAAAATGTTTAATGCACATTTTTTAATTTTATATAAAAGAACAATATTGCACGCTAAAATTCTATAATTTGTTTGTACTTTTTCAAAAATTAAACTTATTTATACTTTTAAAGGTTTTTTAACGCTATTTTTTTTAAATATTTATATATTTCCCCCAAATGTTTTTCTGAAATCCTTTAAAATATAATACATACAAATTGACATTAAAGTGTTGTATATAAATAGTATTTGAGTTTCTGTAATTAGTTATTCATACAACACATTTTTTAAAATTCAAATGTATTGATTTAGTAATTAAAAAAAATTGCTACTCATAGAGATAATTCGTATGTCAATTTATAATATAAACTTATTTAAAAATATGCTTAAACATTATACATATATCCACTAATAATAAAAAAAAAGTCGTAACGCAAAACATGGTTTAAATTCCCGTTCCTTGAAATTCCCGTTCCTACGTATCATCAAGGGAACAATTTCAAATAAAACATTAAAATCATAGAAACAGTTCTAGAATTTTGCAAGCATATTTAGAAGATTCCACACTATCATTTTAGTAAATAAAAACAATCGTAAATTTTATAATTTTTTGGTTAAACTAATTTCTTATATGTGTGAACAATGCAAAATTGTAAATCAATTGTAGGACAAAGCCTTTAAATTACAAAAATATTGGAATATGAAGTATTTTTTAAATTTTAAAATTGAGTGTATATTGTTGGAAAAGCCATATATCCTTGGACGTGACATCACGTCTATGAGCGTCAGTTGTTTTTTCATGTATATATACAGATTCGTCCCAAGTTCAATTCGATAAAATAAAACTTCTTTCACTTTCAGATTCTGTTTATCGCGCTGCTAGTACTGATAGCTTCAGTGCAAGCGTATGGAGGTGGAGGCGGCGGAGGAGGAGGAGGTGGAAAACGAGGAGGCGGTGGAGGTGGTGGAAGAGGAGGAGGTGGCGGTGGAAAAATGGGTGTTGGAGGAGGAGGAAGGCAAGGTGGTGGGGGAGGTGGAGGTTGGAAAATGGGTGGTGGCGGTGGAGGTGGTGGAGGCGGTGGACGAGGAGGTGGTGGTAAAATGGGAGGCGGAGGAGGACGCAAAGGTTAAACACCAGTTTAACTAAGAACCAAGCAAGTCTATTACTAACTATAAGGTATGAAATAAGATATTTGGTAGTAATGTATTTAATGCTTTATTAAGCCTAAAAGAAGTACCTTAAAAAAAACTAACCTTTTGGAATATAGGCACCTTAGTGATTTAGAATTTTAACAATTCTACGGTGACACACAAGTGTTATTTTTTCAATGATTTTTCACTATTTCTAAATAAGATACGACCCCTTCGAATAATGTCTGGTAGATCACAAACGTTACTAAGCACGAAAAATGTAAAAGTGAACTAGATGGAGAAACGACTTCTAGCCTTTAGTAGTCCCGAACAGTAAAGTTGCCGTATTATACATTTAGAGCTTAGTGATAACTACTTAATTATTCTACTTATATAATTTAAATTTACTTCGACAGCATAATGTACACATTTGTTTAGATTCTAATTTGAAATACGTACGTTTTGCATTTATCTGCGATGTAATGTTATTCATGTATTTTTGTACATTTTAACACGTTCAATGGGGCAACACTGGGGCAATTGACCCCTTACACAAATATTTCTTAGTTCTGAGCATGTGTGAGGTAACCTTTCAAAAATTTATGTAGCTGTTTGAAATATGTACCTTTATACAGAGTGGAAAACGGAATGTTTGTGTGTTATGAAGTTCAATAATATCTAAAAATTCAATAAAAATAGCACATAGTCAATCGACTCCGTACCCCAATGAATGTGCCAAGTTATTGAATCTTTACATGAATCAATTCATGGCCTGCCACCGTCGAATATTGGTTTACTACTATAAAGTGGGACAACGTGATATTTCCCTCAGATTTTCAATTTTTAGGGAATTCCATGCTGTTTAAGAAAAACATACGGGGTTATTTGTCCCCGTGTCGCACTTGCAGAAAAATACGGATTTGACCGTCCGCACTGAACGTGTTAATTTGATCGGATTGGAGTTTGAAATAATGTAATGCATTTATTCATTAATTCTTAACTTGAATGATTTTTAAAACAAATGTCCTTAAATTCATGTGCAACACAGGTAGATTTTCAAACTGCATTAGACAATTGATTCAGAATACATCTACATAGATTACTCCTCTAACATGTGTTTCACCTTAATAAAAAACAGAATTTCAGAATATTTTTTTTTTAATTAGACCATTTCTAAGAAACTATTTCATAAAATATATGCTTCTTGCGTTTTCTTCATTGTAGTAAATTGGTAAATCTTTTTATACTAAAATGTTATTTCTTTATATAAATATTTCTTAATAATCGATTTGAATCCTAATCTCTTACGACATATTTAGAACAGCATTTTATTAAAATTACTACTTTTTTATTGTGTTTTATTTTAACCTGGTAATAAACCTTAGTTAAATGCATATAGGTTTAAATTATTTTTACCCAAGATAGTCTGAACACTGAACATATTTTATAATCAATCTGCAAAATAATTTAAAATAAAGTTTCCAAAAAATACATTTTTAAAATACATATTTTGCAAATTTACAAAATATTATCTTAGTGAGTCTAACTTAAAAAAAATTGAATGGAAATCATTACAAACATCCATTTTCTTTTTGTTGAAATATATGATTATCTAAAAAAAATCCCCAAAATAGAAAATACAGAGAATTTCAAACAGCATATTTATAAATAAAAATGTTTACTTTCCCGAGTGTTAAATCAATGGTCAATCTTCTTTTACTTCTTCTTTTTCTCAAAAACGCAGTTTCTCAATTTCCCAGTTTGGTCTCTTACTTTCCCAGTTTTGTTTCAAAGAGTTGAGAAGAATGTGCTTCGAGTAGAACTGTTTATATTTTATAAACTTTATTTAAATAATCTGTAAATCTAAGGATTTTTTTTACTGCCTAAGTTAGACTTTATTTCCTAAATCGGGGAATAATAAACTTATACTTATTTAAAAATACAACTTTTTTAATAACTTTTTGTATACATGAAAGTGATGATGTGAGACTATAACATAAATTCCTATTGAAAACCGATGGTTATTGTACATTGATTAAATCACAATTAAGAATAAATTCAGTTAATAAAAATGAAGAAAAATATTGACTAAAATGGTTTTGTTAGAAATGTGTTTACAATAGAAAAAAATCCATAAGCTTTTATTAGTAACAACGATTAATTTTTTGCGATAATTACCTAATAATGTTTTAATTTATTATGCCTTTTTCAATCAGAATTTATTTTTATAATTTACTTTGGTAATGAAAATAAATGTTACATGTTAATACAAAAATAGCATGTTCAATAAATACGGTATTGGTTTCTACAAATTTAATGTTCTGAGAATAATAGAAACATATTTAAATATCCGATTAATACAATTAAAAAAAGAAAACAATGCTATTTTTAAATAATATCTTAGTATTATTACATTATTTTCAAACAGAATAATAATACTTTTTGTAACTAAATAATTTTTAAAAGCGAAATTTATGAAGCATTTTGTGTATTTAAATAAATAAAAAAGCCTACTTTAACTTCAGTACAGAAATATCCATGGCATATATTAAATGATTTCTATAAAAATAAATAATAAATCAAATACTCGAAATTTAAAAAAAAAATCTTATGTAGTTAACCTATTTAGCGTATCAGATTAAATTAAACTCGAATAAAAATGAGAGCCTTATAAATTAAATTAAACTATGTTTTTCCTTTTCATAAGTGCAATATTCCCACATTCCAAATATTTTATTTTAGTTTGTTTCAATTGATTGAAAAATATCATACAATCTCTTTTATGCATATTATTTATTTTGAATTATTTGCAGGTGCAGCTGGTTTGGGAATAAGTGCATCAACTGGATATTGATTCAATGTCTATTCTTTTAATTATGTCAATTATGTTTGCATGTCTTGGTTCTATTAAAATATTGATTTTGATAACAATTCGAAATTTTCTTTTATTTTCCTACAAGTTGTATTTATGAAAATACTTTCACAATAAACATATAAATATGTATATGACAAAAGTGATTTTATATTTTAATATTAAATCTCATTTTAGCATATTAAAAACATGATTTAACAATGCTGTGTCTACAATACTTAATCCTTCATTACATTCATTTTTTTCTATCTGCTAACATAATAGTGTATACATAAAATACATTCCAAAGTCTTGAAAATATATTTTATTAAATAATCGGAAACTCAAATAGACCATATGACCTAAAAAGGGGTGTGAATATCAAAAAGCGTAGAAAAATTACACTACAATTGAAATAATTCGTTTGAAAGTTTTTTAAAACACTCGTTATTAATGCACATGCTATAAAGATTCAATCTGAACCTTGATTCAAACATTTTATTTGACTTGAAATGACTCCGATACACGTGGTACAATATTAGTGTTCTAAAGGGGTATCTATAACCAAATGACCTCTTTATGAACATGTAATGTCCACTGGGGTCACTTTACTTCATTATGTTACGTTTCCCAATTTGAGAAAAATGTTTGAGTACCATGTAGTACAGATAAAATTATGCTCTAGGTATCAATACTTTCTGTGATAACTGAAAATTCAGATAATCTTTCAATTTTCAATCTATACTTGTTTACTATAATTATTTTTATTTTTTTCTGTGTGGAGTAAAGTAGGAAGCGGGGATAATGTACTTTACTCCCCATTGTCAGAAAATTACATATTTTTCATAGTAAAGCATGTGATTGGAGTAAATAATACTATGTGATTCTTTTTAAGCACTTTAAAATGTATGTTCTATTTTGTTTTCCAAAAAAATTCTACTACCGAATAAAACAATTTAAAAAACAAAAGAAAATAATATGATTTTTAAAGTTTACTATTTTTCATAAGACTTTGAGAATTCCAATTGGTTTGATAGTCCAATTTTTGCTCGTATATTTTAGTAGGGTAAATAAAAATACATAAGATATAAATGAATAGAAAAGTCAAAATATATTTTTTTAAGAAAATCACAATTTTAATGTAAATTCTTCTCTTATGACAAAACATATACCAACACAATATACATCTTATAAAGACAGATAACATAAATCCTTTTTCTTAACTAGTGAATTAGAAGAACATTACTTTACTATTATAAGGTTATCTTCACTTTAACTGGCTTAATAAATACTTAAATTTTGGGTCTTAATGAAGACTTAAATTTTGGGTTTTAATAAAGACTTAAATTTTGGGTCTTAATAAACACTTAAATTTTGGGTCTTAGTAAAGACTTAAATTATGGGTCTTAATAAAGACTTAAATTTGGGGTCTTAATAAAGACTTAAATTTTGGACTTTGAGGTTGTGCATGCTACGCCGATACTCAACCGATCGGGAGAAAGTAGTTACTAAAGTAGTTATTACCAAGTGGGAGTATCATATATATAAAGTGACACCACCACAATTTAATTTGAATATGTGATCAAGTCTATTTTTTTTAATAATATCCACAGGTAAACAGGATCAACATATTTTTTATATGGATATGTAATTTCTAAGAGACATATGTGACATGTTCAAAAGAGGAATTCAAAAGAAAAAAAGAACAATACATTATTAAAATGTTTTCCACTTAGGGCTATTTTTCATTTGAAGACACGACACCGATAAATCGTGACCGATGACTGCGAAGGGGCGACATGGCTTTTTATTGTATTGTCTGGTGATCCGTTCTTTATTGCAGTGGTATCGTTTGCCGAAATGGGATATTTTCCCATTCATTTTTCTATTGTCCTTTGCCGTGAGCGGACCTCTTTTCGATGTGGCACATCAGAGCAAACATTCAAATTTACTGCCTGCGGAACACTTAGATGGAAAAATAACATAATTACTAGAATACAGTTTTAAGTAAAATGTTGATAGTATCAGCACACTTGTATTGCTAAACTTTCTACGAATGAGATATAGGTAACATTTTCCATGACTGCTACTTGGTGCTTTTTCATATATATTGCCAAAAACGGTTTAATAAAATTTGTGTAATGAAAATTTGCTCTCATTATAATTTTTAAAACGTATATAGACCACATTTTTTCAGCGAAATTTGACGAAAATCATGACAGCGATTTTTAACGAAATTTGATTCAAGCATTTTCAATGTATGCCCAAACAGTTGTTGATATTATTTATGAATCGTTGGTATTTCAGAAACGAACGAAAATCATTAAGTGTTTTAGCACCAAATTATCGAAAATTACACTAATTTCTCGTAATCTAAACTAAAAAAAACATTATACACAATAGCTGACGGCGTCCCGTTTTAAAACAAACATACAAAATCGTCATGATTTAGAAGGAAAGTAAAATGCCTATGATAAAAAGATCGTCCTATAGGTAACGACAATATCGTCATGTTATCGGCTAGTTATAATACGTACAGACTTTGCATGTGTATTTTGTTTACCACGATATTGTGTCGCTGAAATCAACTACGATTTATCGTTCTTGTGTCGTTAAATGTAAACGCGGTGTTATCGTTTTACACTATTTTTAAACAAAAATATAACACATAGTAAGAAAAATAGTTTTTTAGTATATTTATACAAAGCCAATAATATTTTTGTCTCAAGTTTATAACTTTGTTCAATCAAAGATGAAAAAATAAATTTTAACATATATATATCTTCTTTAAAAAACACACACAAAAATATTTTAAAATTATTGTAAATACTCCTTTTGTTTAAAGCCATTTTATCTGACTATGGAAGCTTCCGATTTGACAAAAGTAAGACAAAATAAAGTTCATATGAAAATATTTGGTCCTTTTTTCTAATCTATCGTTAAATTTTATAGTGACATTTCATCTAAATGCTTATTAAAAAATTATCATTTTAAGTCTAAGCCTTAACCGTAATTCTTTATCTCAAGTTTAAAACGCAACAGTAACCTGCTTTACTACACTGTAATTAAAATTAAAAAGGAAAAGTTTTAAAAAAATATAAAACATACTGAAAAGCATACTTTTCTCATTTTAATCAAGTTTAATTGACTATATTAAAGTTTTAAATTTAAGATTTTTTTAAAAAGTTTTTCTTAGATTTTAGAGATTTTAATTTGTTTAGCACAATTTCAGTTTTACTCGTGTTTCAAATGCATGCTTTAGTAAAAAAATACAATTTAAAATAACTCGTTATTAATTTTTAACAAATCGTTGTTTAAAAGTGCAAGTAAATTCAACATTTCTTTTTTAATACCAACGGCATGGTCCTTTAGAAAAGTGGTCCTTTAGTAAATTGCCAGTTTTTTTTTATTTTGGCGTGAAAGAGTTATTATTTAATTTAATATATTCTTGTTGTGTAAGGACACATTTTTAACTTTGATGATATTTTAAAGAATATAGAAACAATCAACGTTGTTAAGAAAACTTATGTCGTTGCTGAGTATGTCATTAGAAATTATGCATATGTTTATTTTTTATCCCTTAAGTTAGTTCTTTTATTTGAAAGTGCTACAAATAATTTAAATTATTAAAATTGCCAATGGTTAAACTTTTCCAATGTTAAGAAGCGTAAGGTGGGGTAAATTTTTTTTTAATTAAATATTGAATTACACAACGTTAAATTTAAGCTTTGATCTCGTTCTTTTTTTGTTAAATCATTTCGTTAATAAAGTATATATTAGCCAAAAAACTACATATCCAATTTTTGAAATTGAAGTACAGACGTCGATTTGTTTTGAGTATACACATTTTTTTTAAATATTGATGTATGAAAATTTCTGTATATATACTAGAAAAGTCGAATTATTTACGAATATTCCTGAATTTGTGTCGAATAGAATTCTTTTAACACATTTCAATGAAACAATTCTAATTTATTTAGGTTTTTTCAATGTTTTGCAAAGTCAGAAAAATGTATTTTCGAATTATTAATGTATTAATTATTAATTAAAATTTTAACAATCTTTGTCAAAGTCCAATTATTTTACTAAAATATGAATTTCGAAACTTGTAAATAACAAAAACAATCTGCAATATATATAACATTCTTTATATGTTATTATAATGAAGCAACATAAATTTTTTTGTTCAACAAATCTGACAATAAAAAAACATATTTCGATTCAAAAGTTTCCACCATTTACTTGTTTTATTCGAAGTTGTGAATGTTAAGTTAAATGAAATAAAAATTCATCTGCGGAACAAATTAAAAATAAGACAAATATATCATAGAATCCAGAATCAAAACAAATCAAGAATAATATTAGCATGTGTACTATTTGGAAGGAAATTGCACAATATAGTTGATTTTTCAAGATGGAGAATGGCGGAATACACCTTTCTTTTAGGAAGAAAGAAGTTCATTAATAATCAAATATATTAAGTTTTTAAGATTTTAAGGTTGTTATATATTCTATTTAATTTAGTTACTAATTTGACTGAAAAGTTTTTTTCTAATAATGCCTTTTTACACTAAAATATCCATAATTCTCACATGGTACTCATTTTTCCCCATCCACAAATAGCAAAAGAAATAATTAGAAAAACAGTAACCTTAGAAAAATAATTATTAAAAAAAATTCTAAGCCTCAGAATTAAATAAAAATATACGAATATGTTTCCAATAAATATGTGAGCGGTTTTATAAAACAATTGTAATTTTACAATTTTATTCCAATGAGAAATTGAACTTTAAACGTCAAAAATCGAGGTCTAAGACAATTTTTCCTCTACCTTACCCTATTGCAGAAACATGCAGATTTTGGCGTTTAAAAAATAAGTTTTGATAAAACATGAAAATAATATTTTATTAGAGGGACAATGGTAAGAATTTTAACACCACATCTACATTAATAGTATGCTGATTTATTTTGTATTAAATATCTACATTTCCAAATTACAAAGTGTGAGTTTAGAATATGTTTTAACTTGATTTTTTTTAAAAACATTTATGAGTGTTTATTATTATAACTGAATGGGCCATGCATTTTCAACTATTACGATAGTTCCGTGGTATAAAATTATATATTTTTAGAAAATATGGTTTTTGTAAAGTGTTATTGAAACTAAATTATGAAAATTATCTTGTTGCAACGGTACACAAATTTTGGAAAAACTTGTCTTGAAAGGTAACATGTAACTTAAAAACACATTGCACATTTTTTTCTAATTTTTACAGCTTAAATTTATTATTTTACATCGATGTGTTGATTGATTTTTAATGAAGCAAGTCCCATGTAAAAAACAAAAATCTTATTAACGCAATTAAATAAAAAAAATATTACACACCAAACCGATTTGTTAGTTTTTAAGATAGGAAATTTCCTTTCCTATAGGAAAACATCAGTAACTTACGAAATGCTTTTAGATTTTAAAGCTAATTTCTCAAGCTTGAAATGTAAAATATACAACATAAAATCATTGCATCTTAGCTTCAAGGATTATTGCATCATTGGAAATGTTGTCACACATGAGAGGAAATGTTATACTGATAGTTTATTCAAATGATGGTACCTATGTATCACAATAAAAATAAATGAATAAAAATACCAAGTGAAAAAGGTAACATGCAAATATCCTCGCGAAAATTATGGTCGTTTGTTTTATTTGCTTTTTGATATTATAATATATGGATAATATTATGGGAATGATGACTTTTTTTATTTTTCATGATTAGGAAAATTATCCAAGTGAATAACGAGTGTGATTAAGAAATAAATCTATATTAAATATTAATTCATTCATATCTATTCTCTATATCTCTTACTCATATATAATGATCACACCTTATGTTGTGTGATCATTTTCTAATTTATATATTTAAAATATAATATACAAAACTAAGAAAATGCTAATAACTTAAAATACTTTTACCCATAAAAATGACTAAATTTCAAAAAGATCATTACATGCTTCTTATATTTAAGGTTTACATTTTGAGATTGTATCTATTAAATTGCTATTTTTAAGCAGCGCAGTTCTAACAAAAACCTGAAGTTGAGCAAAGAAATATTGTACAATTGATTCGACAGTTTATCATTTAAACTTCCTTTGCGCACAAATAAACATTCCTTATAGTCTGTTATATTATTCCTTATATTAATCGATATTAAATGAAAATAACACAATACAGTACAAAATAGCAACTGAAGTTCGGCAAAGAATGATTCAAGTTATTGCAAGTCCGTTGGAGTTTAATGTGCATATAATTTGGCAAGACGCTTTTTAAAACTACAATATTCCACATTGAACGAATAAATTTAAGCATGCCATGCATTCGTTTATATTCGTTATGCTAGTTCGATCCCGTGCAGTAGATGTTTTTCTTACATTCGTAATGTAAAAACAATAATTCCATTATATCAAGATAGAATTTTTAAACAGAATTTTAACACCATTTTCCTATTTTTTTTACTTAGTTATTTATGTTATATGATCTGGTGCAAGTGAAATTTTAGATTCAAGATTGGCTACATACACTAATAAAAATTTCAGTTCAACGTTGCACTATATCTTGGGGTTCTGCAGAAACTTACACCATATTATGGCGCAATCTAGTTTAAACCAAAAATTCTTTATCGACAATAGCGCAGCTTTTACCAAAAAATGGTGCATTATCCTAAACTGTGCAACAAAAGCCTTCGCTGAATTTATAAACCGGGGAATCTCCTCAATCTTCTTGCATGAGGGGCCTGGTTACTCAGTGGTTATAGGCGTTTAGCTAGTAATCAGATGATTGCTAGTTCGATCCCTTTGCGGTGGATTTCACAAAAAAGTAAAAAGTAGTGATCTTGCGATCGGAGGGTTGCCAGCTTTGCAACAAAAAATACTAGACAATCGTCCAGAACATCCAACTAATTATACCGGCGTTTCACCATAATATGGGGTAGCGAAAACGCATTATTTGGTTTAAAGTTTTACCATAAAATGGTGAAGCAAAAATATGAGTTTTGGTGCAACGTTTCACAACTAAATGGTATCCATGGTAGCACCATAAAATGGTGAAACTAAGCACCAAATAATGGTTGCAGCTGAATGAGTACCAAATTGTGGTACCAGGGCGTACTAAATTTTTAACTGTATAGAAGTTTCTCTGCAATACTAATATTACACATCACAGTTCGTGGATTTCAAATTAATTGGAGAACCACGATGTAGATAGTAATAAGCAATGCATTTATTATTTACTTCTTTTATTCTGCAATTTCTACTTTAATTACTTTTTTTCTAGTATCAATTCCCTCAAGGATAATCATTGTTTTAGGTAACGCTGTTTAATTTGCGCAACGGATGATTTCCACCCGGATAATCTAAGAGAAAAATCTCTGACTGCGGTCGCATATGAATTTATTTTGCATATATAAGTCTGCGGTATACCATTACAAAAAAAATAATATTTATAATTTCTCAGAATCTACGTTTAACAAAACCCGACGATAGTCGTCCGAAGGTAGCAATTTGCGTCAAATGGGTCATCCCAGCCGCAACACAAATCGAGGTCGTCCGATTAGATCCGCTTAACAATACAACTAAATGACTGCAATTCCATCATTCCCCCGGACAACAGGTAAAAACCCCGCAATCTTCAGTGGAAAACACAAACAAAAACAAACTAATGATATGGAAGGGATCACTTTCGCCACGAAACCCTTTTCAAACTAAAAGCAAAACTACAATCACTTTCACTGACTGGTTTGAAAGTGGGCTCTTCGCAAAATAATAATAAAAAAAACCTTACCTGAAGCGACGCTTTGTTGCATTCGAATCCAAGGTCGTACGCATGGCTACAGCTAACAAGGCGCGCGTTTTTTTAAACAAAAAAAGAAGAATTTTAATTTTAAAGTGAATTTGAACTCGATCGGGTGGATTGCAGAACAAACCCGTTTGTGGAAGTGTAGGGAGTTGATTAAACAGTGAATCTTACACTCGGCTTTTTATAACAATTAACCCAGATGGTAATTATTGTTAGTTAAATATTTTTTTTTAGGATGGATTCCTATAAAATGGCGCGGGATTCCCACTAGGATCACAGTCCTCTGCTGGTTCCCCAAGAAGATTGACAAGATGAAGTTGGCTGTAAGTAGCTTTCTGTATCTTTTACGGTTTTTAAGTCTTAAATTTATAGCGTTTTTTTCTGAAACAAAGTAAACATATGTAGAAATATTGAATACTTATGCCTCAATTTTTGGCACTATTTGCTATTCGTATGCTTACGTGAAACATTTGGTTATTACTTAATACATATATTTTAATTTCCGGCTGTAATTAACGGTTACCTTTAAAAAAATATTCTTTTAAATACTTATCATTTCATCCGAATATTTTTTTTACATATTTTATAATATACATATATTTTACTTAGATTATGGATTATTACTATTTCACAGTTATTAAAGCATATATATTTGTACTTTAAATTTATATTTAGTGTAATCAAGGTGATATAAAAATTATTAATAATAGTTAAATAATTAATAAAGTTCTGGTAAAAAAATACATTTTGAAGTTTAGGTATTAACATTTTTGTATAAAAGTGAGTTTTTTTTTAAACTGGACCGTTAGACCCCGTATAAAAAATAATGTATTCCAATATACGTTCTTAAAACTGTCAAATATGTTAAGAACGGTAATATTTAATGTACAATTACAGTGTGCAAAAATCTTTTCCCATATAAATTATTATATTACTAGTACATATTGAACTATTATCTAGTTTAAAGAATAATTTTCTAATCTTAAAAAAGATGGATGTATACAATTATTTTTTAGCGTTCCTCACTTATAGACGATTTCTTCTATATCGATATTTACTATTCTTTAGAAGCATGAGTGGTCTAAGACATTGATAATGACCTAAAATTTATTTTTACCTTAATTTATTTAAATTTTTTCGCCTTCTTTAGACTATGATATTCCAATATTGGTCTTAATAGTAATACTATATTTTTATAATTTTTACCAACATTTAAAGATTAAATAAATATATCCCCCATTTCTATTTCAACAAAGTATATGTCAATTAATGGCATTTCAGTCAGCTTATTTAAAACATATTTTGTCCTAATCAGCTTGTAATTATAATTTGTAATTCTGATCACTTATATGTATATCTTTTTATTCAAAACGTACACTGTATGTACCCTTTTAAAATGTACTGATTAGTTTGATGTGAGAAAATAACCATTTGATCCTTTGATAAATTAAGGGAAAACTATATTTTTATAATTTTTACCAACATTTAAAGATAAAATAAATATATCCCCCATTTCTATTTCAACAAAGTATATGTCAATTAATGGCATTTCAGTCAGCTTATTTAAAACATATTTTGTCCTAATCAGCTTTTAATATAATGTGTAATTCTGATCACTTATCTGTATATCTTTTTATTCAAAACGTACACTGTATGTACCCTTTTAAAATGTACTGATTAGTTTGATGTGAGAAAATAACCATTTGATCCTTTGATAAATTAAGGGAAAACTATATTTTTATAATTTTTACCAAAATTTAAAGATTAAATAAATATATCCCCCATTTCTATTTCAACAAAGTATATGTCAATTAATGGCATTTCAGTCAGCTTATTTAAAACATATTTTGTCCTAATCAGCTTTTAATATAATGTGTAATTCTGATCACTTATCTGTATATCTTTTTATTCAAAACGTACACTGTATGTACCCTTTTAAAATGTACTGATTAGTTTGATGTGAGAAAATAACCATTTGATCCTTTGATAAATTAAGGGAAAACTATATTTTTATAATTTTTACCAACATTTAAAGATTAAATAAATATATCCCCCATTTCTATTTCAACAAAGTATATGTCAATTAATGGCATTTCAGTCAGCTTATTTAAAACATATTTTGTCCTAATCAGCTTTTAATATAATGTGTAATTCTGATCACTTATCTGTATATCTTTTTATTCAAAACGTACACTGTATTTACCCTTTTAAAATGTACTGATTAGTTTGATGTGAGAAAATAACCATTTGATCCTTTGATAAATTAAGGGAAAACTATATTTTTATAATTTTTATCAACATTTAAAGATAAAATAAATATATCCCCCATTTCTATTTCAACAAAGTATATGTCAATTAATGGCATTTCAGTCAGCTTATTTAAAACATATTTTGTCCTAATCAGCTTTTAATATAATGTGTAATTCTGATCACTTATCTGTATATCTTTTTATTCAAAACGTACACTGTATGTACCCTTTTAAAATGTACTGATTAGTTTGATGTGAGAAAATAACTATTTGATCCTTTGATAAATTAAGGTTAAATGAAAGATATAAGTATGTTCTAAAGTTTTGCAAACATCACAGTGCTATTTCGTTAGCTCTTTTCAATCATTAATTCTAAAACAAGTTAAAAAAATTCCATCTATAAAGAATACAGTTTTGTCATAGAAGAAATAACGGGTATAATATTTCCGTTAAAAATATTGTAAAATACAAAAAAAACGTTTCTAAAGCTATATGAGTTAACTATTAAAGTGGATCTATTCAAAATAAGCGCAATCTAGTGAATAGAAACTTTAAGATTATAGCAGTTTTCAATACTAGTTTTGTCTTTCCTACATCAGATATTTTCATATAGTCAAAATAATCATTATTATAATTTTAACAATAATGTAAACTGTTCTTTGCATTATGATACAATGTAGAAAAAAAAACGGTTGTATATTTACTTGTATATATGGTCTTAATTTGAATACCAACGCATTATATTAAATTCCAATTTTATGTTTTATTCAGAACATAAGAAATTTTTACAAATTTTTATATTAATTACAAATATTGCAATTATTTTTTTTAAAGTTATAATTGATAATATATGGAAATATACATTTTATACACAATTTTGTTCATACAACTTTACAATAAAAAAAATAATTACAAGAAATAAAAAAATAAAAATATTTACGTCACAAGCTTTTCGTATCAAATACATGTTGTGCAAAATTATTTTTTTAATATAAATTAAACGATGTTTTTTGTTTTATTTACAATAAAAAAAGAATTACAAGAAATTAAAAAAAAAATATTTATGTCATATGATTTTTATATCAAATACATGTTGGGCAAATTTATTTTGTTAATAGAAATTAAACGATGTTTTATTGTTTTATTATAATACTATAATTTAAAATGCAAAATCAACAAACATAAAACACAAAACAAATTTTTTTAAAAATCCGATTATTATTACCATACGATATATATTTAGAATTCGTGATTTAGAACATTTTGAAACTTTTTATATAACGTAACTTGGGGTGAATTGGACCATGGGGGAGGGGGTGACTTCAACCCAAAAGAAAAAGTTTTTAATCACTAACAGGTCTTCTGTTATGAAAATATAGACGTGATTATTGGAGAGAGGGTTAATCGTGTCTATATTTTCATGACAACAGACCCAGACATGATTTTAAAAAATGCTATGAATTCAAGTAACCCCCGAGAGTCTAAGTAACCCCGAGAGTCCAAGTAAACCCAAGTTACGTTATATTATAATTAATCAACTAGAAATGGTTTCATATCACATATGTAAAAATAGCATTATAAAAATAGTTATTACTTTACTTAAACAAAGTCAAATTTAATTATCATTGAAATATGCTGAAATGTTAATTTTTTTCCCTAAAGATAGATTTTAAACATGTAATTTTAAATTTAATTGTTATCATATATGGTTTGTGAAGATTATAATTTTCGATTTTTGTCTCTATTTGCTGTTCGAGTTATTTATCAAATTTTTTGAAAAACATTTTGATACAAAATGATGTAAATAATATTTTTCTTGTACGTTCAATGGCTTTAAGGTAATTGCGCTATAAAAGGACAGTGTTCGCTATTTTTGTAATATTTAAAAATCATATATATATATTTATTTACACGTTGGGTGATAACTTTATTTGAATATATACAAGGGGCTCAGGCTGTAGATGTCTAAGAGTAATGACTTATACTAAAATAACCACATATGATTATTTATAAATTTCAGTTTAATTGGAGAGTGCAACTCTTTAGTTTTTTTTTCAAGTTAATGAAGCTCAATTTAAGTACTGGTAATGGCTTTGTAGATGACAAAACGTTATTTCATACCTTGCCAACGCAATTAACCCAACTGCCTGGCCATCCAAAACAGCGTTGAACGTTGCGCCTTGGGGATTTATTAAAGGATTGTGCACCACTAAAAACTTTCGCAATTTGGATAATTTGCTTTTTGAGGTTTTGAATTAAAATTAATTTCTTCGGAGAAGCAGCGTACTTGCACAAACAGTTTCTATAATAACACTGTAAATGCTACTAAGCATTTGGCAAGATGCATAATACTATTTTGATTTAATACTATTTTGACTTAATACTATTTTGACTTAATATTATTTTGACAGAATCACTCACATTAAATTTCGAATTGATTTAAAGTTGTATATATCGTCGCTATAAGCCGTGTTATTCACTTAGCTAAATTAATCATTTCAGATTAGATACTCACTCCAGTTATTATTTTAGGTCAGTGAGATTATTAGAATTTTTCTTTTTCTCCGTTGATTGAAACTGATATTACAGTAGCCACTTCGTGAAACTTCGCAAGGTTACATTAAAATTTTTTATAACATTCGAACAAAAAATCGTAGAAACTTGAAAATAGTCGGGTTAAAATTCTAATTTGTCACACAATTTGTTCTATAAATATAAAAGTGCTGTATATTGTAGTTATGAAGCCATTCTTGTTATAACATTTGTACACATTTTGGGGATTTTTCCGCTTTTGATAATGATGCGGTGAAATAAATAGTGTTGTCAGTCAAAATGGACTGGCACCACTCTTACTTTAACCCCCTCATAATGAACATCAACCACCGAAGATGATTTAAATTATGTTACCTTTTTATTAATAACAAGACGTAGTGACGTATTTAAAGTCGTCTAAAAAGAAATATATTTTGATTGAAATTAAATAAAAACTAACTTATTAAGTTAAAAAAAATTAATTTAAGAGAAATCGATTGCCTTTCGTTCATTGTACAACATTTTTAAACATATCTACAATTTTAAAGAAAAATAAACTATACGTCAACCCCTTATTATCGCTAAATCATTGCTCTGAATTATAGTTCGAATATTATGTCGCTAATATACTGACATACTTTTTATTTCAATAGATCGTTTGTGTGGCACTTATAGTGCTGGTCGTAAGTACTTCTGCTTACCGTGGAGGAGGCGGCGGAGGTGGTGGAAGAAAGAATGGAGGTGGTGGAGGAGGAGGATATGGTGGCGGAGGAAGTGGAGGAGGTGGATATGGTGGTGGAGGTGCAGGTGGAAAGACGGGAGGCGGAGGAGGACAAGGTGGATATGGAGGAGGGCAGGGTGGATACGGCGGAGGACAAGGAGGTGGTGGAAAACAGGGTGGTGGAGGAGGAGGAGGACAAGGAGGATATGGCGGCGGTGGAAAACAGGGTGGTGGTGGAGGAGGACAAGGTGGCTATGGAGGCGGTGGAAAACAGGGTGGCGGTGGAGGAGGACAAGGAGGATACGGAGGAGGTAATATGGGTGGTGGTGGAGGACAAGGTGGATATGGAGGTGGAAAGATGGGCGGTGGAGGAGGAGGACAGGGTGGATACGGCGGAGGA
This sequence comes from Troglohyphantes excavatus, assembly GCA_963932185.1. Classification (NCBI taxonomy): domain Eukaryota; kingdom Metazoa; phylum Arthropoda; class Arachnida; order Araneae; family Linyphiidae; genus Troglohyphantes; species Troglohyphantes excavatus. The sequence goes on along the minus strand of OZ010675.1, from coordinate 2,624,187 downwards.
CAAGGAGGATTTGGAGGCGGTGGAAAACAGGGTGGTGGTGGAGGACAAGGCGGTTACGGAGGCGGACAAGGTGGCTACGGAGGAGGTGGAATGGGAGGTAAACAAGGCGGTGGAGGAGGCGGCGGATATGGCGGAGGCAGCGGCGGTGGATTTGGTGGTGGCAAAGGAAGTGGAAATGGAGGAGGAATGGGCGGCGGTTATGGAGGAGGAATGGGCGGCGGATATGGAGGAGGAATGGGCGGAGGAAAGATGGGTGGATACAAAGGATAGAATAATTGCTTTACAATACCAATTCTACATCACTATTTCAGAATGACAAGTAAGTGTATAGACTTATGTGGTTGCATTATGTTAGTCAAATGACATATATTTAAAAAAGATACGTTAATTAATAGTAAATTTATTCTATTTTTTTTAATAATTTGTCAACTCTACAACTTTTATTGACTCTATACTTATTTTTAATTATTAATTAATTTATTAATAACTAATTTTTTTAATTAGCTTTTAGAGCAGATATATTCATTATATTCAATTGTACTCGTTGATCACAAATCACGCATACGAATGATATATTACGTACAAACATGTACATTAGGACAGCCCCAAAAAATTGAAGTATTTTAGATCTTTTGCGGAAAGTTGGGAACATCCATCGTTAAAAAGTGTACAAAATCTCATTTATCTGAATTAATGTCTTTATATCGCCGCTATGGGTCAAAAGTTGTGAAAATTCGAGTAAAATTGCTTAAAATAAAAAAATAAAAAATCACACATTTCTTTAATCTGTTTGCGGTAGTGCTTAAAAGTTAACTCTTTTTAAGAACAACACCTGTACAAACTTTTAGTATTAAAGGTTAATATCTTCTGCCGCCTCAATGACACCGAATTTTGGAAATAAAAGGCACATTTTTAAATAAATGCTCGTCACACTTAAATTTTGGAATGTGTTTCTGGGTTCTAGTGTTGCTCTAATAATTTAATCTCTGTTCTGCGGTCCAAATGTTTTTCTGGAGGCTTTGGCCGTCCATTTTCACACCTTTCTGCATCATCTTCGGAAGTTTGTGAGAACTGATGTACACTGTTAAAAATTTCTTTTACACGAATTACCATTCCTTGGTGCAAAACAAAGGTCTTCAGCAAATTACACTTTATTATGGTGGAATGTAGGTTGAGGCAAAAATCCTTTATCGGAAAAAGAAGATGTTAACTGATTAATGGTAGTTAAGCAATCTTAACTCTTTTACCTACTTTTAACTATCCTTCCATGTTCCGGAGCTCTGGCAATTTTGTTTTAACATTGTGTCTTCGCACATTAAATAAACTTGTTAAATTGATGAATGCCTTGCCAAAGAGTTTCTAGTTCAATTAAGTTAAACGTTTCAGCATATCATGTGTCGACAAAACAGGAAAAATACTTTCTGGGTAAAAATAATATAAGATATACAATGCAATGCTTATTCTTATTTACGATGGATTTACCTTAATGTTAACCTTAGTAATTAAATAGTAATATTTTATGTTATTACGCAATGCAAAATAGTTTTCTATCCATTTTGTATGCACCAAACTAGTTCATTATACCACTAATACTTTTGAGTAGTCATTCCTCCATAAATGTTCATCTTTTAATTTACCTACTGTTAATTTTTAATAAAATAAATAAGATTATATATTTTCTATTCCAGTTCAAGGATAACTAAAAGAAGAAATGTTCAGTTGAAAGCAGCAACTTATCCACCACAATCCAAATTACTGAAACTCATTCTGATTGTAAGCAACGTTTCCAATAAACCAAAATTAGTTTTACTATGTGATTCCTGAATTTTATATTGGTAGTTTATTTTAATTTTAACTATACATTTGCTATATATGTGGCATACATAACTATATATGCATAACCATACATAACTATATATGCATAACCATACATAACTATATATGCATAACCATACATAACTATATATGCATAACCATACATAACTATATATGTGATTCCTGATTTTTATATTCGTAGTTTATTTTAATTTTAACTATATATTTTTAACATATACGTGTGGGCTGGGACAGCATATGTCCCCTATATTTTACAGGTCTAGCAATGGTCTTGGGATATTTTTGACCACAGAGCGGGTGGATGATTTTTGAAGCACATGTGAGTTCTGAAGTAGGCTGTTTGCTGCAGTACAATTAGTTGTATCGGGCTTGGTTATAGGTTCCTTCAGCTTGGCTTTTCAGTTTTCACCTCTTGAAGTGACCCTACTCCCATTTATGATTCTACCTGCTTTAAGGAAGAATTGTTTATGATCCGTCCGTCAGGCAAATACACGCCTCTATTTGTGTGCAGGTCGTTTTTTCACAATGCTTTGAGAACTCTTTGTCTGCATTCCAAAACGAATTTTCTCACACCGTTTAGTAATTAGACTACACTAATAGTGCAAATAGAAAAAAAAGGTATTTCTGAATTCATTATAATAAACATATTAGAATTTGGGGTTCAGGTCACCCTTAAGATCCCTTGTCTTCGGGGTCAACCTTTTGATAATGCAGCTATAAAATATATACTATTAATAAACCAATTGCAATTATTTATTAATTTTTCATTTATTTTAAACAATAGCGTTTTTACACTTGCAGAATGTTTTAGACCACAAATATATGCATACAATATAATGGCCGCTCAGAGAAACGTGATAAATCAAAGTCATTTGTTAACAGGAAATATTGCAAAATAGTTTAAGGATCCAGGACTAGAACCATTTGACAGTCTTTTTTTTCGAAAATGAGATAACGGTGCCATTTTATAGCTTTCAAGGATCTAGCTACTATCACTACTGCCATTTATTTTCAGGGAAGAATCACTTTAAAGCCACCAAAGAAGTGATAAAGAATTTTTAAGAATGAGGAAAAACCACTTTCAATATGGAGCTCTAGTGCGATGTTGATTAACCAAACCAAACCAACCAGAAGTGATTCTATGCCTAAACAATTAGAATAGTGTAACGGTGCTATTTCATGGCTTTCAAGAAGTACTATCACTACTGCCATTTATTTTTAGGGAAGAATCACTTTAAAGCCACCAAAGAAGTGATCAAGAATTTTTAAGTATGGGGAAAAACCATTTTCAATATGGAGCTCTAGTGCGATGTTAATAACCAAACCAAACCAACCAGAAGTGATTCTATGCCTAAACAATTATAATAGTGTACTATAAGGCGTATTGACTAAATAACTATTCAAGGATAGAACATAAACATCTTTAATCACATATGCCTAACATTACAATAATCTCGGGGAGGAACGAAACCTTAAATACGCATCACCGTAAGAGGCAGTTACATGACTGAAGCTTTCCTGCGCAGCGGGAAAGACATAACATATGTAGAGGGCGTTACAATCGTAATAACGGGAACAATATATAGACACGTAACGGGAACATGAAAATATATACAGGTGACGGGGACATGATAATAGGACAAACATAAGATAATAACATAAACGAATAACGCTGGTTACATCCTCCCCCTCTGGCTCCGACGTAGTCCCGACGAGGGGCCAGCACCAGTTCTTTTGGGTAAGTTTGGTGGCCGTCCTCGCTTTCGCAACGGATTGCAAGGACGTTCTTCGGAGTTGGTATCTTCAGGATAGCCTCAACCTTCTCTGGATCAACTTCGATTCCTTTGGTAGTTATCCAGTGACCTAGATACTTAACCTTTGGGCTGGCGAATTGACATTTCTCTCTATTTGCCCTCAAGTTGAACAGGGAAAGTCGTTGGAAAACTTTCTTGAGGTCTTTTAGGTGATCTTCAAAGGTAGCGGATAAGACAATGATATCGTCCAAGTAGACTAGTATCTTTACATCCGGCAGACCACTTTTAAATCTGTCCATCAGCCTCTGAAATGTAGCTGGTGCATTTCTCAACCCGAAAGGCATTCGGTTGAATCTAAACGTTCCGAACTGGGTTGTGAAAGCCGTCTTGTCTTTATCCTCCGGATGCACGCTCACCTGGTGATAACCTGACCTCAAATCAATAGTGGATATGTAAGTTACATGTCGGGCGTCATGGATAAGGTCATCGATCTGTGGTAGAGGGTAGTGGTCTGCAACTGTCACTGCATTCAAGCCGCGATAGTCAACACACAGTCTTGTTTTTCCATTTGGTTTGGGTACCAACACCACCGGAGCAGCAAAGGGCGACTCGCATTCTTCGATTATTTTCTTTTGCAAGAGGTCATCCAGTTCCTTTTTCAATATTTCCTTCTTCGCAGGAGAAACTCTGTAGGGTGGATAAGCGACTGGAGCATGCGTTCCCGTATTAATGCGGTGCTCTATGAAAGTCGTGCTCTCTCCCCCTGGTTTGAAGCTTTCCTCGAAATCCTGAAGCAAATTATTGACCTGGAGCCTTTGCTCGATGTTCAAGCTCTCGCCTTCTTCTTCACGGAGATTACAGCTGTTGATGGGAAGAGTTTCGACAGGTTGCTGAGACGTCAATGTGATGTCATTCCCAAAATAAACCTTTCGGCGAGGGTTGTCACAAAAGTTCCACCTTTTGTTTCTTATGTCGAGAACAATTTCCGACTTTTCTAGGAAGTCTGTTCCTAAGAGAGTTTGATTTCCTTTTGCATTTGGAAGGGCAAGGAGATCTAGAATGATTGTTTTGTTTTCAATCTCAATGGACACCGTGGCTGTGCAAGCCTCTTCAGTAGTTTGGTAACCGTTTGCCAAAGTCATGGTTACTGAAGTCTCCTGGAACTCCACTCCTTTTCTCTGCAGCAGGTTGTAGAGGATCTCACCAGCGACTGATCTGCTGGCACCTGTGTCTGCACAAACTCTGGCTCGTACACCGGATATGCACACATCAATCAGTGCAATAGGGGACATCTTGGAATGGCAAGTGTACATGGTAAGTGAATTTGCAGGGAAATTCTTATTTCTCGCCGTTGGAGAGCATGTCGGACACTTTGCCTTTATGAAACCAGGTCTGGAACATCCATAGCAGTATATGGCAGGCTTGTTCTCTGGATTAGGATTTCTTTCATTTTGCCTTGGCTTTGGATTCTGCGCCACTTTTCTGAAGTTTCCAGTATTAAATCTTGGACTGGACCACTTCTTGGTATTCGACGTAGAGTCATTTCTGTTGTTTGGACGAACCGTCTCGTAGTCATCTAGCTTTTGTACTAGATCTGTAGTAGTCTTTATTTGTGTCCAGTCATCGATGAAGTGCTCTTTGACTTCTTGTGGAACACGGCGTTTAATCTGGTCTGTAACCATCAGATCAGACAATTCTTCAAAAGTTGTTATGTCGAGACCTGTAATCCAACCTTGAAAGTAATTCCTAAGTTCGTAGGCGAAATCTGTCCAAGTGCCTTCTTGACATTTCGAATGTTTTGTGAACAATTGACGAAATTTCTCTGGAGTGAGTTTATAGCGCTTTAGAAGCAGCTGTTTCACTTTTTCATAATCTTGTGCAACTTCTTCGACTTCTCTTGCAATGATCTAAGCAATATCATATGGCAGCAGACCAATCAGATGAGAGGCCCAGAAAGTCCTTGGAATCTCAGCTCTGTGAGCTTGTCGCTCGAAGAGAACGAGGTATAAGCTGATGTCATTCGTTACTGGATCGAATCTCTGGATCAGCGTCTGCAAGTCCAATCTTGGTTTGGCTGCTTGAAAACCATCGTTCTGAGTAAGAGGAACTTGGGATCGTGTTGCCTCATCCTGGAGTTTCAGCTTCTGAAGTTGGAATTCGTAATCGTCTTTTCTTTTCCGCTCTTCGTACTCCAGTTCCAATCTTCTTTTTCTTTCTTCAGCTTCAAAGTCTTCTTTCCTTTTCTTATCTTGAATTTCAAGGTCTTCTCTCCTTTTCCTATCTTCAATTTCAAGGTCTTCCTTCCTTTTCTTATCTTGAATTTCAAGGTCTTCTCTCCTTTTCTTATCTTCAATTTCAAGGTCTTCCTCTTTTATTCTTTCAGCGATTATCCCTTCAAACCTTGCTTGGACAAACTCTAAATCGTCCTTATATGCTTCACTCTCTTGAATTCTCGTCTTCAGTTGAATAACTTTGAGATTATCAATACCATCCAAGTCCAGTTCAATTGCCAGCCAGACCAGGTCAATCTTCTTTCCTCGTGCGAGAAAAGCCATCGTGGGATTTCAGTCTAGTTCTTTGTGAGTTCAGATTATGACAGTAGATAACAGGCACGCAAAATAATTACCTCAAAGTCCTAGAGCTATTTCACAGTTCAATGCACTTAAACTCACTACAATTACCCTACCATGAAACATTAGCACTCAAATAGTCTATAATTATTTTTCAGAAAACCAATTAATATCAGTTAAAATAATATTAAATCATTTAAACTATTATAAATTTATTGTAAACCATTATAAAATCATTCCAACTATTCATTTATTCAAGCAAATGACACTGTGCAGTATGAAATCTTTTCAAGTGTAGATGACACTGTATAACACCCGATCTCTAGTTAAAATGCACTATTTTTATGGTACAATTTCAATATTAGATTACCAGAATACCAAAATATATTTTAACATGATTGAACATATTTATAATAAGAATCACTTTTGTTTAAATTATTTAGAAATCTATGAAGTACTTAAGTATAAAATCAAAACAATAGCATTAACAGTTTCCATTTAATGAGGAATCAATTCAAGTGTTCTTTCAAAATAAATTTTAAAAACAACATTAAAATAACTAATAATTAGTTAATGCCACTAATTAAATTAAATAAGCACTATCATAAATAAAACTTCCTGCCAATATAAAATATCTACTAATCTGAATCACTCTCAAGAACACATTTATTTCTTATTTTTGCATGTAAAACCACATTCTTTTATTTTTCCCGAAAGAGAACAAAATAAAAATAAATAAAATCCACAATCAGAATTTCCAAGGCCAGAAATAATTTTAAATAAAAGAGCGTACGAATTTTGAATTCGCAATGCGAATACGATTGCCAGAATCGGTGTTTACAAAACCAAGGCGGTTCCCAGTTTAAAATTCAGTGCCAAAATACAGCAAACCATTGCGGTTAAATTCCAAAAGACTAGTTAAAATTAAATCAATAGAGATAACACTCCAAACGAGACACAGCATACGTGTTATGCAAAATTGTCTCCTCACAGTAAACAGGATGTATACTGAAAACGAAACTTTGCGTTTCAAAACTTTAACCTAGCCTACAAATTAAAAAAATTATAACACTGAAGAGAAAACAAAATAACACTTATCTTAAACATCCGATGACATTCCTTCTTGCCTGAAGAACAGAAATATAGTTCGTTTAGAAACGAACTTCAAAATGGCGGCCCTCGCCATTTTCATCAATCGGAACGAAAACCTAAAAAGCGAGCCATGCAATTGCTGTTCTTACAGTGTTGCGCCACGTTGGGTAGCCATTTATAAGGCGTATTGACTAAATAACTATTCAAGGATAGAACATAAACATCTTTAATCACATATGCCTAACATTACAATAATCTCGGGGAGGAACGAAACCTTAAATACGCATCACCGTAAGAGGCAGTTACATGACTGAAGCTTTCCTGCGCAGCGGGAAAGACATAACATATGTAGAGGGCGTTACAATCGTAATAACGGGAACAATATATAGACACGTAACGGGAACATGAAAATATATACAGGTGACGGGGACATGATAATAGGACAAACATAAGATAATAACATAAATGAATAACGCTGGTTACAGTACTAATATAATCCAACAACAAAGTATCTTGGAATTGTATCTATATTATTGATCTGAGTTTTCTACCTTACCCTTTGTAAGCAACATCTCATTCCAGCTACTCCCACCATCTGATTGCAGATCGATCCTCGTGCATACATCAAACGAATAGCATCCCACTCAGCACTTAGTTCAAAAACACATGGGGACCGGAAATTTCGGCAATACGTCCCGATGTAGAAATCACAACGTGGCACGCATGCTACAAATCATTTGCCGCCCCAGATACACTGTCTATCTGCATTACACAGGGACTCGCTTGTAACACAGTGCGTGCAATGCGGAGGAGGGTATTAAGCTTTATTGCTGTGAATGACGTGTTATTCGCTTGGGCGGGAGAGTTTGATAAGGATTTTCTACGCCACTGGACTGGATATATCATGGCTCACTTGATGCGGTGCGCCACTTAAACGGGTAAACCGGTTAATGTGGTTGAGGCTTCATTAGATAGGCCCCTTTGGAATACCGGGGATATGGGAAGTTGCGTAAAAGTAATTTTGTTTGCGACAATCAAGTTGTGAAATGGTATTTGCACATTTAATTTTACAATGTAAATATTCGTTTAGATATTTAAATATAGTACACAAATAAAAAACAAACAATTTATAGCTACTTTAATTTTGTATTAAACTAAATAAATGGAATGCGCGTAAAAAGAGATAGAATAGATCGGGTTTAGATGTGATAAGGATGATATGTGAGAAAATACATGTAATAGACAGGAATTGTTTAGATTACTTCAAGGGAATTTATTATAGAGTTATCTCATAAAAAATAAGTTTAAATATGCTTATGATAATTTTTTAAAACAACTTATCAAATATGATGTTTTTGTTCAATCAATAGTATTTCCAGCGTAACATGATGTTTACTTAGAATGAATTAATTTATATTATTGATTATGTTGCAAGTTTTGCATTAAAAAATAAAATACTCCAATTTTTAAATACACGATTTAAAGAAATTAATTTAATTTAAAAAACACATTATTTCACTCCGTTGTAACAATATGTGAATACATAAATAATAACAATACACTTAGAAAAAAAAGTTTATTTTTGACTCTCTCTTGAAATTTGCTTGTAAAGTGTAAAATTTTTGCGAATAAAAGAAAATGCACTTATTAGGGAGGGAGGGCCTTAAAAAGGATTTTTACCTTTTTATACCAAAAATGATAAATACAGTTTATTCTAAATTAAGAAAATAAGTATATTGTAGGTATAACCAGGTATATGGGTATAATGCAGGTATAAGTATAGTAGTGTAAGTGCAAACGTTATAATTCCACTTTTTAAACTAATTCATTTCTAGCAGAATTGACTTTAACTTATAATTAATAATCTTCTCAACAGAGCTACTAAAATGTAGCTCTGTTGATGGGACATGGAATATAATATTGCTGCATCTGTCAACTACTTTTACTTGGCGAGAACAACACTTGATCTATAAAACTATTCCACAAAATGCTATATATAACGACATTCTTAATGACATTCGAAATCTTCCAGATGTCACCTAACGTTAAAAAATATTACGTGGATATGACTAGTGCATTTTATATATTTTTTTAAAAACAATAATTTCATAATTGGTCTTGGTGTTGAAGTTTGAAGGTAAATTGGTATATTTATATAGAATGAAATAATCACCAACACTGTTTCACAATTTTAAACTACGATAAAAAAAATGACGTCAACCTAATATTTTAAACTTGCACACCATAACCAAGTGAATTAATTTGATTTATGATATATACTTACTATACTAGCCTCATATGCACATTAAAATTTCAATTGATCTTACATAGGATTGACAGACCATAATGTCGAGTCCAGATTCCAAAAGTTTCTTATAAACACCTACTTTTTTGTTTTGAATTGTATTTCTAAGCATAGAATTAAGCAAAGTAGTTTTATTTCACACTCGAAAATTCTTTTCAGAATTTCGGGCGTCGAAATAAAATATAACTAGAAAAAACTGCGAGTTACGTAAATTTAAAAAAAAATTACAAGACACGTTTTGAAATTGGATGACTATTTCATCTCCTGAAAATGTTTTCAAATTGCGAAACAAAGCTTACACTGTGGGTGATGCAACGAAATTATACAACTGTAATATCACACAACTGTAAATTCACATTTATAACTGTAAATTATACAACTGTAAATTCACATTTATAACTGTAAATTATACAACTGTAAATTCACATTTATAACTGTAAATTATACAACTGTAAATTCACATTTATAACTGTAAATTATACAACTGTAAATTCACATTTATAACTGTAAATTATACAACTGTAAATTCACATTTATAACTGTAAATTATACAACTGTAAATTCACATTTATAACTGTAAATTATACAACTGTAAATTATACAACTGTAAATTCACATTTATAACTGTAAATTATACAACTGTAAATTCACATTTATAACTGTAAATTATACAACTGTAAATTCACATTTATAACTGTAAATTATACAACTGTAAATTCACATTTATAACTGTAAATTATACAACTGTAAACTCACATTTATAACTGTAAATTATACAACTGTAAATTCACATTTATAACTGTAAATTATACAACTGTAAATTCACATTTAAAACTGTAAATTATACAACTGTAAATTCACATTTATAACTGTAAATTATACAACTGTAAATTCACATTTATAACTGTAAATTATACAACTGTAAATTCACATTTATAACTGTAAATTATACAACTGTAAATTCACATTTATAACTGTAAATTATACAACTGTAAGTTCACATTCATAACTGTAAATTATACAACTGTAAATTCACATTTATAACTGTAAATTATACAACTGTAAATTCACATTTATAACTGTAAATTATACAACTGTAAATTCACATTTAAAACTGTAAATTATACAACTGTAAATTCACATTTATAACTGTAAATTATACAACTGTAAATTCATATTTAGTAATAATTAAATTCACAAAGAAAAAAAAATAATAATAACGACTCACTAGTTCTAGGTTCAGCAGCAAATAGAGTCCTCGCCGTCAGAGCGACCGACGTACTTCGTCCCTTCAGGTTCGACGAGTACAGCACGAGTATGTACGAAGAGCTGGAGCTGAGCCTCTCTGCGACGAAGACGGGGCTCTCGCTTGTCGTGAGGTTCAGGATGAGCTGCTCGGCCGTCATGCTGTACACTTCCAGGTGAAATGTCTGCGGTAGGCCACCGTCGTCCCCGGCGTCACATGTCAGCATGAGGGTTGCTGAAGTCTGATTGGTTATGGAACAGTTCTGGATAGGTTCTGGTGGGCCTATGGGAGACAAGCATAATGTATCAGAGAGTGATTGGTTGTCTTTTATGAGAATAAGTTATGAGGATGTCTGTATAGGAAACAAATGCATTCTAAATAATTACATTTAGAAATTTGATTGAAAACTAGCTGAAGTACCCGGTGTTGTCCGGGCACTACGCAGAGTGGTGGCAGATTTCTTTACCGTGGCGCCATCTGTCGGTTTTAGTAAAAAGTAACTTCTGCTTTAATATGTAGGATGGGGGATAGGGGTGGTTTTTCAAAATATTATGTATACACAGACCCTTCCCTTGTTTTGAAGGTCAAGTGTTCAAAATTTAATCAAGCTCGGAAGATCGTATAAAAAAACAAACAAACCCACATACTTATTCATATTCGCGTACGTAAATAAATATAGGAAAACGGCATGTAACATTCTATGTTTGGGAATATTTCTTTTATGTGTATTATCATAGAGAAGTGTTTTTAAGTATTCTTTGAATTGTTATCATAGAAGTTCATGCATTGTTTATTTCAAGCTGATTGAAAACTAGTTTTTTGTTCTGACGAAAGTTATATATTTAAAAGTATGATTGATTTAGGAAACTACACCGCATTCATGAATAAAAAGCATATTGTAAAATTTTCAACTGGAAACTGTACAGACCTTACTTTGAGATAAAACCGCGAATAGTTAACATAGCATTCTCTAAACAAAATTAACCAACAACATTTGCGATTTTGGTGAACTGCAATAAATTTATGCGAGTTATGTTGAACATATTTTTTTATTAAACGTCTTTCAGTATTGTATTCGGTATGATTTAGTAATAAATTTAAAATATAAATTTGCCTTTATTCATATAAAATCATTTGATTTGGAAAGGTATCTTGGAAGCATTGTTATTCAGCATAATATAAATATAATGTTTTTAAGAATCTAAAGTAAGAGGAACACATTTAAATAATCGATAAAATGTGTTAAACTAAAATTTCAAAACTAATTCAAATGTTAAATGTCTTCAGCTGAAACAATGCGTCTTTTGAAATGGCATACGCATAATGAAAATCAATTTATCTGAATAGTTTCCAAAAAATATATTTATGCTCACTGAAAGAAACTGAGAGAGAGAATTAAATTAGAAAACACGGCGGCATATACATTGTTTATTGATGTCAAAGGAATACATTAACTTATTTCTTACATTTGCCGGTTTCTTTGTTCGGCATCCCCCCAACTTTGCGGTTACGCAAAATTGATTCCACAAATATTGTCATGCATAATTTATTTATCAACAATTGTTCTCGAGGAAAAAGTTAAAAATGAAAAGAGAGGGGAAAAAAATCACTTAAAGAATTAAAAGCAAAATCAAACATATTCCAAAAGAAAGTGCGGAACAAAATTAACTATCGTGTAATTCAGCGGCTTAACTTCGGGCGTTTTGAGCACGCCTTCTTTATGTACATTTCGAAAAGACAAATACAATGGAGAGAAATTCAATACAGAATGAATTGAATTTTTAATATCCGACAAGAAGCGGTGGGGGGACTGTGTATGAATTGAAAATTATTAGGGTTCTTGATAAAATTGAAAATTATATTTTGATTTTTAACTTTGTGTCACTTCAGTAAGCATTGTTTCTTTACAATTTGACCAATGTCATATCTCAAATAAAACAGCAAAACATTGTTTGCTGGCCTGTGTAATATGTGTGCGTGTTTAGTAGTTTCTTGCGTACTTTGGGGGGCCCCGGTGGCCCAGTGAACAATGCCGTTCAGCTGGTAATAAGAAGAGGATTGCTAGTTCGAGTTTGTGTGATGGACTTGACAAATAAAAGTAAAAAAGTATTAATCTTGTGATAGGAGGGTTGCCAGTTTCGCTATAAAAATATTAGAAAGTCGTCCAGAACATCCAACGAATTATACCGGCGGACGGGACTGGTAGAGGTAATAAATAAATATGAAAGGGGTTCAAAGTCCTGACACCTATTGAAGGCGTGGGTGCCATCTGAGGTGTTGTTCTCGTCATCAGGCCATGGTTCAAAAATACGAGGCTTCGTTCCCGTGTCTTTCCTTCGAGATAGGCTCCGAACCGTCGCCAATAGCCGATTGTGCGACGTTACTTATTAAAACAAAACCAAACCTGAATACTTTGATTTTACTATTAGTGTGCAAATAAAAGTGAAAAAACAGCCAGCAATCACTTAGCTGTAATACAATTTGATCATATATTGTTGGGCGATGGTCACTGTTTGGCTGTTGAACTAGGGCAGTGGTCGGCAAACTAATTAGTCAACATAGCCATATCAACAGTACAACGATTGAAAAAAAAATTAAGAAACATATTTTTAAAACCTAAACTATATTGGTAGGTACATTGTTATAAATTTAATTAGGGTACTCCTAAGCTTTGCTAAAAACGTCCTCATCTGACTGAGGTGCGTTCGCTGAGGTCGACCCCTTCCAAATCTCTCATCCACACTCGTCTTGTATACTTGTTTCGTACATCTCCTTTCGTTCATCCTCTCTACGTCCAAACCATCTCAACATACCTTTCCCAATTCTCTACACTACATCTTCTTTCACTCCACAACGCTCCCTAAAATTAACTTAATAAAATTTGTTTAAAGTTTTAAGTCTTAGTTAAGACATAGGTACGTTGAATAAAACTTTACATCATACTTAATAACTATATTATTTATTGATAAAATTAAATTGTATGGTTTCCATTAAAATAAATCATAACATTGACTGAAAAACACCAATGTGAACGATGGCCTTGCATCTCCTTGGAAAGATTTGGTAAGTCAAGTTTGTATGTCATTTTTTTAAGACTGTACGTCTGCGCCCACACGTGGTATTTTGTGGAAGAGCCACCCTCAAGAGGCCAAAGAGCCGCATGTGGCTCGCGAGCCGCGGTTTGCCGACCACTGAACTAGAGTACACCGGCAGTGCCGTCTCACGAAATGTTTTTTTGAAGGGGTTTAAACAAGACATTTCCCTACTTTACGATTCTAATTTCCCAACTGAACTATTCGAAATTCCCAACTTCATAGTGCTGAAAATTCCTAGTTTCAACTTATCGGCATTTTTCATCGTTGTTTTTATATATATTAGGTAATATTAAACAGTCTTTCACAAGCATTGTCTAATTTAAATGTAAAGTTGGGTAATTTATAATCTTCCGTAGCTTTCATTTGCTAATAATATTAATTTTCTTCAAGCCTAAGTTTTCCCAGCTCGGGGACTTTAAAAACTTGAAACTCCCAACTTTTAAGGTTTCCAGATTATTAGGAGGATATGGCTCCCCTCCAACCCTCCCCCGTCCGGTTTCGACGGGCCTGTACACCGGGATCGGTTGGAACAGGGTACGATGGAAACAACGCTAATAATGGGACGGAAATTAGGGATAGTATGGAATGTGCAAAAATCGTAAATCGTCCGCAGTGTTAGGGATTCTTCGTGTGCATCATACGTGTGTGAGGGTGGAAATTATGAGTTTGCGTTCAAAGTAAATATTTGTGTTGCTGTTCTTTCGCTTTCGAATTCAAAACCATACGAGTTATAGTTATTATGGTTTTCCACATAGGGACTTTGGTTATCGGTGTTCAATAAGGTGTACTTATTTTTTTTATCTAAAACGTTTAGTTAGCAAGTTATGACGATTCATTTTCTTAGAGACGCGCCGAGTATGGTTGTAACAGTTTCGGGGTCGGCTGAAAAATTTCAACCTGCTTTTAATCGACCAGATGTATTTTTAAACGGTTAAAGTTGGGTTTTGTATTTTAGATGCCGTTAACACGTTCGCTGCCACTGACGCGCTGGCGCGTGATACATTCTTTAAAATAACACGTAAAAGGCAATAGTCAACTTGCATCCTTTTAGACATCGGCAGTGAAAGTGTTAATGCGCGCTAGAAAAACATCTAAAGGGCGGAGTGATATATCACACTATTTGGAATAATATGCAGATATAAAAAGAGGTATGTCCTTAGGAAAATCCTCTAAAAATCACATGTCGCTACTTTTGTATAAAATAAAATGAGAGGCTAACGAGGATGAAAGTGGGACATCAAATTCGAGAGGTTACGTAGAACATAATACATAATAAAGTGTTCGAATGCAAAACGAAGTTTCGTAGTATTTTTGAAACGTTTTCAAAAACACGCAAGCTTTCAACTGATCATAAAGTATTGCTCGTATTAGACAATAATTCACATCACGTTCATATTAATACTCTGGATTTCTGTAAAGACATCGGAATCATATGTCTGTCATGTCCCCCACAGTGCTCTCACAAGTTGATCTATCGGTATATGATACATTGAAAAAAATCTATGAATTCGCTGTGTGGCGCTTGGATGCGGGACCACCCTGGAAAAACAATGAGCATCTATGACAAATCTGCTATTGTGGTTACTGTTATGCAATATTCTGTAATTTTAACTTAATAAGTAAAAATGCAACAACATAATTCTTATTTTTCTTCTATTGTTACTACTGACCCCAATCACTGCTACAACAGCTCTGGGTATGGGGTACGTTGATATATTTCCCCCGATTATTTTTAAATATCTCCAGATGTTTATGTAATGTTGATAAAGGGACTATAACCTCACCCATTTATATAGTGAAAACTAATGTTCAATTAAGGTATACTGTCTTGTTTGGTTTGGTTAATTAACGTCGCACTAGAGCTATATAATGGGATATTGGCGACGGTTCGGGTCGGGGTCTATCTCGAAAGAAAGACCTAGGCATATTGTCAAATACGCAGATGCAAAAATTTTCTTACATAGAGCGATTTTGTCGAAAATTATTTATCCAACCACAGTCAACTCTACAGAAAATAAACTGGTCTTTTTGCCACACTTTATATATTTTGTTTGTTGCTACTGAAGCTAAGCAACTTGTTTAAAATATATGCGAAGTAGTTGGGAGAAAATAATGTTTATTTTTAATGACTGTAGCCCAATATTTTGTGACCACTCATTATAATTTACAATATAACTTAAATCCAATAACTACTTTACAGTTGCCGAAGATAATTGTCTTTATTGAGATATGAAGTTATAAACGAATCTGTAAAGTAGTGTATATATTTATATAGTAAATTAACATGTACAGAGAACAGAATATTTCAGGTCGTTTATCTCCTAAACAAAAATCCGTAGTTTGTACACGAACTGCTTCCAATTCAGTCTCGAATTAAATATTCAGGTACGCTGTATCTTCATCAATTATTTCCTTGATCAGTAGTGATACAGCGGCATTCTTCTGACAAAAGATAATAGCGCAGTCATCAAATATATCGGTGGGATAAATCATGGAGGGTTGCGAAAATTTCCCTCAGTATTTGTGCTTGAGTATACTCGAAGTGAGCACCTTTCTGGATCCTGTGTTCCAATTACGGAAAGTGCTTTCCGAATTTGCTTCAAACGCTTTATCTTGTCTTGCCTCAAATGAAAAGGAGGCAGGAACCATTTCTGCCATACAATCCGATGAATGGAATCCGAACGAAAGTATACAGCAGAACTATTCTGAAAAGGTTGATAGAAGCCATTCATTCGAAGGCAGACTTGCAGAATCCAACGTCTTTCTATCGAAGCATTTTTTTTATTCAACTCAAGTTCCGAATTGAAATATTATTTCGGATATACTCAATCTGATGAATCAGTTGGCAATTCACGGATGTATCACGTTAATGGGCTATGTGTACACTATTTACAAATGTTTAAGCTCATGTAAAATGATTGTTACCTATGTCATTTCCCGTTAAGCACTGGGAATTTTTATTATAGATACTTTTTTATAAAATATGAGGATACATATTAATTTAAGTATTTTGACAGAAATTATAGTTTTATATCCCAACTATACGCATTTTTATATATATGTACACTCAAACCTGTTTTTGTGTGTCAAAAGAAAGAAAATTCCATGGACCAGTGACGAATCGTACTTTTATCTCACTAATATAAAGTTTTTTCTTAAAAAATGCGCTTAAAATAATTCATTTTAACCGTCTAATTCATTTTAGCCGTCATGATCATTATGCCATATATGAGCAGACGATTAAATATTCGCCATAAAAATTATCAAAACACCTACTTTCTCTGCGTATGAAGGCTTACAGTTTACATGTATTATTCAACTTCAAGATGTGTACCTGGGGCTTGGATTGATAATATTACATATAGTTTTAAAAATGATTTTAACAAATTTTGAAATGTTGCACGAATAACATTAAACAAATATGTCCCGTATCTAGCTAGAACGTGACTGGTTGGTAGCGCACTAGGCATTGGAAAAATACGTCTCCATTTTGAGTCCTGAAGGAGGCAACTTTTTTTTAGAAAATAAATATACTTTAAAGGTATCCCGAGCAACACGGAACCGAACAGTTAGTGTAAAAGTAAAGTTTACATTAACTTCAAAAAAATATTATACAAATAAAAAAACATATAATGATAATTTGATAAACTCACACGTATTCCGCAAACAGTGAATGTCTATTACTAAACAAATTAATGGTTTTATTTTTATAAGAAACAAATCACATGCGGGTTATGATAAATTTGCCTAAGAAATATCAATAGAGGTTAAATATTATTCCATTTAAATACTGGGATGTTTACAAGAAAACAGCCGATATCGGAAATTGGAAATAACGCAGCTGTTCCCAACGTTAATAAATGACTTACATCGATATGCATTTTGTTCTAATGGTTATCGTTCTTTTTACGTTCTGAAAAAGTTATCGACTTTAAAGATTAATATGTAAACATCCTTACAAAATTACATTCAAGAATTTTTGCCCATCATTTGATAATGATTAAGTAACGACCACACCATGACAACAAAGAGTATATTTTATGTTTATTATAATTATAATCAGGGGTAATACCACGGGAAATTTCATTCAAGCTGTATAAAGGATATCTGATTTTTTTTAAAGTGTAATAGTGATTTATTCCTGGTTTGTGTAGGATAATTGATATAAATATATATGTACAATAATTGGATTTTTATAGAAGCCAGTGTAATAATTTACGTAAATGGTGGATAGATGAAAACTGTGTTTTGCGATGAAAGGCAAACCATCCAGACTAAATTAAAAGTTAGAGACATGTTCCGAAATTAAATAAAACATAACTGTAATATAATTTACGTCATACTATCTAAATTCCGTCATATTTATATTATTTACGTCATATTATATAATTTATGTCATAATATAATAAGCCAACATTATTGACGATACAGTGACATTAGAGCGGTTCAAAATATATGTGAATATATAAATATAACTCTTAATATAATTTTATATTTAACCCACTCATATATTGGATAAATATCATGAGCAACCACCAGATCCTACCAGATCATATAAAATTGAATATCATAATTTTAATTTTAACAAAATATACGCACACAATCACTAACCTTGTGACTGAAGTCTCAGGCCCCCATCTCTAGCAAAGGTTAACAGGTAATTGACCCAAGACTGCTTCGTTATCTTATTTGGTGAGATTTTTTTTAGTTTTCGAGATGTGTGCCATGTTAAAAGATTTTCTGTGTCTACCACTGATTAATTTATCGACATACATATCAACATATAAAAACATACATATATATGCATTATATATAATGACGTAAATTGTATAATATGGCATAAAATATACTTATAAAAAAATTAATTCACTTCATCAATAATGAATTGCTTGCACAGTAGACCCTCGATACAATGATTCCTCACGTGGTATATCTCACCTGTGGCTACAATCATGAAGACACAAGGCTCCTTCATAATCCCGACAGCGTTCTTCGCAAAGCAGTACAGCATGCCGTAGTCCAGCTTCGTCCTCGGGATGTACCTGGCCAGACTCTTCGACGCCCCGTCGTTGCTGTAGGACAGCACGTCGATGGCCTCGGACACCGAGCTGTTGAATGTCCATCTGAACGCCACTTCTGGGGGATCGGCTTCTACTGCACAGCTCACGTTGGCTTCTTCGTGCCTGGCCACTCCGTAGGTCGAGCGTTGTTCCTTTGCGCAGACTGGGGAATCTGTAAGTGGAATTGAATCATAAGTTAAAAATCGTTTTTCATGTTTTAAGTGCTTGTTTTAGGTGCTTGTTTGCAGCAGTATATATAGTGTGGGTCGGTAAATTGACTGATAATTTGCAATGTTCCAAATTGGTTTCAGCAGGCTACTACCAGTACACAGACTATATCAGCAGTAAATATGTTGTTTTGTTTCTGACTTCATCGAAGTTGTACCTGTTGTTGTTTGATTTTTAGGACTAAATATGCTTTGTTAACTATTAAAGAATCTCTCGTAATTGTTAATATAAAACCATGAATCTAATTATCCATGTATCTATGGTTCATAATGATGTATCAATTTGTCACACACATACATGTTTATTCAATGGTTTCTATAAAAACTGCAAAAGAAATAAGTTGCCTATCCTATGAATATGGTGCTTTTTAAAGCATAAAGCAATAGTAATTCTTAATACCCATCACGTGAAAAACATGGTTACTTTTATATTCATGTATCTTTAGTCTCCTTCACAATTTTTTAATTTATGCCTTGTGGGTCTACATCCATTAAAGGTTGAAATTTTGTTTTCCAACAACTAAAACATACATTTCTACAACCATATTGTCATTTAAATTGTAGTGATCAACGATCATGTCGCTCGTGGTCGTGAAAGATACAACCGTCTGACGTCATAACCAACTTATAATATCCCCACGTCATAGCCTAATAATATCTGAACGGTAATTGCTCTCTCTCTCGTTTTTTTTTAATTGCTACTTAGACTTAATGTTATATTTAACTCCTTAAGACCTGATGCCCAGTATACCGGACATTAACTTTCGACCTCTACACTTTACCTACGATTTAAAGTAATTTTCTACTTTATATACTAAATGCTTTTCTACTTCCTGTAGTATACATTCTTTATAAAGGTTTATTAATTTAGAATATGGCAACACTGATATATTGTTAATGTTTTGCAAACATGTCGATTAAGTAAAAATATTGTATATTTTTTTTAATAAAATATTGTAAACATTTTAATAAAAAATTGTGTTTTCGTAATTTTTAAGTGTATTTTAAATGTTGAATAAGTAATGAATAAAATAAAAATAAAATGAAAACTTTTAGAATTGTTTTAGATTTTTTTTACTTTTTACTTTTTTAATTTCAATTCAAATTTTCTAAAAAATTGTATAAATTATATTTATTACTATAGATCATCAGATTTTAAAAGAACAAATTGTAATGTAAATATTTCAAAATTCCAACAAAAACGGTTAAATGATTTATATAAATTAAAACTTAGTCTTTATTGAAAAGAGCATACATCGCAGTTATCAGACATAACTTCATCAATACCTAAAGTTAGGTACGTCGGGATATAATACAAGCATTTATTACAAAACCCATACATACCAGAAATTCATTTTAATACAAATTTACATCGTTAAATTAAGAGTATTAATCAAAAGACATCGCATTTGTAGATTAGTTAAGAATTTCAACCGGTTATATGCACTCAACGTTATTCCCCAAACCCCATAAAATGTAAACTTTTAAATAAGAAAACAAAGAGAGGGAGGATGGTGCTGCACCGTTTCCTTCAGGTGGGCCGCAGGAAGCAATTTTGGGTCGCGTGATTGGGCTGAAAGAACTGCATAGTTAAGCACCGTTGCGAAAACTCTTGTCAAAAGTATTTCAAATCTTCAATCTGTCCTTCGCTTTTTCGGAAATCGGGCATTCCTCCAAAGCTGAATTAATTGAAGATTTTGAGAACTCGTAACGGTCTTTAAGAAACGGAAGATGGAAACTCTTTTGAGATTTAAAAGTAGATGCAGACAAAGATTAGCGAATTAACTTCGCCTATGATGCCATTCAAACCGTATTTGATGAATGCCCAAGTTCTTATAAATTAATGTGCAATGAGCGTTATATTTGTAAGAAAATAATCTAATCATAAAATTCCGCAGGCTATGACTTTTCTTTGCTTTTAATAAATTATTTTTAAAAATCAAATTAGATGTTTGCGTGTATTGTTTATTTGAAATAATATTTTATAATTCCATTTGTAAACAACAAAAATCATTTTAAGGCATTTTGAGTCTTATTAAATGATTTAAAGTGTATGTATGGTATTTTTATTATATATATATATATATATATATATATATATATATATATATATATATATATATATATATATATATATATATATATATATATATATATATATATATATATATATATATATATATATATATATATATATATATATATATATATATATACCTTATGTATCATTATACCTTTTATGCTTATGATGCTATTGCATTTAACACAGTATAAGCTTAGTAAATATGCTATTTTAATTAATTTTTGTCTGAAAGACTGCTTTTTTGCGATGTTAACATTTATGATTTTCGTTAGTCAAAGTTAAAGTGAAGTTGGGTCAAATAAATGGTCAATTAAATTAATATTTAAAATTATATTTACAAAAAAATGAAGCACTTGAGAATATGATGGGAATATTAAAACCTTATATTTTTTCAATGATTTTAACATCAAATTTTAATTTTTATCCAAAAAATGTTTTTTGACTCGATTAATTTCGACAGTACAAGATTTCTATCGATAGTTGCAAGATTTTAGTTACTGCTTTATAAAAAAAAAACCTTTGAAATAAAACCCTTTTATCCAAAAAACTAACAACTGTAGTCTATATGACACCACAAATCACTCCAACAAACTTCAAAAAGTTCTACAGTCACCACCACCACACATATCTAACCTTTAAAAATAGTTTTCAAAAATCTTAAGAAACTTTTCTACAATCCCATTGATTGAAATATGATACATTCCCATGCGCGGAAAAGATTGCGATCGCGATCGATGAAGATGAATTACGAATATTGGATAAAAAGGAAGCGATAAACTAGGAGATTTTACAAGATTAGAAGCAGAGGAATGCATTAAATATAGTGAGAAAGCCGTCAACTGTCAGCCGATTCTTCACTGAAGGGAGGATGGGGTAGAAAGGATTGATTACTACACCATTCGTGTTATCTTTCAGGCATTCCTTTAGTTAAATTGCATATGCGCCCCAACTATCTCAAGGACATTGCGCACGCTTCAGGTTCTGCGAGGGGTCAGAAGTTTCATTTATTAGCTGTAGCGCATTTATCGTGGTTATACTTCCGTGGGTGGTAGAGTTGTAATATTTCTCGGTCTTAAAAGATTAGGCTTAGTTGAGTTACTTTGATATATATAAATAGACATTGGGGAATGTTTTTATCTTATTATTTTTTTGGATTTGTAGTGGTCAAATAACTGTGCATTGATCGTGTGGTTGGGTTGATAGTAACATCTTTTCATGAATTGCTCATATATGGGGGAGGTATGCAGATCATTGCTCTCAATTGCGGTTATGATCGGATAATAACTTATTTTATGAGATCGTATTGCTTTATACACTGCGATGTAAAAGTTTAGACAATGGCATCATACGTCTTTAAAATTCTGATTGTAGAATTTCAAAACTCTTTTAAAATGCTATAATCAAAACACAGTTGTTTGATTTGCTATAATACTATTTTTTTTTCGATAAAAACAAATATTTTCTTGCTGCAAAAGTTTAGACGCGATTACGAGTTTCTGCGAATATTTGTTTGCATATGCAAATTTAAAAGAGATGACGTCACAGACTTCGAATACTTAAGTTCTGCAAACGATAACACTTCGTAGTCGAGATGCCGCGAGCTAAAGAAATTCAAGCGAATGAGGTTACGAAGATTTTGCATTTGAAACCTGAAGGTATGCTCGTTTCGAAAATTTCAGCTGTTATTAATCGATCAAAGAAATCTGTTTATTGAGTTTTATGTAGTAGATGCAAATAGAAAGCAAAACTCAGATCTGGGAGGCCACGTGTTACGAATAAACGCAATGACCGTCAGATCCAAAATCTGGAGTGTACCAAACAAATGACTGTTCGTGAAGTTCAAAGATCATCGGAACTCTCGATATCAAAGAATACGGTTCGTAGACGAATTTTGGATAAAAAACAATGGTTCATTGCAAAATGAAGAGTGGAATCTGGATGGTCCAGATGGCTGGATATCGTACTGCCATGACTTCCGCAAGATAGTTCTGTGTTTTTTTAGTCGCAACTAAGGTGGCGGCTCGGTGATGGTTTGAGCAGCCTTTTGCTACAATGGGCACGTGTATCTTCACTTTACCATTTGCCACCAAACATCACGGCATTGTACTGAGACATTGGAGGATAACCTGCAATCATTTGCTGAACTTCTAGGAGGTCCTTAGTGGAAATTTTAGCAAGACAATGCTTCAATTCACACTGCAAACAACACAAAAGTCTGGTTTAATTATCGAGATATAAATGTTATCGACTTGCCAGCATATAGCCCAGATCTTAATATAATAGATAATCTTTGGGGCATCATGTGCCGCAGAGTTTGCACCAAGGGTAGACAATAATTGAACCTCTGGTCACCCTTTTCTCCCTATAAGCGAAATCATCTGGTCGAATAGATCATTTGTTAGTTCTTGCGAGTTTATCAGGCGTAATAAGTGACTTTCTATAACAGTAAGGAATGTCGCTTCAGTAATAATCTTTCCAATGCGTCTTCCATTCAATTCGGTTTGCCATGCATTGAGATGAGCTCTGCAGTGTTAAATATTGTTCCTACATTATATATAGAGAACTTATGCATATTCGTATTCAATTTTGTACTTGTTAAAATTTAAATTTTCAGGTTATTTCAACTCTCAGTAGGATGAGTAAATTATCGAAAATGTAAGTTTGTTTTCACACACAGATAATTTAATATATATAATCAACACATTCATCTTTTTTAAAAACAAATATTTTTAAAAAATATATAGTAGCTCAAGATTTCAAAAGTTCTCCCAATACTTAAAATTTGAAAAAAAGTAGACATTTTAATGAATTTATAAAAAGTAGATATTGCTGGAAAAATATGATACAACATAATTAGACTGATGAGAGCTTAAAGCTTTAAAGTTATATTTTATTGGTGTAATGTTAATTTGACAACATGTGTAAACATTTGGAAAGAGTGGTACGTTAGGTTATTTGTATAAGCAGGCGGTTTTCAGTTTATAAATTTATAAATTCCAAAACAAACAGGATGCCTTTTAAGAATTTAATTAAGCTTTAAAAAAAAACAAATATGTTAATTATGAAAAATAAAACCTAAGTATTTCCAGAGTTGAGCTATTTTCTTATGAATAGTTTTATTAGTAGACTGATAAATGTCGTTGTCTCGCTTTCAGAATTGTAATTATTTCCCCTGTCACAGAACGAGAGCGCTGCATAAAACATTTGAAATATTATCCTTTCTTATGAAATCGTTATTAATCAAACAACAAAATCTCATATGTGGGGTGATTTTTAAGAAAATACCCATACGATGTCCGTTTGTTTAACATATATAGTTATTAAAGACGATTTATAAAAATAATTCAAGTATGTGTTTTTTATGTATATGTACAAATTATATACGTATACCATAAAATATTATGACTTTTTTAATTTTCTCATTCTTTTATTACAAAAGATTAGCGTAGGAGTGGAACTATATTTTATTATTAATTTATTCTTCAGAAACAAAATTATAAAGACATTTAAAAACAATGTAACTTTGTAAAATGTCTGCATATTTATACAAATATGGACGATATAGGAAGTTTCCATGTTATTTAAACTTGTGAAATGCATATATGCAACCGTTTTGAATTGATAAGTTATTTGTATATTATTATCTATCAATGAATTCAATCCGGGTAAATCAAAAATCCGGGTTAAAAAAAACAGGGATACACAAAAATTAGGGTTAATAAAAAAAATTCCGGTTAATAAAAAAGAAGGGTTAATCTAGATTCAGGGTTAATCAAAATCAGGGTTAATCAAAATCAGTGTTAATCAAAAATACGGGTTAATAAAAATCAAGGTTCATCAAAAATGCGGGTTAATGAAAAATAAGGTTAATAAAAAATTAGAGTTAATCAAAACCCAGGATTAATAAGAAATAAAGGTTAAATAAATATCAGGATTCATAAAAAATAGGGGTTAATCAAAAATCATGGTTAATCAGAAATACGGGTTAGTTACAAAATCAGGATTCATCAGATATACGGGTTAATCAAAAATCCGGATTAAAATGAATGGAAAAATCGGTGTTAACAATGGATTTGTTCGTTTATAAGCAAACTATCTAACAAAATGTGAAGTTAAAAACACTATGTCAAACTGTGTTGGTAAACGGCTGATTCCTCCATCACATAAAACATATAAAAAAACTCCAATACATTACACAGTTTCACACTGGAAATTCCACTATGATTACAAACATCCATCACCCAACAATACCAGCCATCCATTACGAACGCCTCAACTACTTCGTCTAATCAGATTCGATAATCTTGAGTGGCCGCACAGCACAGAGCTCGAGGACATTAGCGCGGGGATGATTCGAATCACTGGATCTTCTGTGGATCCCCGTGCAAGCGGACCTTTCCCCCGCGCTTTCAAGTATTTATCGGCTGTCTTCAGTAGTGCGTCGACATTATTAATAATGGATCCCGATTTTGAGGTGGGAATGTCGATGGAAGGATCCATCACTCGATTGAAAGAAGTGGTTTGGTAATCATTCTTCAGAGAGATGGGTATCTATAATCTCACAAAAATAGAGGCAATTATAATTTGCTTGAAAAAATGGTTGTGTAAGGGATTGAAATTTTGTTTTGCATTTATTCTAAAATACGAAACGCTTTATTTTAAATAAATATTTGCTTTTCTATACCCATTATATCATATATTGCTTCCACTATTTCGATATGTTCATGTAACTATTTACATAAAATACATGGCATCCGGGATAATAAAAAATCAGAGTTAATAAAAAAGTGCGGGTTAATCAAAAATCAGGGTTCGTAAAAAATACGGGTAAATAAAAAGTACGAGTTAATCAAAAATCAGGGTTTGTAAAGAATACGGGTTAATCAAAAATCCGGGTTAATCAAAAATCCGGGTTAATAAAAAATCAGGGTTAACAAAAATACTGGTTAATAAAAAATCAGGGTACATAAAAAATACGGGTTAATTAAAAACATGGCTAATAAAAAAGCAGGGTTAATAAAAAATATGGATTAATCAAAAATACTAACGGTTTTAGTTAGAAGTTGTGTCTGTCATAAGATGAGGAACAGAAGGGTGTTGGTGTATTTTCGAAATCTCATGTAGGCAGTGTGCTTCCCATTGTTTTAACCCACTTTGCGGTTAGAAAAAAGGCATATTGTAAAGTTGTTTACATCGTAATATAGTTAACTTTACATTTCAAATGCATATATACATATATGATATATTTTTTAATTCTTAATATTTTTATAGATGTAGCTTCCGAGACATTGTATATAGTGATGGTCACTTTAAATACACTATACCTTCACCCGGATTTGAGTGATTGTTTTAGATCGACGTTTAAAGTACGGATGTAGCGTGCGTACTACCCCAGATTCGATTCCGGGATCTGATAAAAGCACAGGGCTATACTCAATTCAGGTGCAAAAATAGACTAATCTGATGGAACAGTCCATCTCTGTTACAGAGGCGATTTTTAGGGTGGATGGCACTTGTGTTTTAGAATCTTCGTGGAAAATCGTGTAATAATCTTCTGGGGGTCCATAGAGCGTCATCGGAGCAGGGGGCGGGGCCTCGTAGTTTTTTTAATTAATCTGATTGGACCGTTATCAACACATGTAATAAACACATGTAATATTCCAAAGTAATATTTAAATTTAGATAATAACATTAACTTGTAAAGGCGTTATGTAGTTAACAGTTTGGGGATTATGGTGGCACGAAAATACGATATGTTGATAGTTTTTATAGACTTACCAAGCATTCAAAAATATTTAGAAACTTTAATAATCTTTATAATATGTTTCAGGGAAAAACACGTTGAAACATAATCGGAATATGATACAAGAAAAAAAGCCACCATAAATGGTTCTGTAATATATTTTTCTCATTTTATTCTAATTAACCTTCACTAGTGTATGCAACTAGGTTTCTATTTCTAATCCAATTACTGTTTCTACTTGGTACAACTTGCAAGATCCGCCTCACTTGTTTTTATTAATTAGTATATCGTTCAGAAAGCGTTGTTGAAAGTTGGAATGTTTCCAAAGCTATGATGTATTAGGAAGGAAATTATATTTTAATTAAAACTAATGTTTCCTTCATACCTAATTGAAATGTATAATATTAGTATACTTTCACATTTATTAAAATATCGTCGTATATTTAAAATAATGAACAAAAAAATTTACTGTGTTATATTATAAAATTAAATTAGAAATAAAAAAAATTAAATTAGAAATAAAAAATTTAATAGTTGATGTAGATAAATAATTTCTAAAAAAAAAATCCAAATTTTTTTATTTTCCAAAGTATAATATTTTTTGCATCGTTAGGATAATATATTTTCATTATTACGAATTCAAATTTTAAATTAAAATTGTAGGAATAATAATTAATTCTAAAGATATTTGATTAAGTTTGTTGAACATGTTTAAACAAGATTAATTAGTTCGTATAAGTTAATTTAATCATGTTAAGAAAAATATTTTTTTATTGAGTTATTTATAAGTTTACATTAATAATATTTCAGATTATATGTATTCTATATTTTGGATAATATAACTGGCACATGTATTGACTATGAGTAATAAGATGTGGGATATTATTCTGGTTTACGCATATTTGAGAAAAAACGAAATGTTTTATAATGGCTAAAGTCAAAGTCAACATATTATGTTCAAACAGCAAAAATAATACTGTTAACTCTCACAGTAACAATCTAGGCTACCGAGGAACCCGTAGCTAGAAAACGACCCTAATACTGGCTATCTTAACGTTCAGGTTTAATTTCTCTAATATTACTAAAAAAAACTTGTCTTGAACTTAACGTTGCTCTGCTCGGATCAACGTGCATGCATTTAATTAAAAAATAAACATGTCTAAAAAACAAGTTAGGATCATTGAAACAATATGAATAGTTTGCAATGTTAGAATTATAGTGAATGATTTAAATTACAATGAAAATTTTTTTTAAATAAAAGTATTAGTTTATTAAATAAAATTTTGAAATATATTAGTATACATTCTAAATTACGTTTTTAGAAATCGAAAATTTCGTGTTACTCGAAAGGCGCATAATCAGAAAGTATCCCAGCTTTAGGCAATATTGGTTAAATACATAACCACAACTTATATATTTGATATTAAAAACTACACTTTATTCCATTTGCCATCTGTATTTTTACACGGCAATTGCAAAAAACAGCCCCAGAGTCACAAAGCCCTATCACGCAACGAAAACACAAAAAATCCCCAAGAACATATTTTTTCTCTGCAACCCAACTATCCCACAATGGAATTATCGCCCTCGTCAGATCAGCTGCCCCCCAGAAATGTTTGATGTCTCCCCCTCGGGTTTATTTCCGATGGGGCCCAAGGGCCGGGGCCCCAATGATGGGCCCGGCTGCACTCCTTCCCTCTTATATATAAAAAAAAGCAGATAGTTTCTCTTTGGTCGTCAGAAGGAACAGAGGGTCTGACAGAGCGCTTGATGCGCTATTGGGGAGGGGGGGGGGGGGGGAGAAGAATAAATACATTTGTGCCCTGAGGGTCCACTGAGCTGTCTTCTTCTATCTGCTACCTTTCAGATGTCTACTGAAAGAGGTCACGGCATGGTAATGTGTTTTGGGAGGAGTGGGAGTGTATGGAAGATAAATGTAAGAAAGACCCTTCTTCTCTGAATTATGTTTTTTCTCGCTTTTCTGGCTCTTAAAAAGTAAAGTATTTTGAGCGTTTTGCCGAGGTGATAAGTTTATCAAAGGAAGGAGTTTTCTTGAATGTCTTTATATGCTAAGAGCGTCTTTCAAAGATATTTATGTGGGACTTTTATATAGTGTATTTATAAATTCATATTTCAGCGTGCAATACGAACATATTTTACTTTGTCAACGCTATCAAATAGTTTCAAATTTTACAATATATAGCTACAAGAATTGAAATTACTATTAACATTTTCTTGATAACTTCAGATTCTATGTCCACACGAAAACAAATACATTTTAAAATATATGAATACACTTTTTAATACAAGCTTAAACATTATATTTGTTTATGATAAGGCAATTTACGAAATTTAACTGGAACAAATTTATAATATTGATTAATTTTTGTTAGCTTGAAATTCTATACTATCTAAGCAAACGAAAATAAAATGGGACATTTTACGTCTTTGTTAAAAACAAATTGGCCCTCTTGAATAAAGAAGTTCCTACACAACTGCTTGTGAATAAATGGTATTTTTTTTATAATTTGCGAAAAATGTTTATAAAATATGTTTACTTTATTTGAATTTAATCTTGCGAAATTTATATGAATAAAACGATATCCAAATTGGTTTTGGTTTACTTTAAACGTAAAAAAAATAACTAATATTTGAAACTCTTTTAGACTTTTTGTGCTGTCTGATAAATATATTTCTTTCAATTGCACATGGCAAATGTTGCGGGTATTGTTATTAAAATAGTGATATTCTATTCAAATCGTTGTTATAGTATACTCGTAGAAATAGTATGTCTAATATGTTGACTACACATAAATATTTGATGAAGTTAATCTATCGTCATCTAAAATATAACTATTTAAAGGTTGAAATGTTTTATCAGTGTACAATATACTATACATACTGTAAAAATAATGGATTGAATTGTCAAACAACACTGAATCAAATTAAAAAGTTTTTTTGTGTCAAATCTTGATGATATTTTATACTGTTAAGTATAGCTATCAATAAATATGTTTCTTTCAACTACTAGTGTTGGCATAGTTTAAAAATTAATTACGAATTTTAATACAATCTACTCATGTCAGGAGTATGGCTTGGGTTGGTTTTTATATAATACTGTGTTGTTTTATGTATAGTTGTATACAATAATTATTAGTTTCTTATACACTATTTTCTGACATGAGTAGTTATATCTCATATAAGAATGGGACATTTCTATTTTGCTATTGAAAATATTTTTTTTCTTAAGAAAGAAGAAGCTCAGAACGAGCTCAGATTGAAAAAAAAACTAAATAAAACAGATGCATCCCTGTGTTAACACGCTCATAATACAACAAGTACGCATAGTTAAAGGATAAAGTATTTTAAGTAAAAAACCGAATTTAAATTTAAAAAATATTTTTGAAATACGTTTTTAATTTAAATTTGAACAATATGTTTAAATATAAACTAATGTTCAATTTCTGGTCTCAATGTTGATGTTGGTAAGATTCAATTATTACCAAAATCTCAAGTTTACCACGAAGCAAATGACCGCTCCTTTATATATTCAACTCTTTCATGATCAATTACTTAACAATGTTTATTTCCCAACATGTAATAATTTAAGATAAAATGGTCTCAGATATATAGTACCTTATACAAAGCTTTGTGCCATTACCAAGTAATTTCCCGAAAGGTTTAAATGCTCTTCAAAAGACAACACTTGCGAATGAAGAACGAATGAGAATCCTGGATCTTCCTCAGGGATTACACATGCAAGATGAGGCAAGGGGTGTTGTTCATTGCAGAACAAAGGAGAGGGGAGTAAATTGAAAGGATCTTGCTTCATGATTTGGAATGCAAATGGAAGTTTGTAATTTAAGTTAGTGAAGCACTTGATCTTTAAGCAGAACACTACTTCTAAAAATTAGGTGGATTTTGCAGTAAAAAATAATTTAGTGTTTATACCGAGAGGCGTACACTTATATTGTGAGATAAAAATCAATTAAGTAACAATTATTTTAGAGTTAGATATCGCTTAGAAAATGTATGTAACACATTAGCTACGATCATTTAATGGCAGTATATTATGATAAGTTTCTATACTGCAAAGTCTCTAGAAACTTGAAGAATATGCAGAATTATAAAGAAGTGTGTTTATTCTTCTAAATAAAGTATTATTTGGGTTTCAAGTACAATGAGAAAGTTTTAATTGCACCTACATTAATTTGTTTGCGGCCAAGGCCAGTTTTCAAAAATATTACGTTGAGTTTGAATCAGTGAGATGAACAGTACAAGTCCAACTATGTATAATTGGATGAATTATGTTTTTCTTACCGATTCATTTTTATATAGTACAAAATAACTTATCCCCTTATGCTAATACGACGGGGTTGAGGGTTTATTCATGCGACAATTTTTGCAGTATGTTATTAAACTAGCAGCAAACTTACATTGTACTCGCAGATTGATCTCATCGCTGACGGTCTCTCCTTCCAAGTTGGCCGCCAGGCACCTGTATCGACCTTTGTGACCCCTGTTGACGTTCTGCAGGAAAAGGGTGTTGTTTTTCATCACGACCCCTTTAGATGGGTCGTGCTGTAAGGTTTTCGATTTGAATCTCCACCGGACTTGGGTCACGGGAGGATTGGCCTGCGCTAGACAGTCAAAGTACACGTCCCCACCTTCTCGGATGAGTTCGCTCTGCTGACTCGCTCCGAATGAGGCTGTCACTATGGGGGCATCTGTAAGGAAAGGAAAACATGGTAAATAATGTATTGGGAATTTGTGGCTGACACTATGCAGTTGTCTGTAACATAAGGCATGGTAAATAATGTGTTATGAATTTGTGGCTGACACTATGCAGTTGTCTGTAACATAAGACATGGTAAATAATGTGTTGGGAATTTGTGGCTGACACTATCAGTTGTCTGTAACATAAGGCATGGTAAATAATGTGTTGGGAATTTGTGGCTGACACTATGCAGTTGTCTGTAACATAAGACATGGTAAATAATGTGTTGGGAATTTGTGGCTGACACTTTCAGTTGTCTGTAACATAAGGCATGGCAAATAATATGTTGGGAATTTGTGGCTGACACTATGCAGTTATCTGTAATAAAAGGCATGGTAAATAATGTGTTGGGAATTTGTGGTTGTTACTATTGGGACTATGGGGCGTCTGTAACGAAAAGGAAAGGCATTGTAAATATTTTGTTGAGAATTTGTAACTGTTACTATGGGGGCGCTTGCAAGGAAAAGGAAAAGGAAAAACATGATAAATAATGTGTTGGGAATTTGTGGCTGTCAATATAGAAGCGTCTGTACAGAAAAGGAAAAACATGGTAAATACTGTGTTGGGAATGTATGGCTGTCACTATGGGAGCGTCTGCGGAAAAATTATAAAAATAAATAATATTAAATAGTGTGTTAATAATTTTTTGGTAGTCACTATAGGGGTGTCTGTAAGGTAAGGCATGGTAAATAGTGTGATGCTAATTTGTGACTGTCATTATGACGGCGTCTGTAAGAAAAACATAGCAAGTAGTGTGCTGGGAGTCGGTTTAGAAAACTTCTAGAATTTTAGAAAAAAAAGGACATTGCATTAAATACATTTTCCTTTTTTTTAATATTTTATTTTAGGATTTAAAATTAAATTAAATAAATATTTTTAAATATATTAGTCTGAATAGATTACAATTAGTACATTACAACAAAACTCTGGAAAATATATAAATAACTGTTTGTAAAAAATATCATGTCCCTTTCCGCAACAAAGCAGTTATCGTGGAAGAACCCCATAACTTAATGTATTTTTGTTTTCTTTTCAAAATTGTAGATTTTA
Organism: Troglohyphantes excavatus; assembly: GCA_963932185.1. Lineage (NCBI taxonomy): Eukaryota > Metazoa > Arthropoda > Arachnida > Araneae > Linyphiidae > Troglohyphantes > Troglohyphantes excavatus. Next base: position 2,591,349 of record OZ010675.1, on the reverse strand, counting down.
CCAGTAGTACATTTTTGGTATTTTAATAGGGAGATTAATTTTTTTTCCAAATTATATATAAAATAATATTACAACTAATAAAATAAAAAATAAAAATGACTAAATTAAATATAAAATTTAAAGAGCTTTATAATTAAAATATCTTTAGTGAAATATTTAGTGCAACACAAATAAATACTCAAATTAAGTCAATTTACTTAAACTAAAGCTAACCATAATGAATTGAACATACATTAGCAACAATTTAATTAAGAATATATTCAAAAACATAATTATTTGAAATACAAGTATGTTGAACTTTATAAGTATATAATTAAGTGGGCAGATAAACTGCTTTGCAAACCGCAAAAATTACTCCAATAACCGAAATGAATTAGACGAGAAGAAGCTTTTAATAATCCTTATTATAAATTTTCAGAATAAAATATGTTTAATCTATTGTAATTAAAGCGATATAAAAATAAAAGGGAAATGCATTGACTGTCTGTGCTTCAAAGAATAAAAATGCATTTTCATTATCAAATTCGGAAGTGAATTGGTCAACATTAAAATAAAAACCGAATATATTTCGAAACTAATAAAGGCATTAGTGGATGGCTTTGGAATAATTCAGAAAATATTTCAGTTTTAATTAAGCTAGCAAATTAGAGTTAATGCTTTGAAATAATATAGAGAAACAATTGGAAATAATCAAGAAATAAGGTTTTGTTATAAAAGTTGAATACTAATAGGTTTTAATCAATAAAAAACTGAATATGTATAATATTTTTTTAATTATTCATAAACGACAGAAGTCAATAAGATATAATTTAAAATTACGATTCATTTGTGGATTTTGATAAATTATGTTTTTACTCATTATAAATAAATGTATTCATTACATAACCATTTATTCATTTACCGTGTATTAAAAAATAGCTATTTCATAACAAATATATATTTCAAAAGAATGATTTTTAAGACTCTTAAAATTGAAAATATTAATATTTAATCGTAATATTTTAATTTTGTCAATTATTTTTATTTTAAATTAGGTGTACATAGTTTTATATTTTGAATTTTATAAGTTTCACATTATTCTCCAATAACATTTAATTGTTTTTTTAATTCAAGAATTAATTAATATAATTTCGAAATAAATCATAAAATTATGGTGTTTGTCGTTCATCCAACTTACTTTTAGGAAATGCACCTACTAATCATGTTATTCTCTTTCATAACTTATTAATAAGGGTTTATTATCAGTCACATTCGACCTTCCATCTAATTTAATATTAACTTCAATAGTTTAATTCATACTCCACTAAAGTTATCCTATTTACTAGGCGAAATTTGATGGATGTGTAAAGACATTTCTGTCTACACACCATAATATTCTTTTTGATTTCCGATTTATATTGTATTGTGGATATAGCTTTGATGATATTTATGATATCTGAATTAATGCATAACAATTCAGAATATAGTATTTAAAAGTACAAAAGATTGTATGTAAACAAACTTCATTATTTTTATTATTGTTATATGTGGTATTTTGTGATTTTTATCTGGTGGCAAAATCTCTGATGTCACAAGATAATCCGATAAAAATATACAATCAAAGGAAGAAAAGTTATATCATAGAATAATCATAAGGAACCAATTATTATTTTTGCTCTCCTCAAAATTTCCAATAGTTAGACATAATATCTCTTACTCTGTCAAAGACGATATGAAAAATAAAAATCTTAATGGGTTTTCAATACAGTCAATTGTGGTACTGTGCATACTAATTATTTCATATAAACACGTAGCACTTATTAAAAAAAATGTTTCAAATAATAATTCAGAAGTTTACTTCATAAGTTAACAAATCATATTACAGTTTTTTTTTAAATTTCATAGTTGTATACGTGACTTCATTAACCGATTTATTATTTATGTTTTATCTATTAAAACATAATTCAATTAAAAATGGTAACTACGCATTACTTAATATCCTGACCTCCCATTAGCTTAATTTTTATAATTATTTATCACTTAATCCATACCTACTCTTTTAAACAGAATTTAATTAATTTTCACATAACACAAAATCCATTATATTCAAAACAGATCATAACATTATTTTTTTCTTCCAAAAACTCAACAGAAACCGATACTTTAAATTAAAAAACCCAAGGTCGCATTAATCACATTAAAGCAGCCCTAACCTCCGCCGTGTCATGAACGCGAAATTAACTTTGTGATAAAAGTTCCCCCCTAACCAAATTCGAAGCAGTGCAAAATTTAATTAAATAGTAATATCAGCGTCGCTGACTGTCTCATACAATTATTAATTAGCCATTGCCCGTAATACTGCGATATTGCGAGACTGCCAATTTGCGTTAACTTCTCTCTCAGAGCTCAGCGGAACGAAAATATCTCGCTTGTAATTACTTTTAATCTCGAATGGATATCAGCTAAACGTTCATATTTATTTTATATTTATATAAAGATAACTCTTTGTTTGGAGTTCTAATTTGTGCATATTGTATTTTACTAGGTTTTGCGTTGAGTTGCATTACAACTGTAACTTGTAGAAGTAAAGTTTTATGAGATATGATTACGAGAAACGTTATTTGTAAAAAGACGAATTGATTTTATGTTTTGTAAGTGTGTCTTAATATTTAGTTAAATAAATTTTAATTTACTTTTAAAATACATACAGTGTTTATATTATAAACACAGTAAAAAAAAGAAGCTTTAATGAGTGCATGAATGCTCCCGTTTTCTTTGAGTACAATTGCATCGTAAATGTGCGATGACGAACTCATATTTATATAAAGATAACTCTTTGTTTGGAGCACTAATTTGTGCATATTGTATTTTACTAGGTTTTGCGTTGAGTTGCATTACAACTGTAACTTGTAGAAGTAAAGTTTTATGAGATATGATTACGAGAAACGTTATTTGTATAAAGACGAATTGATTTTATGTTATGTAAGTGTGTCTTAATATTGAGTTACAGCAAATTTAATTTACTTTTAAATTACAAACAGAGTTTATATTATAAATACAGTAAATTGCACTGTAGAAAAAAGGTGCTTAAATGAGTGCATGAATGTTCCCGTTTTCTTTGAGTACAATTGCATCGTAAATGTGCGATGACGAACTCATATTTATATAAAGATAACTCTTTGTTTGGAGTTTTAATTTGTGCATATTGTATTTTACTAGGTTTTGCGTTGAGTTGCATTACAACTGTAACTTGTAGAAGTAAAGTTTAATGAGATACGATTACTAGAAACGTTATTTGTAAAAAGACGAATTGATTTTATGTTTTGTAAGTGTGTCTTAATATTGAGTTAAAGCAATTTTAATTTACTTTTAAATTACAAACAGTGTTTATATTATAAATACAGTAAATTGCACTGTAGAAAAAAAGGTGCTTAAATGAGTGCATGAACGTTACCGTTTTTTTAGTACAATTGCATCGTAAATATGCGATGATGAACACAAATTTAAGTAATCGTACTTTCACAAAACTTAGAAGTGTGATTTAATATTGGGAATCTCAGCTTCTGTTCAAGCCATCTTAACAAAGAGTCCTTACAAACTTAAAATATTAATTCAGAAGATGGTTTCCCACATTATTTAATGTCGTTTGTTTATATGGAAACTGAGTTATTACAATTCAATTATCTTACTTCCCATTCTTTTGGCACACTTCTTTAGCATTACATCTGTTTATAACTTCTTAAAGTCGCCTTGGTGGTTTAACGGATAAGGATCTGAACTGCGTTGCTTGAATATCTGGGTTCAATTCTCGGTAATTTTTGGCTGTAATTGTCGTATTTATTCAAAGTGATTTATGAAGGCAGTCTATGTAGGCTAGCTTTAGCTCTTTTTATTCATTTTTACCCATTGTACTCATTTTTAAGTTCAATTATTTTTCAAAAATTGAAACTTAGGTATTCAAAGCGATGATAAGCATCGAATATATTCAAAAATGAGTACATTTTACTTATATTTGAGTACATATTTTTAACAGTGTAGTCACAACTTTTGGGATTATAGCTGATGGTGTTGAAAAGTTAAGTAGATTAGTAAGGCATTCAGTGGACACCCTGTTTAAATACAGTTGACTTTGATGAAAACTTTAACAAACATTTAAATAACTGCTTTCTTACCATATGGTCAAAATATTAAAGATCAGTGTATATGTTATATAGTTAAACAGTATCCAATGGCTTTGAGTGAATTAAATATATTCTTTAATTTGGTTTTATACAAATCAAATAAAAGAACTACATAAATATACTTTGTCATCAATCTGGAATTTCATGTACAGGTAAAGTCAAAACTGAATTATATTCGAATTTAAATAAATATAAATAAATCTTAAAATAATCTTTATTCGTTAGGGATTTTACTTATTTTTAAGTTTATTAGTCAATTCCCTTTATGGGATTATAAATAAAATAATCTTCAACGAAAATATATTTTGGTTTTCACAAAACCGAGCTTACATTAAATTTGTGTTATTACTGAAAACTGATAAACCAATAAGCTTACTTAAATAAATAAGATCATTTTATTCAATTGTACTACATCTATATATAATGACTATCTTACGTCAACGGTTGATTAATTTTCAAGTTAGTATTACATTTATTTTACTTTGATAACTCTTTCTCCATGCGTATAAATATGATCAGATTTAAAATATTATGATTAGATTTAATCTATAATCTTACTTCGTTTTAGCAAATCGTTGTTTTCTTTACATAAATGGTTCAATTTTAAATACATTTGATGATATTATAAAATGGATTTGAATATTTTTTGGCTAATGATATTGATAAAAAAATTATTGAATATTAAAGAAGTATAATGTCCCATGTACAGCGGAAACATATTCAAAATACCTTAATTCAAAGTTTGACCATAACAATTTTTTTTTCAGGACACCAATAAACATACACTAATGTATATTTACATTAATAAAATATTATTATATTTTACGTTATATGCAACTACACTATTTTGTTAGCATATTTCCAATTTTTGATACTATTTTTCCATTTTTAAACTTTGAAATTATTTTTTTAAACTGATCTTGTCCTCCAGTCTTAGGGTTAATTTTCTTCTATGAAAATAGAAAAATATATTTTGTTCGTAAATACAGTATCAATTGAGAACGTGTATAATTGTACGTTTTACAATCTTATTTAAGTTTTGTGAACTAAAGTCAGATACATTAATTCACCAGTTGTTTCATCAACGTTTAAAACCTCGTAAGCCTCGTAAATTATAAGTACCGTTCGCAGAAATATTATCAAATATAGGCCGTTATTAAATTTAAATAATTTTAATTTCGTTTGTTATGTTATCTGTACGTTTATACAAATTAAGAAGGACGTTTATACAAATTAATAGGGGACGATGTATCATAGATTTTAATATTAAATTATAAATGCAATACAACTTTAAAAAAAAATATTGGAATTCCAACTTTGTATTACATGAATTTATAATAGCGCATAATACTAAAGAAAAAAATACACATTGTTTTTTTTATAAATTGAAAATATCATTTGCTTGGAAATTTGATTTATGTAATGTTTTGAATACTTATTCATAAGTCCAAGTCAAGCTTCAATACTTAGTCAAAATAACTTCAAAAATGAATGAATTGTCTTGAAACACAAGTCATCAAACTTACAACTGCTTCATACAACACATTCAATATATACTGAGTTTCTTATGTAAACAATTTTACCGCTATTTTCCCCATTTAATCCAAAGAACGTTCAAGTTGTATTAACGTCAAGACAACATCCATTGTGTGACAATGCCGAGCATCCTAAATCTACACTATACTGAGAACTGATCTTAAATATAATCTTTTTCGGTTTCAAGAATTCCGGGTATTCACACTAAAAATTCAGAAGTTATTCAGTTTCAAAATACTGAACTATATCGTTGCTTTTGTGAAAAGTTAGCTTCTTCGTCTTATACGCTAATTTGGACTAACACAAAGCTTCTCGTCTATCTGGAGGTGTGGGTGGGGGGGGGGGGGGGCGGCAGGAAGAATGGCATTTGGTATTCAGTGTCCATCTCAACAGGTTAATTTAGTCAAAAGCTCAAGAGTCTTTCTTAATTAAATGAATATGCTAATCTAATGCTACTATTTAAATGTAAGGTGTCTGAAAGAGGGGTTTTGAATGCTGGAGTAGAACTCTTTTAATTATAATTTTAAGCTTCGTGTGTTTGATGGGGTAAATCAGGAAAGCACGGCGTTGGTGCGAAGGTTTGTCTTGGGTAAGCTTTAAAGTTTGTACAGGGTAATTAAAATAAATTCGTCAAATGAAAGGAGCTTATGTTCAACTTTTAGAAATTGTCTCATTACTTTTAAGAGGAGTTCAGACAAACTGTTAAAGAAGATGCAACACTTAAAAAAGCATGCGGATAAATGATATGGACGTATAGAGGAATGTGAGACGTTTCGAAAAGGTTGAATATTAACTCATTCGCCCTTTGACCTTAACTACCACGTGAAAGGGGAGTTCAGACAAACTGCAGTATGCAATTATGAGCCATAACCTCACGTGTAATTATCCTATGGGGCTTTAAGGGAAGGTTGGCCTTCACGTTCAGGCCGAATATTAACCGATAATTAAATTGTACCACGTGGAGGAATGTAGTATTTGGCTGCAGTGTCGCTTTTGCCCACATAACTCAACGATATATAAGTCTATATGAATAAATAAAATTTCAAATTGTAGAGGAAGGTAGGTCGCGTTAACCAGGTTGGCAATTTATCCTATCTCCTCTGTGACTTTTGTACCACGTAGAACCCAAAATTATTCACGAATAAAACTTTTCGGTATTCTGCAACTTATACCTACCGGAATCCACCTATCCAACGAATTGAGATTTTATATTTAAAGAAATTTCCAAAATACTTTTTACTTGCGCCTAATGTTTTTTTTAATATAAAACTAATATTTAACTATCGATTAATTTATTATCAATATTTTGCGTATACATTTTTAAAATTTTCTCTATGTTTATAAGTGGCCTTTAATGTAATTTAAGCATACTTCTTAATTATGCCTATGCGAAAAAATAACATTAGTTAATTAATATAACATAATTTTTTGTACTTGTATGAGCAAAATTTTTATTAATTATTATAGCATCTTATCACACTATTGACTTCTATATTTTTAAACGGCAGCTATGTTGGTATAAATTTAAATTTCCAAATTTTCTTACAATTAATTCAAAATAACAGTCCCAAATTACCAGTAGTAAATTAAAAAAACACTTTATACTATAAAACCAAAATTTACGCATGTATTGTAAAAAAAAATGCACAATTATATCCTATAAAGTGAATAAAATGCACCAATAACTTACGAAAACCATAACGCTGTCACATTAACTAATATTCACTATTAGCACCAAATTCGTTGCGAGCCATAAATATCACCCTTTTTATTGTATTAAGTAGTCATATTCCCATTAGACTTATACAAGAGCAGGGGAAGACTAGTTAGAGCCCAACCGAAAGAGCAAAATCCGATAAAAACAACACCAGCAGAAATGTCGTTAGTAGGTTGATGCTATTGATTATAACATTAGAAAGCGGCTTTCTCATCAGTTAGCAAAAACTTTTTGGTTCGTCCAAAGTCTGCCTGCTGGTTTCCAATAAATGCCAAAAAACGAGAGATATCCGTTATACGGACACTTGAATTAGAGGATTCAGATAGGTATAGCATTGCGTGTTGTAATTTTTAGGAAACTTTTAACTTGGTATAACTTAACTGTTTCTAAGTGACAACTTCTTATTTTTTTATGTATCAAATTCTTATTTTAAGTGTGGAATTTTTTTTTTATATGGTAAATTATTCTTTTTTTAAGTGAAAAATTCTTATTTTTTTATATGGTAAATTCTCCTATTTTTAAGTGAAAAATTCTTATTTTTTATGCGCCAATTTCTTATTTTGTATGTGTCAGATTTTTATTATTTAAGTGAAAAATTCTTTTTTTTAAGTGGTAAATTCTTATTTTTAAGCGGAAAATTCTTATGTTGTCTGTTAAAAAAGTGTGAAACTTGAACCCAATTACGAAGAAAAATATTTTGAAAACTTCAACTTTACAAATTTAAAAATTAGATACATTGTATAAAATATGTAGATGATACCATTTGTATGACCTCTTGTTGGTCATAATAATAATAATAAATATTATTTTAGAACTCAAGATCAGAAATATATTAATTTTCAGTGAGAAAAACTTATTTAACCCACGCGAACGAAGTATATATATATATATATATATATATATATATATATATATATATATATATATATATATATATATATATATATATATATATATATATATATATAATCAACGTCCACGGATCTCCAGTCTTTCTAGTAATGCATGCAATGTTTAAATTTATAAAAAATACTATTACTAAAATATGTACAATATTTAATTTTTAATTTAAAGATTTGAGGTACAGTTACAAGCTATATATTTACAATTAATTAAAAAAAACTAAATAATATAAATAGCATGCCCAATAAAATTTATTGAAATTTACAAGCATTGAAAACAACTTTACAATTGCAAAAATCGAAAAAAATGGGAGAAAATGGTTAATAATCATTAAATTGACTTACAATATACATTGAGAATCAATTGGTCCTCTAAGGCACTGTCAGCATTTTCAGGATTTTCAGCCCTGCAAGTAAGTATTTTATCGTGATCTTCACTGGTCGGTGACAGGAAGAGTTTGCTAGTGGTGACGTCTCCGTTGACGTCATCTGAAGCGTATCTCTTGAGATCTTTGCCGTCCTTCCACCACGTGATCCGCGCTGCCGGTCTCGATCCTTTGCTCACGCATACGAACTCGATTCGCTCCCCCGCAGAAATTGAGCCCTGGCGAGTGGTTATCAGTACATCTGTAGGATTCACTGTGAATAGTTGAAAACAGTTAATGTATTTAATTTTCGTATAATACATAAATTTTAAAACAATAAAACGAACAGATAAATAACAACTACTAATGATTCATTTATTAATAATGAAACATGTATAGCAATTAATTTTGATTATAAGTTTTTGCACTCGGATTTAGTGTATATATCTTCGCTAAAGTTGCGACGGCCGCGTCAACTGTGCGGTAACTGGTGAATAGTTTTGTCAGCCATGCTATTGTTGACTCCATTCAGTTTAGATTCAGAAGGTTAGGTTTAAAGATAATAAATAACTTGACGGATGCCATATGATTTAGAAAACAAATAAAATTTAAGTATGAAAGTTTAACAGTTAAATATTTACATCTAAAGGTATAGCAATTAGGATAAGGAGCAAGCGGGAAGCGTGTGTGATTACTTAGGATGCCAGTCTGATAATTTAATTATCTTGGTATGTTGTTTACACGAATCGACCGTCCCTTGCTCTGGGATCATGTGTTGGAGATATGTGATTGGCTCTGGGTATAAACACTAATGAAGTGTGAATGCTTTCTGGGAATTGCTTGAGTCAGATATTAAGGTGAACGCTGTAAAATAATGGTAGTATGAGGCTCGCCTAATTTTGAAATTACCAATCCTTATGAATGGTCATATAACATTTAACAGGTGTTTTAACAAAACTCATTTAAATGAAACTCCCTGGCGATCATGCCATGGGCAACGTTGCCTGCGCTCTTCCACTTTCAGCGCCAAAGGGGACGACACTCATAGTATGTTATGTTATTGTGTTATGTTATGTTTCTGGACCATATACGAACATCTCTGGAATACTGAGTATTAATAAAATTCTCAAATTCATTCCAATGACTCCTTAAAATTATATAAAACACATTATTTCCGCATACATGTTTTGACCCCGAGCAGCGTAGAACTTTCTTTGATATAGGCAATTGAACACTTTTCTGATGATTTACTCACAGCTGATGTCCAATTTGACCGCAGCCGTAATAGGAGATGTGAGGTTGGTGTTGGACGCTGAACATGTGATGTCCGTCAGCAGGTCTTCCCTCTTGAGGTTGTCGATGAGCAAATCAGTTCGGACGATTCCTCTTTCCGTGTCCTGGCTGGAAGTCTGGTCTGATGTGTCTGTCCTGGCTCCACGACGCCAGGATACGGTGGGTAAGGGTCGACCTAGGAGTATAAAATAATAACATTTTATAACGATTTCCTGATATTTAAGGCATTGCATTTATATCCGTTTTACGCAACTTAAATTTGGCGACCTTAATAGCTGGGACATTTTGGTAATAGGGTGGTTTTCAAATTTGTTCCTTTCGCAACCAAAAAGTATCCCGTTCATATAAGAGACTAGTGCAAGGAGAATAGACCCCGAACCGTTGAAAATAGCCCTTTGTGTTGAGCTCTAATGTGACGTTTGTTCAAGCAGAAAACCAATAGTTTACTCCAACCCGTCGGAATAGTTTTGTGTTATATTTTTTAGCAACGCTTTCATTTCTAGATGTATTTATATTCAATTTTGCATACCAACTGTTTTTTTATAAAAATCTACAGTTTTATTCCGAGCTTGTTGAAATTTTGCAGACTTGACCTTCGCAATAGAAGCAAAGTAACTGTCTACCTGAGATTTCGTGAAATCGTCCCAACCCCTTCCCACCCCTTAAAGTAGAAATGACTTTTCACTAACACTACCAGATGGCCCCACGTTTAAGAAATTGGCCAAGACTATGCGTAAATCATCCCGAAAAACGCCGTGTACTTCAACTAAATTTGCATATAAACACACGATCATCTTTAAATATGTATGACATTATTAAGGATCACTTAACGTGATTAAAAATATTTAAAATAGTACAAACGATATAAATAGTGTCCACACAATAAAAAAAATGTGTGTCAAATTAAGAAAATAAGTTGTATTAGCTGAGATTTTTTTTTAGCATTTATTTAAAATCATCCATCTAGTATATCTTAAAAGATATCTTTAGGAAATACATGAAATGACCAATTTATAAAGTGGAAAATGTCATATAACAGACGATAACATTTTTGGTAAGTTTTTGAAGTTCTCGAACATCATATGCATATGCTAATTATCATAAATATTTTTTTATAAAATATCCTTTTGGTGTACTATTTGTTTATTTTATAAAATAACTTTTTGATATCATATCTATTTATTTTTTTAAATACTACTGTAATATGAACGCAAGTTGTATAAATAGGTATCCATTTCAAGTTACACTAGCATTAAGCTTTTTACACCTAATAACCCAAGCTTTTTACACCTAATAACCCAGTATGTCTTCTATAAATTGTTACTATTAACCAAGAATCAACGCAACTTCCCTGACCCAGTTTCCTTGAGTTTCTGCTACAGCGTTGAAAACAATCGCTTCATATTCCCTTATAGAAAGGCTGTAGCACTTAGCAGAGCCGTGGATTAATGGAGACTCCTCTTTCAAAAGATGGAACATAGGGTTTTCCGTTAAGCTCGTGGAAGTTGATGGATGATATCATTAGGCCCTTTTTATCATACTCTACCCCTACCCTCCCATCATCATTTCTCTATTGTTCATAGTAACTGACAATACGGTAAAATAAAACGGAGTAATAAAAACTATTTTTAATGCTTTATTTATAGATTGAAAAGTAAAACATATACATCGTTATAATTTTCTGCTGTAACAATGGCAGCAATAAAAATAAATATTAAAATCGATTCTTCGTACCTGAAAGTGTGTTACAGAGTATTTGGAATTGATAAATAATTAATCTTAATTATTTTATATCGGATATTTCAAAAGTTGCAAAATTGAATACATAAGTGGTATAACACTCATTTTAAGTTTGTATTGATTTATATAGTGAATAACTATTCTTATTATACCTTCATTAGTTAGCTTAAAATATAGTTACGAGACAAAACTTATTGGAATATCATACATAATAACTTAAAAAATAATAGAAGGGTATAAATTGTGTTATATCAGTTATTTTAGCTCATTTGTTGCATTTATACATTTTTATTGGAGTGTAGAATGCAATAAAAATAATGACTAGTTAAATATGTATAAAATTTTAAAGCAGTAAAAAAAAGAAAACATATGCTTTTTAACATATTTATATAATATATCATTTCTATTCTGCTACTTACTTTTCATCTGCAACATTCGTCATTTACCCCAAATTCGAATTTTTGGTCATGCTTTTAAACATAAGGCTTTGCATAACATTTACTTAAACTGAACTGTAAATTTTATTTAAATCTTTTACATTTAATTTATGAACGTGGGAAGAGCTCATTTACATTAAGTTATTAAATATTTATTTGACGAATTAAGGAAACAAGAAATATACATATATTTTTTAGGTTATGGAAATGAAATATTTTTTTAAAACAATTAAAACACAAATTTAAAAAAAACCTCTCCCTAGATCCTGTAGTATATACTTGGACATTATTTAATAAATTAAGTTTTTAAATAACATTAAAATTTGAAGGAGGGGTTGTGTTATAAAGAAAATCATATTTAAGTTTAGAAACACACATAAATACCAAAAAATAATACATAAATAAATATTGTTGCCATTGATTATTGTTCAGAATTTGATGTTCTGATAAGTGCCAAAAAGAGAGTATTTAAGAATTCATAAATAAAAATATTACGATTTAGGGCTAGAGTCTCGATTAACCGTTCTCAGTATCAAACTGATATTTATAGTATAATTTAATTTTTTTGATATATTTTTAGTTAATTGATGGTATTATAAAGTAAAAATATTTTGATATATTTTTAGTTAATTGATGGTAATATAAAGTAAAAATATTTTGATATATTTTTAGTTAATTGATGGTAATATAAAGTAAACATATTTTAATATATTTTTAGTTAATTGATGGTAATATAAAGTAAACATATTTTGATATATTTTTAGTTAATTGATGGTAATATAAAGTAAACATATTTTGATATATTTTTAGTTAATTGATGGTAATATAAAGTAAACATATTTTGATATATTTTTAGTTAATTGATGGTAATATAAAGTAAACATATTTTGATATATTTTTAGTTAATTGATGGTAATATAAAGTAAACATATTTTGATATATTTTGGTTAAATGATGGTAATATAAAGTAAAAATATTTTGATATATTTTTAGTTAATTGATGGTAATATAAAGTAAACATATTTTGATATATTTTTAGTTAATTGATGGTAATATAAAGTAAACATATTTTGATATATTTTTAGTTAATTGATGGTAATATAAAGTAAAAATATTTTGATATATTTTTAGTTAATTGATGGTAATATAAAGTAAAAATATTTGAATAACATTTCATTGTAAGTTTTACGGATGAAGATAGGCATATATATATCGTTAATTTATCAAAAATAATATAATTTTTGGCGTTTTACTTGAAATAAATTGAAGGCTACAGGGGATAAAAGAAATGTCAACTAAAATGATTCTTTCAGAAAACGGGTTTTTATTTTTAACAATGAACGTTTTTTTTTTCTAGCCTAGCAAAACTTTTCTCGTCATCTACAGCTGACATATAATTTTTATTGCCAAAGTGAAATTACAGTTCCTTTCAAATGCTACTAAATGGTATGAGAATAGCATTTTTGAAAAAAACTTGACAGGCTCCTTTATTCCCTGTACCCTTCAATTGTTAACAAAACTGTAATTTGATAATTTGGAACATAAATTTAGATTTTCATGATAAACTTAACGAAATTATTTATACAATTAAACACCATGCAATATTTTTAAGACAAACATCATTCACAATAACATATACAACAAAACAAAATAATATAAAATAAAATTAGATAGAAATAAAATAATAAAAAATAAAGTACTTTACTTTATTAAAGTAAAGTAAAGTAAAGATAAAAAAAAAAATAAAAAAAAAAAAAAATAAAAAAAATAAAAAAAAAAAAAAATAAAATAAAATAAAATTAAATTAAATTTTAAAAAAAATTAAAATAAAATAAAATTAAATTAAGTTCCTGGAATACTTTTAAAACTTATAGTATTACAAGCAATTCCTTATCGACATTTTTTAATAATGAATACATGCGTTTGAAATCTCATTATTTTCTTACAAAATATACCTTCTTATAAGTATGACAATTGATATTTTATTTCTACGCAATGTTGCAGTGCAGTTTTTATATTTGTCCTCATGTTACCAATTGACAAGAAGGAAATTCCTCCAACGCAAAGCTGCATGTGGCAGAGCGAAAAATCCTCGCCCAAGCACCACCACCCCACGCGCCCTAGACATTTCCCAAATCCTTTTTCCCCCCTAACTTTCAAATTCAACGGAGCGACGGAGAAAACCAATTTGTTCCGAATTTTTCTCCCTCACGATATACATTTTTTCTTTCCTTTCACTTCCAACCATGAAACAGCTCGGGTTGTGCAGTTGTCATCCCGTTTTTTCCTCTCTCTCTCATTGCAAGATAGAAGAAATGTCTTAAAACGGATCGGAAAGTCTGAGCATATGGAAATATCCCATTTCCAGAGTCGTCCTTTCCCCACTATGCGAAATGTCTGGAACTGTCTCGCAATAGCCCATCAACGAATGCCGCGGTAAAACTACGGGGCGTACATCACCACATGCTTTAACAGGAGAAATGATAATGGCTATTATTACCTTTCCACGCCGGATGTGTGGCATGTATCATTTCCTATCCCAACACAGGACTTGTATTTTTGCATTTGAGTGAAATTGCCGTGGGTATTTCATTTCATGTATTGCGATACTCATGGGGACATGGGAAATGCTTTCTGTTCGATGGCTGAAATTTCATATTGTGGAGAGTGGTTACTTGTAACAATAGATATGATGATGGGATGATGCATGGGGTATATCTAGAGTAGTCTTCAATTCATTTAAAGTTTAACTTACTACACTAAAAGTGGTTGTCATAAAAATAACGGATGTTGTGTAACGGAAATGGCACATTTCACTTCAAGACAAGTGAAGAGGGAAGTTTTGAGTATTCATAAACTGTATAATGCATTTTAGAATTTTGAATTAATATGATGTATGTAGGCACATTTTTTTTTTATGTAGGCACATGTTTTCTTGTTTCTATAATAATTTATATTTATTTTCTTATCAATGGACATTTTATCAGATATATAGAATACCAGAAATGCCGAAACAAAACCTCAAGACGTTTGTCTTGCTATCTCACGACATATAGCCTGTTTTGTCATCTGAATTATTTACGCTTATCATTATATTGACTATAGAATGTTTAACTGTATAATTTATCCATGGAAATATATGTAACAAATCATTATTCATTTCATAAATAAATTCATTTCAAAATCAAATACAATTTTGAAAACAATCTTAATAAAAAACAACATTACACAGTTTATGTTCATGTACCATATGAAAAAAACCTTGGTTTATTTATAATTTTTGTATTTAACATATTAAAAAAAAATTTAAGTTGGAAATCAATGAACTCATGAGAAATTCTTTTCAAATTCAATAAATTATTGAAATCAGTCTTCAATGATGAACAATATTATTTATTTTGTGTTTACTTGAGCTATTAAAAGTCCCTATTTATTTTTCCTGAATTTATTTTTATAATAGCAATTCTGCCAAAATACTTATTAAAATGCTGCAACTAGAACTTAAATGAATTGTATTAAATATTTTATAAATTAATTTATAATCTTGTACATAATCTTGTACGTAAAAAGCCATAAAGGTTCGTACGTCTAAAAATTAAAAAAAAAATAGTTTTAATTAATTAAATGCCCAAGAATAAATGAATCATTGATAATGAATTTTTAATAATTCCATTGAAAGACGTAGAAAAAAAAAACTATTTTATGTGTTCGTGTCACCAAATACTTGATGAAAGCGTGGAATATATTTTTATAAAAAAAAATAATAATTCGCCGGAGAAAATTAAATTTGTCTTTAAAATGAAACGTCAAAATCCCAAATGATTAAAAGATAAGAACAAGAAAGTAAAGATTCGGTATCTTTTAGAATTCTAGAAATGAATTTAAATGACAAAACAGTAGAAGAATAATTTAATTTATTCTCTTTTGGAATAGAGGAAAGTGATACAAGTGTACGAATCACGGACATCTTATACTGACAGTGGGTAAAGTAACATTTGGAAGCTTAGTCAAAACTTCGTTCTCTTATATAGTTATTATTTTCGTCATCACAATAAATTGCATTTTCAAATTATAAACTTACATTATTCTATGACTTATCTTTTGGTAAATGGAAAATGATTTAAAATATATCACAATTATGTAATTTTTACTGAAATGTTTTTGTTTTTTTTAGATTTTATTTCTTTGTTATTCATATAAGAAATTAGTATCTAAATAAATATGTTTAGATTTTCTTTCAATGTTTACCAAAATTATGTGACCAGTAGAAATTATTTTTTATTTAAAATATTATATTGTTTAACCGTTTTATTAAATATATCATTAAACGGGCCCTCATTTAAAAAAAAAATACAATTTACATCCTGTTTTTCTTATAATCGTGAATCTTTTATATTCTATTTAGAATTCTTTTTAATGAACAAGTCATTTATTTCGTTACTTTACTCAGAATGCAATGAAACCATTGTGGTACTTTACTCGAGACTAAATTACCAAAAGTCTTAGTACGGTCCAGAAAGCATTCCTCATACTTTAAATACAATATGTGTGATTTCATCCCTCCCCCCCCCCTTTCCATTCCATATGTGTGATTTCTAATCTCTCCCGTGAAAGTTAACTTTTTTTTAATGGAACATTAAAAAAAATACTTTATAAGAAATTTTGATTAAAACGTTTGCAGTCGATTTTTGTTGTATTCTTTATGAATAAAACATATTTAATGACGAAGGATTGCATATACAAAATCATAAAATAAACTATTAAAATATTCACATTTAAAAAAATAATTATGACATAGGTTTAAAATTAATTTTGTCTTTTGAGAAAAGTGTCTGTTTCACATTTGTAAATGAGCGTCCTTCCTGCCAAGTAGTATAAGTCAAAAAAAAAACTAAACTAAACAAACGTTATTTTTCATTATTAGTCATCTGGATCTATTATTTGGAAAATTGTTGAGGTTTAATGTGTTGCCTAATAATCAGTCGACTCGAATGCCGTTCATTTAACGTTAACATCCAATATGAGTTGATAATTTAAAAAAATATATTATATAGATATTTTGTTTTTGGACGTATGTATGTATGTATGTATGTATGTATGTATGGGTATATGTATTGGTATATGTATGGGTATATGTATTGGTATATGTATTGGTATATGTATTGGTATATGTATTGGTATATGTATTGGTATATGTATTGGTATATGTAGCGGTATATGTAGCGGTAAATATAGTGGTATATGTAGTGGTATATGTATTGGTATATGTATATGTATTGGTATATGTGTATATATTGATATATGTGTATATATTGGTATATGTATTGGTATATGTATATGTATTGGTATATGTATATGTATTGGTATATGTATTGGTATATGTATATGTATTGGTATATGTATATGTATTGGTATATGTATTGGTATATGTATATGTATTGGTATATGTGTATGTATTGGTATATGTATATGTATTGGTATATGTATTGGTATATGTATATGTATTGGTATATGTATTGGTATATGTATATGTATTGGTATATGTATATGTATTGGTATATGTGTATGTATTGGTATATGTATTGGTATATGTATATGTATTGGTATATGTGTATGTATTGGTATATGTGTATGTATTGGTATATGTATTGGTATATGTATATATATTGGTATATGTGTATGTATTGGTATATGTATATGTATTGGTATATGTATATGTGTATGTATTGGTATATGTATTGGTATATGTGTATGTATTGGTATATGTGTATGTATTGGTATATGTATATGTATTGGTATATGTATTGATATATGTATTGGTATATGTATATGTATATGTATTGGTATATATGCCACTTTACCGGACATTTACTTAATTCAAAACAGCAACTAGTATAAAACAAAAACACCGCTCACACACTATAGATGCCGTAGAATGCCGTCATCCCATTCTACAGCACACGTCACACAACTCCACGTCAACGGCTCCAAAATGAGACCTTCAAAGCATCACCCTCTAATTAATCAAATTGAAACTCAACACTCCGACCCCCGATTGCCATTCAGAGAGACAAGGCCAATAGTCAGAAACCCTCAGTCTTCAGCATTTCCGAGAAACAACCCCAGCGCTTTGTCCCTTCCGATTCTATGGCCAGCAAAACAAAGGGCTTTAAATCCTTATCGCTTTGGCCCAGCGTATTTCAAAAGCCGGGGGTATGAGCATAACCCCGCCAACTTTGCAAATAAATTAATCTTCTCCTAGGTGGAACATAGAATCTTATTGATTCTTAGCTTTAGAGGGTAGTATGGGGGGTTATAATCTGAGGGGCTTAAGGGCTAATTTATGCTCAGTCATTTGGATGGGCAAGCGATCTAGTATAATATTTAACATGATTAGTTATGTCTGTTGTAATATGTGCTGGGGGATGGAGGGGGGGGGGGTTGCTTATGGGCAGATATTAATTCAGATGCCGTGCGACGAAAGTTTGAAAGTTGGCGAGAGGTAGTGTTAAAGAATGGAAAAGGGAGTGACCCAGATGTGTCGAGTCAAGGCTGTTTTGATTTCGGAGTTTTGGCGTTGGAGAGGTAATTGCGAAGAGATATATCGCTATGAGGTTGGAAGATAAATTTCCCAGTCGAAAGTGTTTAGTGAAATGTTGACGTTTGCATGTTTAGTAGTGTAGTTTTGTGAAAAAGTGGGATTTGCACTTATATTTGAATCGGTCATTTTTAAAAGGGGTCATCAACTTCATTTTTTTTCCAATTAAATTTTTGGGCGTTTTCACATCCCTATAACTTCCGTACTTTGGTTCAATTTAAAGTAAGTTCTATATTTCCTTAAAAAAATAATAATTAGAAAAGCAAATTTTTAAAAAAAGGATGAGATTACGATTTTTGTTTCTCCTGACAAATTTGAAAAAGTGGAGTTGACCCCTTTTCAAAATGACTAATTCATGTATATTCAAACACTGCAATTGTATTTAATACTCACAAAATATTGTTGATACATTTATTTTGTACTAGGAATATGACACGGCAATTCTCGTGGTTAATTTATGAACTAAGCGCGACATTTTTAGTTATAGTGGCCAGTCGATTTTTCACATTTTATACACAATGAGAAATACGCTGTCAGAAATCTAAATTTATTCAGTTATTTTGAGTAGTTTTTGAGATACATAAGCCAATTACTGTTTAATTTTTATGTTTACGAATTTACATGCTATCGTGACTATATGAACTGATGCTTTTATATGTTTTTTCGGTAATATAAAAAAAAAACTAAAAAATTAGTGACAAAATAGTGTTTACTAATATTAGTCTCGTAAAACAATATAAAAAAAATATTTCATTCTAAAATGACAATTTGCATTAAAATTTAAATTATTTTTAAAAGTTCATATTTTTATTGTATAAAAATTTATCCTATAATGACAAAAAGCAAGTATTAAACTTCGCATTCTAACGCAAATACAAACAATGTAAAAACATATAATAGTTATGGTATTAAATAGGAAATTGAATATTATTTTGGGTGACAATTGGCAACCGAAGTCTTTATGTCTGTCTTTGAACACTATTTCTGGTAAAAAAAAAGGAATAAGGATTATTTTTTTATAACTGTTCACTCTGAAAGTTAAGAGAATTGTGAAATAGAATTTAAAATATGCAATTATTTATAAACTGAGAGTATATTTCTATTAAAACTAATTTTCAAATAGTCCTTTTTGAATATAAATTAAAGTTTTTTACGTGAAACGTGATTAAAGCCAGCTGCATGGGTGTCTAAAGATAGAAAATCTAAGTTAAATTTTAGGGTGGTCCTTTCCGGCAATATTGCACTGTTCCACTACGTGAAAAAGAGCACGATTAGAATATCACGATGTATAGCAAATTAGGCATCGATGCGTTTAAGATCTTGAAGCAAAACAAAGCATCTACAGGAGTATGGTTATATACAGAAAATATGACTTTTCTTCCTCTTTCGATTGGGAAGGTTTTTGTTGTTAACTACCTATTTCTATAATCTGCTCTAGTGAACTAGCCAACAATACTGAATATATTATCATTAATAATTATGTTTAGTTCATAATTATTATCAATAACGCAATTTTCAATAGATGTTATCCACAAAAAAATGCTTTCAACTTTTTCAATCCGATTTGATCAAGTTGAAAAAGGACCCCTCTAATCCTCACCGCCCTGATTATATACATGCTTAAAGATATACATGTTTAAAGGCAAATTTTGTTTATCCAGTCTCACAAATTTAGAGGCATTGCTTATGTTATTTTAATTCGATTTTTTTAAATGCAGTTACACATAAAAAACAAATGTAACAAATTATTAGGAATTCCAATTTTAAATATGTGAATTTCCGTCAACGCTAAATGACTACTGTGTATGTAATGATGCGAAGAAAATTATCTAATTTTATGTTTTCAAAGTATACATTTAAAACAAAATAAAAACATTTCAATTACCTCCATGAGCTTCACAAATGAGCGTGAGAGAGGAACCTTCTTTATAAGGACCTATTGTACCTGATAAGGTTTTGTTGTCCTTATCTTTTATCACCAGACTGTTTGTAGGCACTAAAAATATTCAAAAGAAAATTAATTGCAATTAGATAAAATCGCCAAGTCAGTTATATGTGTTTTCAATTTACAATAAAAAGTTATATAAACAGAAAATTAATTGCAATAAGAAAATATCTCTTAGTTATATTTTTTTAAAATTTACAATGAAACGTTTTATAAACATTTTGGTTAACACTATATAACCACATTTTAATCGTGTTTATATAATTATATGGATATGCAATAAATTATGCAGCATAAACTTCTTTATATTACAACTATATCATAAATAAGTTATATTGATTAGTTTCCAGTGTACATAAATGTGTAATACATGTTACATGTTAAAATATATAATCTATTGCATTATACTGCATATTGTATTCTTATTAAAGTACTTTATGTTTATTTTGGTACAGTCAACTGGACAAATCTGTTAAATGGGACAACTTGACTGGTTTATGAAAACCCTTGCCAAGTTCATGCACCAACTAACAGAAACGCCAATGTTTTCATCGCACAGCACTCTCACAAATCACACTCGTATTCGTGAAAATTCTTCGATTGTCGAGGCTACTTTCGTCGTTTTTGATAACCTTTTCGCCATTGAATCACTTGACTTTTGACGAAACAAGATTCCTCAAATTTTGATTGAAAGCAATTTACTCAGAGGCCATTTCGGCCCTTTCCAGTGGCATCTGCACATGTCTGATTCTTATACTTATATTGCCACGATTCTATAGAGTCTTCCTTCTTGGCTAAGTGGATAAAGCGGTGGACTCTAAACCGGTTGGTACGTGATTCGAAGCGCGCTATTTGTATTTATTGGAATTGGTCCTCATTCTCGACGAAACAAATTTCGTGCAAAATCAGATTAACGAATTTAATCATTTGACAAAATGTTTAATCGAAGCATGTATCAGACGCCTGTTTTGTCAAAAATGAAAAAAATTTCGTCAAATCTGAAAAAGGAATTTTCAACAGTGAGAGAAGACATTGAATAATTGATTGTTTTAGGAACATAGCAAGACGACCTTGACAGGGGTTTTCAAAAACTGTCACAGTTGCACCGACTGAAGGTACAGTACACCGATCACATTGAGTTCACAGATCTTACCGATCACATTGAGCTTGACGAGCCAGCTGAGCGTCCTTCCCCTGCGGAAGTCCACCCTGCACCGGTAGTCGCCGGCGTCCTCCTCCGTCACGCCTTCCAGGGTGAGGGACGCCGCGCTGGGACGCTGGCTGCTGGGATTGAAGCGGGCACGGCCGCCCAGCACCTGCAAATTGTTTATAAAATATAATTAAAGTCAATAGTTTCCCACTAAGAATGCTGTTCGGGATATATTATAGTATGTTAACCGTGCTGGATTCTAGTTAGATGCATTGTGTAGTTCTGATTAATTGGCGACTGTTTAACATCCGTTAAATATTGCTTCAGCGAATCAACGACGAGTTTCGGCGAGCCAACCGATTGGGTTATCTAAATCTTATAAACAATGTGCCGCCATACAGTCAATTAGTCAGAGTCGACTATGGTTTTGGTTGTTCAGCATTACTCGGTTAACGTATCTTTTAAATCCGCATATATATTATTTATACAGTATTGAACTCTTGCACATGATGCATCTTAACAACTGAGACGAATAAATATATTTTATCGGAGGAGTGACGAATCGTTTCGTTCATCTAATAAATGTCAACAGTATTTTTAAAAATACTTTTATTATAAGAATTATGACATAAAAGAAACAACTTTAAAATGAATATTTCTAAGATGCAGCTGGAACGTGCCTTTTCAGCTGGATCGGTTTTCGCGTGGGAGTTGAATATGGCATTTTAGTGTCTTCTATGGTATTGAGTTTCGGCTTGAGTTGTTTGGATGCCAAATGGCAATTATTATTTTATGTAATTTTAAAACTTATTATCAAGGGTAACTCGTTTAAATATTTAATTTTAAAAATCCGAATAAATTCAAAGTTTGAAACTATGTAGAAGTAACATTAAATCCACAAATGAATGAAATGGAAATTAAATCAATCTGTAATCACAATTACTTTAGTTATGACTAACAAGAAAAAAAAAATAGTCACGGAAAGAAATTTAATTCAAGAATATCTTACACCAAAGCAGATCAGACAAAACAACTAAACTAATTTAATGTATTTACAATAAAATATAATAACTTCTGATAATGTGGCGATAGTTAAAAAAATCAAATATTTTTCTTAAATACTGTACAACAATATTTTCAACATAATTTTGCGTAAATCGGAACATTTTGTAGTTGATTTCAGCTGTATTACTTATAACTTATATTGTTTAATTATATATCATTCAAATGCGTATGCTGTTCTATTATTAAAATGAATATATATTTATTGTTTATATAATTATTGTAATATAGAAAAAAGTGGCTTAACAGTATGGGATTTTTTAAAAGTTTATAAATTGGAAACTAATAACACTTTTCAAAAACAAAAGTAGTATGCAATATATCAGATATGACTATAGTTAAACCAAAATTATAATTGTAGGATACGTGCTTTCGAAATTTTGCTAACAACAAACACAAACACAAAAACGTTTACACAAATCAAACTCTTTCATTTGCCAAATTTATCATAATATTACTTCTATTCATTATATTATAATAAAAATACCACCATCGCATTTCCTAAACAATTTGATACACAATCAGTGAATGTCACAATTATCTTTTCAATTATGCATTTGTAAGATAACATAACCAAGATATTAAAAAAAAATATTAAAAATATGTTTTTTATAATTATGATTTCCAAAATACTTAAAATTTGAAATTAGCCATTCGTTAATATGGGTGTGAATCTGAAATGATTTTTCTTAACTATAAGTATCTTAAAATTCTCATATATCATATAAAATATATATTTAACTATACTTGTTTTGGCAACACCTGTATTATATTAATATAGTTTTATTAAATATATTAATTTCTAATAAAAACTGTATACTAGTTTAGTTCTTTCGAATTATATTTGCGAAATAGAACACCACTTTAATAATAAAATAATATAGAAAATATCATCCTGCTTTTCTAACCTATTCATTTAGAATACCATCATATTTATAAAGAATATACGTAATAAAAAAATATTTAAAAAAAATACATTAAACGTTTCTGATTCTTTTTCTATTGTCAATTACGATTCCTCAATAAATCAAGAGTTAATATAATTGTCTTATTGTATTATTATATTGATAACCAAATAAACTTAAAACAGTTGAAACATATTACATTCACTTAATTAGAAAAGTGGATTGAAATAACGTGTCTTATGCATGTTTATATCATTATATTTATTATAATAAAAATTAAATTGTTTTTTTGTTTAATTTTTTGTATTGTTTATTGTAATGCGGATAAGAGGAAAACTGCCAAATTATTTGTATAATGGTATAATTACGCAAATTAATTAAACACAAATTGCACAATTATTCAGTGATTTGCGTCAATTTAAGAGCTGAATATATAAAAAAGTGCATGATAAATAGAAACTTATTTTTGTAACAAATCATACGTTTGCATTTCTATTAGTACTTGAAGTATATGAATAACAGCTTAAAAATTCCACTTAATTTTAGGAATTGTTCTTTAGCCAAAATGCACTAGCAGATAAAAAAATATTTCATAAATATTATATATAAATATTATATATTTAATATATATAAATATAATTACAGAAGTTTCACGTGTCTTGCTCGGATACGAAGAATAAAGCAAATCCATTATATTAAAAATCTATAAAATGCATATATACAGGTCCAGTGTCTTGCTCGGATACGAAGAATAAAGCAAATCCATTATATTAAAAATCTATAAAATGCATATATACAGGTCCAGTGTCTTGCTCGGATACGAAGAATAAAGCAAATATATTTTATTTCATATCGATAAAATGAATATATACAGGTCCAGTGTCTTGCTCGGATACGAAGAATAAAGCAAATAAATTTTATTATATATCTATAAAATGCATATATACGGGTCCAGTGTCTTGCTCGGGCACGAAGAATAAAGCAAATCCATTATATTAAAAATCTATAAAATGCATATATACAGGTCCAGTGTCTTGCTCGGATACGAAGAATAAAGCAAATATATTTTATTAAATATCTATAAAATGCATATATATGGGTCCAGTGTCTTGCTCGGGTACGAAGAATAAAGCAAATATATTTTATTTCATATCGATAAAATGAATATATACAGGTCCAGTGTCTTGCTCGGATACGAAGAATAAAGCCAATATATGTTACTATATATCTATAAAATGCATATATACGGGTCTAGTGTCTTGCTCGGATACGAAGAATAAAGCAATTCCATTATATTTCATATCCATAAAATGCACATACAGGTGGCCAACCAGTCATTACAGACAATTCTAAATACAGATCATGATAAACAATGCATCGTTGCCGCCAACAACTGTAATTCATTGTGCCTATCACTCACTCTGTTTAACTCATTAAACAGTAATCGATCTTGCAGCCTGGGTGGGAATGCATATTAAAATCCATGTGTTATGCGTGAGGATGAGAAAAGCTAAATTATGTCTAATAAATGAATTACCGATTTTGAATTATAACTCTATATACTATATCTACTCTAGCTTGAATACTAAGCTTAATGCCATGGAATATTTAATATATTTAATAAATGATAATAAATGAAATTTGTAATAAATGAAAAATAGTTGAAAATTTACTTATAATATATTCGTATAATTATAAATTGGATAAAAATTATACTCCCACTATAAATGGATAACAAAATTCAAAGGTTAGAAATATTAATTTATTTCTCTATAAGTGCAAATAAATGGCCAATGAAATGTTTTATTTATTTTTAAGTTTATTTTCCGATTTCTAGAAATATATTACTATATTTTTCACACTCCTACTTTTTGAAATTATTTTCCGTTGAGTTATCCAAGATGAAAATGGGCTAATTGGAAGTAATTTCCTTTTAGTACCTCTTAATTAATTCAACTCGAACTGATATCTCAGCCCATGGCTAATTGGAAGTCATTTCTTTTCGGTATCTCAAGTGAGTATGTGATTGAATTTTTTCTATTTGACCCCCAAGATCCCATTACTTAAAGAGACCAAATTTCAATCAAAAATGTAACAAGTGAATGAAGAACAAAGTAAAAGACACAGATAATACAGATTATAAAAAAACAGTATTGACAGTAAAACAGTATTCCCAAAAATTTGTACTTCATTTACAAAAATGACCAGAATACGGCAATAAAATATTTAGATAAGCTACTCAAATTTGTTTCGCTATTTATTTATATACAGGCATAAATAAACGTAAAATTAAAAAGAAGCTTGTGAAGTGCAATTGAAATCAGGCTTCTGTTGTGCATCTGCACTGTTAAAAAAATACTTAAAAATTAGTAACTGAAGCTACTCGTTTTTCTTTGCGTACAATTGCATCATATATGAACGATGACGAACTCAAATTTAAACAACCGTACTTTCGCAAAAATGAGCAGCGTGATTTAATATTGCTAATATCGGCTTCTGTTCTAGCCATCTTAACAAAGCGACCTGACAAACTTATAACAGTTGTTCAGAAGATGGTTTTCCACATTAATTGATGTCGATTGCTTAAATGTAAACTGAGTTATTATAACTCAATTATCTTATTTTCCATTTTTCTGGCACACATTTTAAACAAGTCTTCCGTTTATAACTTCTTCGCGACAACGGAGTACAACGGATAAGGAACTGAACTACGGTGCCACAGGATCTGGGTTCGAATCCCGGTGAGTCTTGGTTGTAAAATTAAATGTCTATTGCTTAATGAACGTGATTTATGAAGGCAGCCCACGTACAGATTTTCACTCTTTATTTCATGTATTCATTTTTGAGTACATAACTTTTTAGTTAAACTTAAATTACACAACAAAAAGTAATATTTTAAAAATAATTCAGTTTTTTGCATTTATTTCCAGCAGTTCAACGAAATTGTTACTAAAGAATTCTAAAACAATACAGAAACTTTTAAATTGTGCTTTTTGCTTATTTCTTAAAATTCTTTTAAAGCGATCCGGATTGGCGGAGTTCAGATAATAAGAGTTCTACAGCAATTGCTTCTTATACAGCTAATTGCCACAGAGTGACATATTTCAATTCCTTCAAACTCGTAGGCGTGTCATATATACAGTTTGCTGATTTAGTTATACAAATGCATAAAGGCAATTGCATTAAATATAATTAGTAAAGCACTTTAGAGACATTTCAGCAACAACAGTCGAATCATATTGATTAATATATCGTTTTAGTTATATATAGTTTAGTTACATATAGTTTTATATCAGCTCAACGTTTACTGCCCTATCACATGTAACTTGTTACAAAAATGTGTACTTTAGCTCCCAAATATACAATTAAAACATTATTTGGACTCAAAAACTTTAAAAGTTGTATTGCCTGACTAAATAATCATATTCCATTAATTACTTCTATAAGAAAAACGCTCACCTTTATTAAATACGTTTTAAAAAAGTAAATGCTGTTTTTAAATGTTTATAATTCCATTCCTTCCCTTCACCACAAATGAAATATCATGTTAGTTGCAGAGTCCCCTTTAAGCTACCACAGTTTTCGGGATATTTACTGCACAGCAGAGACAAGTATACAACTAATCTGTTTAGGATTTTCATTAATTAATCGTCGCCAACTGAACTCGTTTACTCACCTTGCTGGCGAAATGTTTGGCTTCACCTGCTGTAGCACTTCTCGCATCCAGCGTGTATATTGGGTTGGGGATGTCTAACCTGTACCAAAGCACCAGTGAAATTAAGTCGTCGGGAGAGGGTGGGCTTAGATTGCATGGCAAGGATACTGTGGTTCCGATCACAGCGTGCATTTCAGGATACTCTGGAAAGAAAACACAAGCAAATTATAGTGAGGGTCATGGTGAAATTAGTGAAATTATAATAATTTTTTTTTCTGTTAAGGTAATTATGATTGTACTTTTTATTCATCTACACTATTAAAAATTAGTACGACCTTGTATCAAAATGACCCATTTAACTGCAACCAACGTTTTGTGCTTAGTTTTACCATTTAGTGGTGAAACGTTGCACCAAAACTTATATTTTCGCTACCCATATTATGGTGACACAACGGTATAATTTGTTGGATGTCCTGGACGATTTTCTAGTATTTTTGAAGCGGAACTTGCAACCCTCCGATCGCAATATTACTACTTTTTTTTGTGGAGTCCACCGCATGGGCTCGAACTAGTAATCCTCTGATTACCAGCTGAACGCCTTTATCCACTGGGAAATCCGGTCACTAATGCAAGAGGATTTTCAGGAGATTCCCCCGTTCATAGATTCAGCGAGGGTTTTTCTTGCAGTTCAGAAAAGATTGCGTCATTTTCTTGGTAAAAGCTGCGCTATTTTCGATTAAGGATTTTTGGTTCAATCTAGTTTGCAGCATAATATGGTGTAAGTTGCTGCAGAGCACCAAGGTATGGTGCAAGATTGAACTGAATTTTAATATAATATGTGTGAAATTAAGTGCCTTGGTATGTTGTATAAATTGACGGCATAACATTCACGCAACATAATCGGCGACATGGTGTACATACACACTATAAAAAACAAAAATCGGCCAAAATTTCCAAAATATTTTTTGGGTTCTATAGTATTCCCCGATTCAGTATCTTTCAGATGATACCAATATTGAATAAATATTCCAAAAACTTTTTTATTTACAAAGAGTTATTCTATGGCCGCGCTTGCAATGGCAATATGTTTTGTAAACTTTACACTTGATTTCTGAAGAATTGTATTTTTAACATATGTCCCTTCATTCGAAACATGATAACTCAAGTTTGCTTAAACATTTTGAGAAAATTATGTTTTCTTTTAAATTTATATTAGTTGTAAGATGTTATGACCCTCCATCAAAACGATTCGTTCAAAAAATAATTTTTAATAGAATTTTAAAGTTGAAAATTTGAATAAAAAAGTGTTTTTTTAGGGACTGTCGAGGTAAAAAATTATTTAAAAAAACACTTTAAATGCTGTAATCTTTTTGGAGGGTCATAACATTAAGAAAGATACTGCGAGTAATTTCCAACAAAAATTATGCTTCTAGATTAATTACAACTTGCATAATCACGTTTGAAAAAACATGCTAATTAACATATAAAATGCTAATTAGGTAATTTGTATTTTATATTTTTCAGAATTTTTTTAAATGATTCATCACTATTTTTAAGGTGTTTTCCTACACGAAAAAACTAGATTTTTAAATTCATAAATAAAAAAAAAATATTCAAGTGTATACGTACACCTTATTGAAAATAGATTTATCCCAAAATAAATGCCCAGGATAACTCTTTTTTTATATTGAACTATTCTCAGATAACAAGGACAGCATCTGAGCTGTCACCACTCTCACCAGACTTTCGCACAACGAACTAAAATATGACGATTTCGACAACGGCAGATTTAACATAAATCCTCCTCTACGACAAGTAGAATAGTTGGCGGACGAGATAATAGAATTCATAACATTTCGATTTCGAGTTCACTTACTTCATATGACAAGAATCGAACCCGCAATAATCGGTAATTTTGGCAGTTTTTTTATTAGTACACCAAATCTATAATTAATTTAATATTTGTATATTTTAAGATTTATAAATTAAAAAAATATGAAAGTCCTTTTACGTTTACTAAGTCTTTCGCGTGGGTTTAATATCAATAATTCGGTTCTAACGAAGTGTTCTTTCAAAGAGAGGGGTAGGGGATTCCACAATGGTCGTATACATTTTAAAGCAGCGTCTAATAACAATTGGATGCGCTTCTATTTGACAGGAATAATTTAGAACCCTTTCTTGAATCACGAAATTCGGACACTGGTATGCTTTTTAGAAAGTGTGCCAAAGTTACCCCGGTTTAGAATACTACGATATTATTTATATATAAAAAATGTATTTTGGGAATTAATATATTGTAATATTTTATTTAAATTACGTGTTAATCTATTTACTTGCACTTAAAATACGTTTTGACGTTTAAATATCCACAACGTTTAACTTATTAACATTAAACATTACATTTACCGTAAGACGATGTTGTTTATTTAGGTAAAATGTGTTAAACTATTGTCTTGTTGATAAGGCGTTTGTAACTCTGTATAAATAAATATGAAATTAAACTAACCATGAAAAACTTTATCCTGTACTTGAGTTTGTCTCTAAACACATTACAAAATGTGTTTTGATGTACAGTATCTTATGTAGTTAAAAAATTGAAATAATATTAACATAATACAAAAATAAAAATTTCATTAAATCAGTAAATAAGTAAGATTAATATTTTATATGAAGAAGTGTCTACTATATTTTATAGTAATTTAAAATGTATTACATTAAAATAAAATTTAAACGTTTCCATTTTAAAACTTATTATCTCAAATGCAATTACAAATAGCTTTCCACGTACTTTTCTTATAAGATACACACATTTCTAAAGCATATAAATATTTTCTTACAGCATCTAGGGAGACATAATAATAAAATGTCCTCTTTCCAAGCCATAACACAGCAGTTCTGCTACGCATGCACGTAGTCGTGTTATAACTAGAAGTCCCGGGTTCATCTGATTTTATGACTGGAGATAGGGCTTTTCTTTTTGGGCTGTGTTAATATCTCGCTGTACGTGTCGGATGCAAGGTAAATAGGTGGGCAGATAGTGATTTTGTCAAATTACTAAATACAATGAACACGTTTGACAATGATTTGGGATCTAACACCATGAAATGTTCACTTTTATCCATACAGCCAAAGGAGAATATATAAATATTATTTTATTAAATACTGATATTATATAAATTTTTAAGGCTAAGTTAAAATGTCTGCTTTATTAACCCTTTCCTGGTCTTTTTGTAAAATAATGTTCTTTTTATTTATTTTTCTTGAAAAAAAAATAGTGTCTATTTATTTTTCTTGAAATAAAAATAGTGTGTAAAAATAGTATTAAAAATAAATAGTGTCAGATGCAGGGATAGATAATGATATTGTCAATATACTACTATGTACAATGAACACATCTGACAATGGTTTAGGATCTAAAACCATTAAATGTTCACTTATTCTATACAGCCAAAGGAGAATATATAAATATTATTTTAATAAATACTGCTATTATATATTTTTGAGGCTAAGTTAAAATGGCTGCTTTATTAACTTTCCTTGGCCTTTTTTTAAAGATTTTTTTTTATATATTTTTTTTTTGAATAAAAATAAATTGTGTCAGACGCAAGGATACTTAATGATTTTGTCAATATGCTAATTTGTACACTAGTTTAGGATCTAAAACCATGAAATGTTCACTTTTTCCATACAGCCAAAAGAGAGAACATACCAAAATTATTTTAATTAAGTACTGCTGTTATATATTTTTAATGCTAAATTAAAACGATCGACTTATTAATCCTTCCTTAGTCTTTTTTTAATTTACGTTGCATTAAATATTTCTTGAATAAAAAAAACGTGTCAGATGCAAGGTAATAAGACGGTCTATAATTGCACTGCAAATATTGCTCGGCAATAATCAACTGAGTGACAAAAAATCAACAACTGCCTTGCGATTATTTTAATTTCATTCGACTCAATGTTGTCAGGTTTCAAATTGCAAAGTCGAAAAAATGAAGAGGAAAAATTTCCGCAATCGTATTATCACAATCCATACAAAATCGCCAAATTGTCGATTATTTGACAAAATGGTTAGCGCGGCATCGAGCGAAGGGATATTTTATCCGATAGTTGCTGAGTGAGCGGGTATACATTAAGGTTTTCATTTGCGTGTAACTAAATAGTTCGGCTGTAAGCCCGATACTTTGCAATACGCGGCTAGCCTTAATTATAATCAAGAAATTATCGGCTTCTTTTTTTTAATTTTTAACTATTACCTTTTTGCATTCATAAGATACTGTGACAAATATATTTCGAATAACTAGTGCATTTTGTGATTGATAAGGAATTCATCAAATTATAATCAATCGCAACTCATTTGAAATATCATTTTTTAATATTCGGATCGCAATGACTATTCGAATGTATATAGCAATATTTAAAATTACCGCTGTTTCTTTATGGTAAAAATGGTAGACATATTAACATTTTTGGTAATGTTTTGGTTGTATAACGCATCTATTTCAAATTTTTCGGTTTTGTTAAGTTACATATGCTGGATTTTTTGTGTATTTACAGAAAAAATATAAAGAGTTGTATATTTGAAGAATTTAATAGAATCGCGGAATGTGTACTGACATTTCGAAAGCAGCATTATTTCTTGTGTTTTTTTAGAAACCATATGAAACTGCACTGCAAGATTTATGTCATCAATAAAATATTTCTGCTGTCGTAAAACATGAAACGCTTTTGGAACACACATACAACCTTTTATTTTCCTTCTTTGATTTCATTCAGCGAATAAAATCGAAATGTATTTATTTAATATTTTTTTATTTCAGAAATGAAATGTTTAGTTAAATATTTATTTTATGACTTTTTAGGTGAATTTATCAAATACATATAAATAATGTAACTTATTTCTTAAAGTCACGATATTCGTAAAAAATCATGATATCCGTAGTCACATATTCATAACTTCTTAAAGTCATGATATTCATAGTCACATATTTATAACTTAAGTACATGATTTTCGTAACTTGAATTCATTAGAGTAAGTGATGATAAAATGGCTAAAAGTACATCTTATTCCTTGTACAGACTTATTATGTAAAAAGATGTTGATTCACATTAAAAAATATTTTATATCCTTTTGTACATATATATTTTAGTATCCAGATATACTGTATCATAAAATTTTAAAATTTTATAATGCAATTTTTTTCCACCGTAAATTCATTATCGTTGTAATTTTGAGTTATAAGTTTGATTTGTTTTGATCAAAGGTATGAACATACTTGTAATAAAATTTGAAAACATATATTTCCCCTTTATACATTTTAGCGTTCACATTTATATCGGGTTCATACATCTAAGCTAAATAGATTAAACTAAGCCACATAATTCCAGATATCATGTAACTGTCTAAAACAATACTTACATAAACTTTTGATTGTAAATATTAATTCACCTCAAACTTCGCTTTTGTGTGCCAATTACTTGGTTTTGTATTATATTTTAACACGTGTTAAGGACTTTAAACCCACCTTATACAGCTGCTGCACGGAAATCACGCAAGCGCAGTTTTTGCTTTCGCATCTACGGTCGACAGAAAATAGTGGCTAGTTATTCACACTTTGTGTCGTTTTCTTTTAATTTAAGATCAAAATAAAAATCAATAAAACAATATAAAAGTGTTTTTAATTGATGCGATATTTATTTTCTTGTTGGAATGTGAAAAACGTATTTTATATATAACTTAACGGTTGATTAGTTAGCTTTAGACATCTTGCTGCGAGCGCCGTAGTTGCAATTGTGGTTAAAATTGATTAGTGCCTTTAGATCACTTATTAAATGTACAATGGACTTACTGCAAGACCTGGTGTTGAGATTTAAATAAGTTTGGATAAGTACAAGCTGATTAGTGAATAGAAAACCACGTGATCACCACCAACCACTTATATCCGAAAATGACGTAATGTGCAATCTCGCGAAATACCAGGTCATGCATAAGGTCTATTTCCACAGGAAACTCATTTTCTGGTACATACCTTAACTAAGACTAAAAACAAAGTTTGGAAATAAAACTAAAAGCTATTTATTATACGTAAAACAAATACAAAATAACTCAGAATATTCAATATGAAAAGTTAAAGACATTTAAATTCAACCCATGTCCCACCAAGTTCCCTTATAAATTTAAATATATCTCATATGTATAAACACTGGATTATTTCACATAATATTTTCCCTTACTTTTGATGCTAGGTTTCAACTTTTGTCAGCATTTTGGTCTCATATATGAATATAATATTCAACATCTTGTTTTCCCAAACATATATTTCTTGAAACTATGTATGAAAACTGTTAAAAATTTCAGTTCAACGATATACCATATCTTGTTGCAAAACAGAGGACTGCACCATATTATGGTGGAATCTAGGTTTAACCAAAAAGCGGAGGTTTCACCGATAATTGGTTCAACTTCTTTAACTGCAACCGAAATAATGGACGTCGCTACAACAAAGCACCTTCAAGTTAGACAACGACGATCATGGGCATCCTTGGCCCAGTGGATAAAGGCATTCAGCTGCGAATCGGAGAATTCCAAGCTCAAGCCCGATATGTGACAAGTTGTCATCTTGCGATCGGAGGTTTGCCAGATTCCCTACAAATATACTACAACTACAATACTAAGAAAACTCGAATTTTGTGTTTTATGCAATGTTATGAGTTTTGGTTCAACGTTTCACCACTAAACCATCCGTGGTAGCACCGTAAAATAGTAATTCTAAGCACCGCATGTTTGTTGCAGCTAAATGGGTACCAAAGTTTGGTGCAAAGTCATAATAATTTTTACCAGTGTAGACGACAATAAAAAAATAAATTCCGATATTAATTAGGCAATTATTTAACAAAATGAATATCAAATATATAACATATCTTAATGTGACAAAACAAATGATGAAGTTTCTGAAAAATAAAAGTTAATAGGCAATACATTATTGACTCTAAACTTCCTCAAGTATTAAACAAACACACAAGCGACGTTAATTTTATCTTCATCGTATTTCTGAAAATAAGAAATTAGATTGGTGCTGTGTAACTTGCGGGCTCATAAAATGCAATTTGTTGAGATCAAAGAAAGGTAAATATTAGAAGTCTAAATCCCTCTCAATGATTTGAAATGAACGAGCAGTTGAAAGCAAGCTGAATAAAAACACTGATGAAAGGACAGAAAACCTGGTGAACTTATTACAATTTATCAGAGTTCAATTTACTTTAAGCTTTTTCTATTAAGATTTAAAATTAAGAATTTTTTTTCTCGTTTTTATTCGTATCGTGTCTTCTCCGAACCTGATGGTGAATGGATATAAAAAAAAATAATAGCCACAAGAAATTAACTTTTCAAGATAGACCGACATCCAAATTCTTCAAAAAGAAAAAAAGAGGCTAATTCTACTTTTACTATTATAAATTCTAAAGAACTTGTAAAAAGAATAAAGTAAAAAACCGTACAGTCATTTTCTACAAAAGAATAAAGTAGGAAAGAGTACAGTCATTTTCTACATTTCCCCCTATCCCAGCATAATTGAATGGCAGAAATCTCTTTCTTTTCTGCCACAACCCTTCCTTCCGGCTTATTTTCTGTCTCTTTCCTATTTCGTTTGGGTCCTTTTTTTTGATTTCAATGCAAAATGCAATGCAGTTTTTTTTAAATGCCCCAACCGTTACAAAGAAATATATATTAGCCGCAATCTATTTGGGTAAGAAATGTAATCAAACTCCGTACCTCGAACAAAGCCCCCAAATTAATATTCTATCCCGAGACGAAAAATGAAGTTTATCTATGGAATCATAAAGATATTAGATTGCATGATACTCAGTTGCTTGTGGATCAGAAAGGGAAGATTTATTACAGGTAATTTATTATTTCATGTATTTACTCCAGTTCATATATAATCACCTAATTATTTTCTTTTAACTATTCCATGAAGAATAAATGTTATTATTTTCTTTTAACTATTCCATGAAGAATAAATGTTATTAATTCTATTAAGGGTTTTGCAAATTTCGTTTTTCAATATGTGATAATGTAACCGTACCGAAAGAATATACGTATGTACGCTGGGCCTGATTACCGAATAGGCCCGTGAAGCCCAGACTTATACTTTACATTTTTGAGGGGCCCCCAAATCACACATTTTATATAAATAATTAATATCCCTAACTTACTTTTCTACTAAATTTACCTTAAAAAAATTGCATTACAAACTTTAGTAAAAAAAAACTTTCTCATGTAATGTTAAATTTGTTCGAATATTGGAAAAAGTATAGAGCATACATAATATTAGGCATGCTCATTACTTATTATTATATTGTATTGTATTATTTATAATGAGTTTAATTCTAATGCCATTCAGAGACAAGTATTTAGTACATGTAAAAGCTTGATTTGATGTTCCAGGGTATATTAGGGAGCAATGAGGCCCCTCATTTAAAGGCGGGATTCCCTGTATGTCCCAAATATATGTCCAAATTAAATATAACTTTTAGAATTATTTACATTATTACAATCCACTACGGGAATACATTGGAGTAAAACATTATTAAAAACGAATTTGTTCAACAAGTTAACCATTTATAGTTTGTATGTGGTTAGGAAATTCAACTACACACACGAAGCCGTGTGTACTGTGGTATGGAAATGCTACCACGCATATGAAACCGTGGTATACTCTGTGTCAGAACATAAATTGAATGCAAAAGCAGACCGGGAGATATATATTACTGTGTTTTGAGATAGGAAAATCCCGCGTCCTGGGATTTGCACTTCACACACGCTGAGTGACGCGAAGGTATTAACTTGTCAGAATTGCAAAAGTGAAATGCCGTAGACACACCGTTTTTAGTTCCATTTCGTGGTGAATATTTCCAGCCGTTTCGTGCTAAAAAATGCTGCCAGTTTTCTAGATTTCAAATATGGTTTGACAGACGGGTATTTTTGTCGGTTGTTTCGAAAATAAAATTTCTGGGTATACAATGTGGTTGAGTAAAGTAAAATAATACAGCTTGATTCACGAAATTTTGTATGATTAGGTAGTTCTATTTACAAACTAAAATATTCATAAATAAATTTTAAAAAATTAAATAGTTATGGTATATATTTTATTAAAACTATACACTTTCGAATCGTGATAACATTAAACTTTAGTACTTCCGTCGTAAGAAAGAATACCCCAACTCCAAAAACACTTTTAAGTAATACACAATTACATATATAATTACATATGTAATTACATAAGTAATTTCATAAGCTAAATATTTCTAGAAAGGACTTCGACTCAGTGACTTTATTTTACAAAGTAAGGAAATATGTGTACGCGGCATAAAGATGTGGTGTATCAAAAGATATATTTTCTATATTTTGACATGTACTGTTTGTTTGGCGACTGAAAAACAAACTAAAGAAGATAAAGAACTACGTTCAGCTATAAAAAGGTTTGTTTTAACCATATTTAAATGGTATTTTCTGGTTTGATTCATTTGGGATCCAATGCATTAAAAAAATTTTACTTGAATTTATACTTTTTTATTAGTCTGATAATCAATTTTGTATTTAAAGTTTTTCTTATATTTTTGAAAAATGATTTTAACCTTTGTACGGTGGCGCCATAACAAAAGAAGTTGCACACTGGATGTGGGGTAATTCCTAAATGGATTAAGATTGGGGGGGGGGGGGGGGGTGATGTCGTTTCGGGAGGAAGGACAAATATTTTTTCAAAGCTTTGTGGAAGGACGACTTGCCTTACAATAGGAAGCGTTTAAGTGACTGACGGAGGGGTAGTTAACG
This sequence comes from Troglohyphantes excavatus, assembly GCA_963932185.1. Taxonomy (NCBI): domain Eukaryota; kingdom Metazoa; phylum Arthropoda; class Arachnida; order Araneae; family Linyphiidae; genus Troglohyphantes; species Troglohyphantes excavatus. Next base: position 2,554,052 of record OZ010675.1, on the reverse strand, counting down.
ATTCTTTCCCAACTCATTCATATTCGCAGATTAGAGGTAGATGCAATTGAGGGGTAGAAATATTGAAAAGCCCAGCCGAAGACGATTTCTAGAGTAGAAACCATTAAGCAATCGCCATATGCACGAAGCCATGTATTTACATTTTCTGCCGCAAATAGCATGCTTCATTGTGTTTAAAAAATTATTCCCCCACCCATGATCCAAACCCTTTGCTAGACTCCAAACTCTATGGTACACATGTTGTCCTAACCCACACTTAAAGGTTAATTTATTTAATTTATAATATTTGTTTAAAATGTTAGATCACTCTGAATGAACACAAGTAAAAGGTATTGTCATATGTAAGTGCGTATTTTTTTTTTTTTTTTTTTATTTCCTGTCCACTCCCAAGGGATATACAGGTGGCCAATTATGACTCCATCGTCACGGTAGAGTGACAAATTTCACTCCATAGAATGGTATTACAATGGTTGTTTACACACTCCAAGTGGGAAATGAGCAACACGCTCTTGGAGGTTTCACATAAAGTATCAATCAACTGTTACATATATCTCAGTATTGTGAGTAAAACTCTCAGAGGGAAAACAAAATATAACTAAAAATAAATAATAAATAAATAATTGATTAAAAAGAAAAATACACACACAAACAAAGTCCATTGGTGAGTGACATTTTTCATATTTGAAAGAGTTCGAGAAATCATAATCCGTTGTCCTATATGTATTTGTTCAATTTGTGAAAGGTTGAAAAGTTTAAAATGTCACCCTGGACAGATCGTGCACAAGAGCCCTGGAAGGTAAAGTTCTGGAAAAATCATATGTAACAGTTCAATTTAAATGTTCATCTTTTCCAACAGGGATTGCACTATGATTTGAAAGAAGTGTACATTGTTCTTATTCAGTAAGATAGTTTTCATGTCGAGAGCTGCAAAATTTAGTGGTAGAAGATTGAATCTGTGATGTTCATATTCCCCACAGTGATAAGTATAGTGTCGAGTGTCTCCTTGTTCTTGGTCAAAAGGGCAAATGGGATTTCCGTCAAAAAGTCTAGCTTGATGCGTGGGAAATACTCCATGCCCCGTGAGGAATTGATTTAGGAAGAAGTTGGTTTCGCATCGTTTGAGGCTCACAATGGGGATGAGATCAAATGTATGTCTTCCCTTCGTTGATAAATTCCACTCTTTTTGCCATTCTTGAATACTTTCCTTCTTTAATAAGTTTGAAATCTGTTGGCTTGAATATTTGACTACGCATTCAATTTGAGTTGATGTAGTTGCTTCCTTAGCAAGAAAATCTGCTTCTTCGTTGCCCATGTTCCCCACATGTGCTTTAATCCAGTGGAATGATACTTTTACTCCTTTGTTGATTAGTTTTGTAGTTGTTGACTTAATTTCAGATGTCCAATGATGAGTATCTCCTATTCGAGATAAGCTTTTAAGTGCTGCCTGGCTGTCAGAAAAAATTCTACAGGAATCGAATTTTTGCAGATGAATGTGAACCCAAATAATAGCCAGTCGAAGGGCATACAATTCTGCTAGAAATACTGTTGCATTGTTAGATAGTCGGACAGTTTTGAAATATTCTAAATTTCCTTCTCTGAAAACTACGTAAGCACATCCAACTTTTGCAGTGTTGTCTTCCATTTCGATTTTTGATCCGTCTGTATATATTTCCCAACCGTGATTTGTTGGTGGGCTTTGATCAAAGGGAATAGACAATAGTGAAAGCGGGTTAACAATAGCTTTGAAATAATATATTTCTTCGTAAGGAATGTTGATGCTGTAGAAATTTACGTTTAATCCTAAATGTTTTGCTTGAAACTTGACTTGTGCTGCTTTAGCTTGAATATGAATGGGTAAAATGCCTGCTAACGTATTTAGTGCATCAGATGATGTAGTCTTATAGCACTTTGTTATGAACAACAGTAGAGATCTTTGTATTTGTTGAAGTTTCACAATTTGCTTTTTCACCCCTCTGAACCAAATTTCGGAACCGTAAAGAATCATCTTTTCTACCGCTCGAATATAAATTTCTTTTATTACACTTCCCTTGATGCCCCAAGTTGGTCTCGCGATACGTGTCACTTTCTGCATCCATTTGATAGTTTTATCTCTGAGGGTTGATATATGTGGGATGAATGACAGATTAGCATCAATAATGATACCTAGGTATTTTATGTTCTTGGTGTTCTTGAATGAGCTTTGCAAAATTTTTATCTTCAAGCACCATTTTGGGTCCTTTTTATGAGGGATAAACATAAGTTGCGTTTTATTGATACTTAGGTTGAGTGACATTTTTTCACACCACTCATAAATGAAATTTGTTGCATACTCAATTTTAGAAGTGATTTCTGTTTTCGAAGTAGCCGCTAAGATGAACAAGAAATCGTCAGCGAAGGCTAGAAGATGTCCTTTGTAGCGACTATCGCTGTTTTCGTAAGATGTGAGGAGCGAATTTGCAATACAGAGCCAGTAAATTGGCCCGGAGTTTGAACCTTGTGGCACACCACAATTATAGGTTTTTGAATAAGTAGACGTTTTTGAAATGTAAGACACTGTTCTGCTTTGAAAGTAATCTTTGATTAGTTTTTGAAGCTGGTAAGATAATCCAAAAGAGCTGAGGAATGTGAGAATGTCTCGCCATCTAATAGAGTTAAACGCGTTTTTTATGTCAAAAGAGAGCAAAGCTGTGTGATGGTCGTTTTCTTTGTTGACCCTTATGATTTGAATGAGTTTTGACAACGCATTTAAAACCCCCTTACCTCTTCTGAATCCAAATTGGTTTTCATGAAATTCGTTGCTCGTCTCTAAGATGTAAGTAATTCTGCTAGTTATCATTTTATCTAGAATTTTACTGAAGATTGGCAGGAGGCAGATAGGACGGTATGCTTCACATGTTTGCGGATTTTTGTTTGGTTTCTGGATTAGAATGACTTTTGCGTCCTTCCAAGATTTTGGGAAAAACCCCTGTGTGAGACATTCATTGAATAGGGAGGTAAACCATTCTGAGTGTGAATCAAAAATTTCAGAGAAAATTTCTTTAGGCAGACCATCTTGGCCGGGTGATTTACCCGTCTTCATTTGTTGAATAGCCCATTTTACTTCGTTTATGGAGAAAGGTGATTCCCTGATAGTTGAAGCTGGCAAATAAGATGGAATTTCATCTGTGGTAGTGGGAAAATGGTACTCTAATATGCACATAACCGTTTCCTGATGATTAGAAGTTGCAGTTGTAGGAGATGTTTGTACCGATGACAAAGTGAGTGTGTTAGGCTTGCCGGAAATTAACGTTTTCGCGTTTTTGCAAAATATCGATTCCTTGGTAAGTGAATCTAGGAAAGTATGAAATGAATTTTTCTTTGAAGTGCTAAGCATTTTACGATAAATAGCTCGTTCCCTTTTATACATTATCTTAAGTTCTTCTCGTTTTTGGTCATTTGAACATTTTTGATATAAACGCCTGTGGGCTCTAGTTTTAGATCTTTGGGTACGAAGTAATGAGTTCCACCAAGGTACCGCCTTATGCGGAATTCGTGAATTGTTTGTAGATTTTTTTGCGGATTTACAAGCAGCTTTAATGTCTTCAGTTATATTTTGTATAGTGACATTCACGTCGGAGTTTGCAATACTGTCTGGATTGTATTTCGCCACGATCTGTTTCATTGAGGAACGGAATTTGGCTACATCTAGATTTTTAAAATGTATCGTAGTGTTAATTTTTGGTTGGGAGTGAACCATTGTGTTTTGAAGTCGGAGGTTGAAAGTCATATAATTATGATCAGAGAGAGTCTCAGTGTCATGGACTGTCCAGTCTATGAAATTTTCTAATTTGTTTGTTCTGATTAAGGTAAGGTCGATCCATGATTCACCGCGAACGCATTGAAAGGTTGGAAGACTGTTTTCATTATTTAAGATATCCATATGTTGGTAAAGAATGAAGTTTTGTAGCGCTACTCCTCTGCGATCTAATATTTGGCCTCCCCAAACTGTGGATTTTGAGTTGAAGTCTCCTAATAGTATGATATCTGGTTACATTCTGTGAGAGTCCAGAAGTGTATTGAGTGCTTGAATGGAGGTGCCGATGTCGTCGCTTGGCGGAAAGTAGGCCGACACCACCATGATGTTGCCGATATTCGTGGTAACAGATACCGCCACTAGGTCTCGAGAAGTGTGAAGCGAAATTAAGTCAATGGTGTTTTTATACACCAATCCTGCTCTCGGGGCATGTGCATGTGATATCCTTTTCAGTGAGGAGTCGAAACCAGTTAAAATATTCTTGTAGAAGTGAGGTTCATTTACACTTATTATATCAATTTTATTTTCCAAGATGTACTGTGAAGCAGTTAAATTTGCCATTCTGGAATGAGCTAAATTTATGTGAAGGAATTTTAGACAACTAGACATAAGAGGTCTTATTTCGAAGTAACTCTATTTCCCTTTCGATGGAAGGGCATTTGCGACTGTTTGTAGGATGATTGCAATCGAAACGTGTGTTGTAGTACATATTGTTCTCGTAACAATTTAAACAGAAGTAATTTTCTTTGCATGCAACGCTGTCATGGTCTTCCCCGCCGCAGCTGCTGCATGTTTTCGGTGCAGCACAATCTTTTGCCACATGACCCAGTCTATTACAGTTAAAGCAGCGTGTTTCCCTTAAGAATTCATTTACATGCAGTACCTGCCAATCCATAAAAAATTTTTGTTCTTTCATAATGTAACTGAAAGCCGTAGGGTTAACCTCAAAGACCCAGTGAAGCGAATTGGAAAATCTCCCCTTGATAGAAAATAGTTGCTTTATATGCTCTTCCTGTATACCAGGGTTTTGAGCTATTAGTTCGGGAAGGACATGTTCGTGGTTGTATTTAGAGGGAATATTATAAATTATTATACGTGGATGTCTCTGCCGGGGCGTCACTAAATCATAGCACTCATTCATGTTAGATTTAACCAAATTTTCCTTCAGTCTATCAATTTCTTGCTTAGTGGAACAACTAATTTTAAGGCCCCCTTTTGCCATTGTCCGAATTGATTTTAGTCTCACTTTTAGTTCCCGAGGATTGACGTTGTGAAGTAAATCTTCCTGGATGTTTACATTTAGTGGCTGGTCCGGTTTTGGATATATCAGGAGGATCTCGTCCTTTTTCTCAGTAGAATAATGCCGTCGCATGTGCTGCTTCGCTGGAGTTGGAATGTCATTTATAGTTGTGTTTCGAGCAGCCACAGAGGCATAAGACTCATTTTCATTTGGTTGATGGTGAGCAGAATGTACCTTTTGTGATGTTCGTTTTACCTGCTCTAGCTCAAACTTCAATCGATTATTTTCCGCCGCGTATAAGTGGAGTTGATTCATCATAGATATGATCTCCATTTGCACAGTCAATGTATTCGTTTTCCCCAACTTTTGGGAGCTGATGAGATTATTTATCTTCACAAAACTGTGCCAAATAGGGGCATTTATGGACTTAAAAGTTTCAAATAATGTTGTGTCTTGCTGTACCTGTTCTTGAGAGGTTTGTGTGGTGTGGCCCTCCATACCCGATTGGGCGCTAATTTGTGACATTTGTTGTGTCAGTAGCTGAATACTTAAGTATCGTGGCTGTGGCGAAGAAATTCAAATTTCAAATTTTGCGAACTCTTAGCCAAGAATTATTTTACCCAAATAGGAGATGTAAGTGTTCAAATAAAGTAACTGTATGCCTCATTCAATACACTTGATTGAAATTTCGTAGTTGGCAATATCCAATTGGCGACAAAGATCAAACCCAGCAAGCTCAATAAGTATATATTTTCTCATCAAGAGAACAATTCTGTTCAACTCCCGCGGTGATTTGACATTGATCTTTCAGAGAAATACTTTAACAAGTGATTTCATTTAATTTATATTTCAGCTTATGTGCCAATACCACTAGGCGACTTTCTTTAATCAATCCAAAGAACTAAGTGCATTTATATATATCAATGCGTGGAAGGAATCTGTATTAGTTCAATTGCAGGGAAGTCTTGACACAATTTAATAATGATAAATCCCCCGTATGTTAGAATGCATTGATGGAGACGCATTTCCAATTGTTGGCGAAGGTTGATGGAATATTGGTGGAAACTTATTGGTGGTACGATCAATAAAAGCCGGAAATCCACCTCGTTATGCACTAAAAATTAATTTGAGATGCTGCTGTGGTGGTGTAGTATTGTTTATGTTTAGTTGTGACTTGAATAATCTACAAATAATTCGACAAGTAACTTCAGTAGCGGTGGTCCAAAATTCATGGAACACCGAAAATCGCCAATGTTGACACTTTCCAATTTCCGTAAAATACTTGAAAACACTTTGTATTTTAGTAAATTTATTTTGTAGGGAAGTTTTATGAATAGTTGCGCTGTTAATAAAAATTCACGAAGCCGTTATTGGCGAGCAAGGATACAGAGTTCATAGAAGCTTGCTACGTTCCGTAGAAACACCCTGGATGTTTCTAGTTGTAATAATGTATCGGATAATATATATATATAAAACAGTTTTTAGCAAGATATTCAATTGTTTTTTATCAAGATATCTGCTTTATACTTGGGTTTTTTCAGCTGAAGGGAATGTTATAATATGTTGGCGACAACTTTAAGAACTTCAATGTTGTTCTCTGTAATGCAGTTTTAAAACATAAATGTGATGTGTAAGTTGTTTTTAATAAGTAAGGAGTTATTTTTCAGAAAGATTATGGTTTAATATGCATTTATAACTCCAAATCACATCCATAAATCTATTTACCTTTTCCATGAGGTCCGTTACTTAGCGACTGCAATGGTTTCAGATATCCTAGTGAATTCACTAATTTTCTTCAATAACTCTGGTAAATGTTGACGTAAATTCACAAATCTTATATCACAATAATAAGCAATTTTTTCTGCATCGAAGTCTCATAAGATGGAACGACTTATTTTAACCATAAAAAAAAACTGCAGGACAGATCCATAAATCTAATTACCATTTCCGTGTAGTCCGTTACTAAGCCATGTAAGTGCGTATACTCATTATTAACATTTCAAATAGTAAATACAATGATTGTGAATATGTAAATATACGATACATTAACATACTCATATAATCAATAATAACAACATCATTGCTTTTATAGAAATGTTTTAAAACTCCCCAACACATATGAAATTCTAAATGGGCAATTTTCTTTTGATAATATAATCAATGTAATACAAATACTATATATCATTAATGAAATGTATTTTGAATAATTAAGTTTGCTGGTAAACATGTTATTTGAAAAATAATAATACCATGTGTAAAAAAATGATCTTATGTAATAATTTTACAAAAAAAATCCGATAAAAAAATAGAGTAGTTATTTTTATATATTTCAGTATTCAAGCCGTTCTTCAATGTTAAACGAAACTACATTTTACCTTTAAATGTGTTATGTGTTTGTTGCAGGTTGATTGATATTTCATGTTGTTGTTTTTTATTTTCGGAATTTAATAACACCAAACCAAAACAGTTACCAATTTTACTCATGAACGTATTCAGTTATAGAACTCTATTCTTTACAGTGAATGTGTACAGCAAAATGAAAATGTAGCAACCATAACAAATATTACTTGGAAACAAATACTTATCTCAAACAATATTTATTTTGTTTGTTTTCTCGTTCCAAATAGATAAAATAATTAAAATAAAATAATACTACAAAATGCATTTCATCATCTCAAAAACAACAATAAAATCCTTTCATCCTATTAACTCAGACTTAGGAACATAACTCGAATACAAATGCAATTAAATACATATACGTTTCGCGTTTTTATCAACCCATATAAAGACAATCTTTTCAGGATTATGAATCTTAATTACATATTATGGAAACTTATCGGGTCCATCCGCATCATATGTTTCATATTTGTGGTTTCCGTAATTTTTATACCTCGAAAATCCAGGTAAGATGTGGCTTAGGGTACATCCAAAATCCGATCGATTTTTCATGCATATTTTAAGCGTAAGCTTATCAAGAGGACCAGTGTATTTAATTATTTGGGAGAGATTATTGTTTTTTTCTCTTCTGAACTCACGTTTGCAATGAATAAGAAATAAAAGAAAATATTTTTTGGAAAGTTAATTTTTTAGCGTGGAGTTTGCTTTTTGGGAACAACTACAGTTTACTTTTATTTTCAAGGTGAATTATTTATTTAGCGGATTCTTTTATTTTTGATTAAAAATGAATCGGCGGTTGTTTTAAAGGATGCCGGAAGGCTAAAACAATACAGCCGGAAAAATTAGGAGCTTTTTATTCTATATCAATATATATGGAATTATATATTTTAAATAATATATAAATCACGATAATTTTAAGATAAAAAATATTTTTAGTATTTACTTTAAATTATGTGTTAGCAAAAAAAACCTAGTGACAATATATCTTTAAATGGTGTTTCCACAAAATGCAATACTTTTAAAGTGATTTACCTTTGTCTGACAATATTCTTGTAGTTTTAATATTTTTTTTACATATTAACTTTGTACTATACATTTAATAGACATATTTTATTAAAATATATATATTAGAACTCCAATTATCCGAACTCTAGTTATCCGGATCGAATAAAACGAATTGACAAATTATCCGGATCCGGATTGTTTTGAGGAAAAAAAAAAGGAAATCAGTAAAATTCACATTTGAAATGTTTCTTGTCGGTGAATGATATTGTTTTTAATAGTCACTAAGATACATTACATACTAAAGCAAAACTAATTTTTTAAGAAAGAAATAACTTTTTTCCTAAGTTATCCAATTATCCGGATAGTTGATTATCCGGAAGGGTTCAAGTTTATCCAGATAATTGAAAATTGCATTTTTGCATTTCAATTAAAAAAATTATTATAGCAATTTTGAAAAATGAATAAAAGCCATCGATATTTTTAGATATAGTTTCATGGGTAGTTTTTGACAAAAATACAAAAAAAAATGCGTTTTTAACGTGGATTACAATGGTGCTGTACAGTCCCTACGTAATGATAAATGTTTATAATAAATATAAATAAAATGAATTAAAATATAATATACATTTTAAGATATTTTGAAAAGTAAAAATAGAAAGATTATCCAAAGTTAATTATTTTATTCTGCTAATTAAAATATTTACTATATATATAGAATCGTTTTAAAGAAAATATAAAATATTTAATAATAATTAAATATAAACTCTGAATGAAGTAAGTCATTCCACATATTAGCCTTTACCTACACAATATTTAAAAATATATATTAAATATCTTAAAGTTAATGATGCTTTTTTAAAGAAAAAAGTAAAATTGTTCTGGTTGCCATTACTGTGAAGCATCTAACTAAATTAAGTTCCTTGCTTTTCATTATGTTCAGGATAGAAAAGGGATGAAAAAGTCAACAAAATTATTTTAAAAAAATGCTTTCTGAAGAAAGTCTTGATGCAAGTCTGTCATTAGCATAAAATGTGTTTTTTAAAATCCCGGTCTCAATAAGGTTTTTCTTTATTTTTCGAAGCCTCGAAAATTACTCGGGTACGTAAAGACTTTATACATTTTCAGTGTTCTCGTTGATGATATTATAACTTTTTCTAAAAATTTTGACTAAAAACGTATAAACTCTACATTTTAAATAGTGTATGGCATGCATTGAGAGTGATTACTGTGTCTAAACTAACTTTTACTTTGTTTATATGTGTAATTATATATAAGTTATATTTAATATTTTTTAAAGTATATTTAAAATAGTTATAAATATTTATTCTGAAAAAAATTAAATAGCATGTTTTGAACCATTTGCTAACTTCATTAAGATTTGCAAAGCATTACATTAAACTTCTTATCTGTATATAACATAAAATTTAAATTTCTTAGCAAGACAGTTATAATAACAGTTCGTTAAAAATAATAAAATCTTATTTGTAAAAAAATATTTTTTAATGTGATTTGTATTTATATAAATAAAAAATATTGTGTGATAATTGAATATTTTTTACTATTTACGGGTATTGGTCTTGTATTATACCTCGATAAAGAAAACGTTATTTTAAGTTTATTTTTTGTATTAAGGATATTATTATTTTCAAATCTAAATGTAAAGCCTTGCGTATAATATATACTACAATTATATTACAATATAACTGAGTAATTTATTTTAGTTTTGAAGTACATTGTTAAAAATTATTACGACCTTGCACCAAAATTTGGTACCCATTTAGCTGCAATCAACATTTGGTGCTTAGTTTCACCATTTTCCGGTGCTACAACGGATACCATTTAGTGCTGAAACGTTGCACCGAAACTCATATTTTTGCTTAACCATTTTATGGTAAAACGTTGCACTAAAATTCGCGTTTTCTTAGTATTTTAGTAGTAGTATTTTTGTAGCAAAGATGGTAACCCTCCGATCGCGAGATCACAACTTTTTTACTTTTCTTTGTCAAGTCCGCCGATCAGGTTCCTCAACTAGGAATCCTCTGATTCATAGCTGATCGCCTTTATCCACTGGGCCACGGAGGTCCTTGTTCGGCGTTGTCTTTCTTGGAGGGGATTCCCGGTTTGTTGATGTAGCTGCAGCAAAAATGTCGGTTACATTTAAAGAAATTGGACCAGTTATAGGTGAAACCTTCGCTTTTTTCCGATAAAGAATTTTTGGTTCAACCTCCATAATATTGTGTAATTTGCTGCATACTTCTGTTATACGCCAATATATAGTACATCGTTGAACTTAAATTTTTAACAGTGTAGATGTTTACATGTGTTATCATATGTTATATCAAAGTACATTTAAATTATTTTTCCCATTCCAAATAACACAAAATTCCACTAATAAAAAAGTAATCAGTCATAGTATTCAATTATAATTTAAATTTGTAATTTTAATGTTAAGAATATGTTGTTATATTTTTATAATATATTTTTCTTAAAATATTTTCGCATGGCTTCGTATTTATAATTTGTATCTCTTCCTAAATTCTGGTTTGTTTATTATTAGTATTCATATTATTTTAATTAGTATCAATTTTTAAAAGAATTATAATTAGTGTCATTACATATTATTTACAAATTATAACGTATAATAATTATTACAAAAAATTTATAATCAATCTTTAAAAAAACATAACTTACCAGTTCCTTCACTGAATATACTTGTAGTTTTTAATTTTATTCCTGGTACACCTAAAATATAATAATAAACATACATTAATCATTATAATATTAACACACAAGAAAAAAAATCAAAGATAATATGTTTTATTATAAAATAACAATACATAACATACTTTATTCAGTATTATTCCTAACTATATTAATCAATTAATTAAATATGTTTTTTTATAAAGTTTGAAAAATGCATAATTGCGAAAATTAAGTGAACATGTGTCGCTTAAAGAAAAAAAAAGGAAGAAAAAAAACTTATCATAATACCTTTTTAAATAAATACATAGTTGATTATTTTCTAATTGCACTAATAGTATATATGTAACTAAAACGGTACCTTTTAAAGATTGACATTTTGCTACATTAACACATATATATGTTACCTTGAATATATGATAATGCCGTGAATATATGTTATATATGAATGGACCGTGAATATATGTTAATACGCTTAAGCACTCCACAGGATTTCGTGTTATGAATGTGTCAACTGTTTGGGTCTGTGTTCTCAGTGAAAAGTTCCTGAAGGTAGGTGTCTTCCGGATAGCTCAGTGGTAGAGCACTTATGCGCTAAACAAGGGGTCATGTAAAATAAACATTTTTAACTACGTGTTGGGCTCAAGACGGACAAAAACAAAGAAGGATTTATACCAAATATGGATCTAATCTACTTTATTTCATTATTTTACATATAACTATATATATATATATATATATATATATATATATATATATATATATATATATATATATATATATATTTGTTACAAACCACTGAAAAAGTTTCGGTTTTAAAGGAACTTTAGAAATTGTATGCTAACATTTTATTCTCTGTAGACAATTTTATCCTACATTTATGACAAAAATCCACTAGCGAATCCAACGTATTGTTTATAGAACGAACCACTCCAGGAATTTACCTCTTTTCTCGCAAGTTTTTCTGCTCCCGGAAAAGCCATCAAGTATTCACTTGGCTGCATATATCTGCGCAAAATTCACGAAGAAGATCGGTTTCGGGAAGATGGATAGCGCGTCTTTTCGAGATGAAAAGGAAGAAGAAAAAAAAAACCAAGTTGGAATAAAACTGAAGGGAAAACACGGCATGAAACTAAACCCTCTAGAACAATAGCCTCGGCGTAAAAAGCAGCGGTGCCTTTTACGCCCTCGTACTTCCGATGCAAGAAACTTTCAATCATCTTGCAAACAATAACAGCGAGGAACACACACCGGGACCGGCTAAGTTTTTGAAAACTACACTCTCAGATCCTTTATGTCGGCGTCGCATTTTTTCTCCCTCGATTCCTTTGTATCCCCCGGAATCTTTAGAAGGAAGTTGTTTCATTCTCTTTTACCGACTCGAGAAGTGAGAATTTCTCACTTGGTTAAGCGGAGACATAAGTAAAGAACCTGAAATAAACTCGTGGATAGAAGTGTTTAAGTGTTGAGTTTCGTAAAAAAGGAGGGATTTTGGAAGAAGTTCTTTTGTTGAAGTTTTAGTTTTCAGGACGGATTTCCTGCGGATTTTTTTCCCAGCTAATTTTCGGTGAAAAGGGAGTAATTGTTCTTTTTATCGATTCGATGGTCTTAAGGAGATTGTGATTGTGAAAAAGTAATTGGTTGGACGTTGAATGGAGATTTAATTTTTTTTCTTCAAGAAAATGAAAATTAGTATATACATTAACGTAATTGGAATCAATCAGCTTTAAATTTGTACCCGCCTTAATTAACACAGACTTCCTACTAGAAATGCAGTTATTTATAACAAAATAACTCAATAGAAGAGGATAACTATTTTAAATAAAGTATAAAAAAATATTCAAAATATTATTTTATAATGAATTTAATAAATGTATACTTAGTGTTACGAATTAATTATAATCAGCCTTTAAGAAGTTCGTTGTAACAAATTTTTCTTTCCACATAACCACAATCATTGTTGACATGGACTCCAATATATGTTAACATATGGCTTAATGCGTCTATCACTAAGTAGTATGTCAAATATATCCATCCGGTTATGGTAGTTCCAGTTTATTGACCCTTACGCCCTGCAAACAAATACCTATTTAAATTGAGATCTGGACCAAAGTAAGTAAAGTCTCCATCAAGCTTCAGAAACCAGTCCTGGACAGTTTGGGTATTATCGCATGACGCGTTATCCGCACTAAAAGTAGACGCCCTCTTTGTTAGACAATATCAAAATAAGAAGAACTTATCATCTAGGCCATTCATATATCATTGACCAGTTAGACGTTTATATAAATTTTATAAAATACATAAATAATATATAAAAAAATATTTCTGAAAGCATGGTGATGTTTCCAACAATTGAAGGGTCGTAGAAGGGCCCTATTGATTTGAGGCCTATGTTTTGCCCTGTTTCTGCGAAAAAAATCAGTTCCCTTTACTAATGTTTTCTATTTTAAACTGAAACATTCAGCCCTATAACGAAAATACGAAGTAGATTAAGTCATGTTCTCCATAGTCTAGTCCCTATAATTTTTTTAAAGTTATTTAAGAGCATTTCAAACCATGCCACGAAGGCATTCTCTAACATGGTTTGACTCTATCCAATGTATGGATCACCCACATTCATCCTATGTTCATAGTCTGTCAAATCACGTGTTTTATTCATATCACCCCAACCACTTATATTCTGTCGTAACAGCACTTATTTAAAGTACTCCAAGCACTTTAAAACATCGAAATAACGGCAGGAAAACTGATACAGAGAGATGGCAGAGCAAACATGCTTAAATCTGTAAGAGGACTATAATGCTTTCTCTATGCGCACTTTATTAAATAAGTAAGACTGAATACTAGTTAAATTAAAAAGAACTATTTATATGTATATTAAAAATAAAAATAGCTTTGTTATAAATATACTTTGCGTTCAAAAAAGATCTTGTATCATAATATTTTCAAAACTTTATTACAAATTTCACTAAATGTATTTAAATCAATTGCTACGTTTTGTTATATTTTTATATCTTTTAAAAGGTTAATATTGTACTTAAAAATAGCAATAATACAGATAGCAAAGCTACTTTTATAAATACATTTTCCACCCAAAAAGATTAGAAAAAATACAATTGCAACTACTAATTTATAAAAATAAGATTATCAATTGTACCCTAAAACCAACAAAAATTTAGTTTTAAATTAGATACAGTAGGATATACCGTGTATAATTTTGCAATGTGCAACAACCTTGTGTTTAATTATTATGGACTATTTGTTGTTACCGGAGGATTCACGCGGGTTAAGACGTTTTTTACAAAATTGGTTCATTCTGCCTGTTTTTCACTTGTCTTTTATTATCTCGAAGGATATCTAACTGATATATTGTTCAGACATTTCCGAATGTTAGCTTTTCCTTTAGTTTTCTTGTTGAAAATTAATTGTCAGAAAGAGTCATTTTGCCAAAGCAATTTTTGATCGTAAACTTTCAATTTTTAAAACAATAAAGATATAATAATTTATTTAAAAGTATTTCATTGTTGTCAAGATCTCATGATTTTATACCAATTTAGATACTGTTTTTTAGATGGCCATTTAAAAATAATAGCTTCTTAAAAAACGTTATAAACAGTTATAAAAGTAATACTAAACGGGATGTTGAAATTTGAAGCCTCAGTGGCACAATTAGAGATTTAAAAGTATCTATATATAAAATTTCAGACATGTCCGAGCAGTGGACGATAGTGTTTTGATTGCCAAATACACAGGTAATATTTCTTTTATTTTAATATAAATTATATAACGATTAACAGGGGTATATTAAACGTAATTTTACAGATATAATGTACCCCAATAAACAACATTAAGACAACTCTATAAATATAACGAATGGGAAAACAATGAATTCAAATTCAGTTACCAGACCCTCAGAGGGTGACGCTACGTCATCAACATCTTGACAATTCTCATCCAAAACTCATTTATCCCTTACACAACAAATACAAATTCCCAAAGGCTCAAGCGACGTTCTTAAGACTGCGAAGCGCTAATTATTCGTAAGGAAGTCACAGGTAGAGCTGGGGGAGTTTCTTGGACGAGTTTAAGGGAATATCTTCCGAGTTGGAACTTATGCGTTTCATCACGATACGGTTACAGAGGGCTGATATATGAGAAGAGTGGCGCGGCGGGAGTAATTACATCCAAACTCGTATTCCCCACGCCCCCACTTACATCCACTGGAATGGATGTGTTGCAGTCTTTATGCTTCAGGAAGGGGATTAAATTGTTTATTTGTAATCAGTTAGAAGATTGGTTATATTTTGAATTTGACGTATTTAAATGTCCAATAAGAGAACGCATTTAACGGTTGAATGGAAAGCATTGGAATAATTTGGAAAAATGATGAGGCATTTAATAATGACTAATATCATAATTTAGAACTATCGAAACTAGTTTGTTATTTCCCTTATGCATTCAAATCAATATATATATATATATATATATATATATATATATATATATATATATATATATATATATATATATATATATATATATATATATATATATATATATATATATATATATATATATATATATATATATATATATATATATATATATATATATATATATATATATATATATATATATATATATATATATATATATATATATATATATATATATTGAAAAACAATAAAAAAATTATTAAATTAAAAAAAAAACAATAATACAATTTTGTTAGAAGAATAAGAATAGATATATAGCAAACGTAATGAATGCCAAATAATAAAAACTGAAATATAAATTCTTAAAGTAAAAATTATACTAATAAATATCTTATTAAAAAGTGAAAGACATTATCGAAACGGTACTTCGTCAGGGGGTAGGACCGCATTGAAAAGTCAAATAAAGGTATTTCTGTATTACCAATGTTAAAAATAAATTGCCAATCCAACCCCAAGAGCTCTAAAAACTTCATTAAATAAACTAAAAGTTACTAAAAATATACAAAAATACATGCAAACTATATGCATAGTATATACAAAATATAAACAAAAATAGGCCATGAGATTAGACAAATCAATTAATGACAATAATGGAAAAATTATAAACTTACAAGACTCAAGCGAAAAAACATCTTGACAGTTCAAAGTCAAGGCATGATGTGAGGTCTAAACGGGACAGACACCCCCTTTTTCCACAAACTTTTTCACCCTCGATTCTTCTTGTTTTATCATTATCCCTTCTTTTCTACTATGTTTTCGTTGTGTTTATATACATATATTCGTTTTCGTATCGCAATAAAATGAACACTAAAAACTCAATAATTCTTTATCAAATATTTTGATATCGACTCAACACATACAACTGCTTCTATCCCAACATCAAGAGGGACATTTATTCAATTACGCTAATTTAATACACACATACTTACACATTTATCCATTAAAGTCACTTGTCACTCCACTCTAAATTCAATTAACGGAGAGGAGAAGGGCAGGAAACGAAATGGAGAGGAAAGTATATTTCTTTTTCTGCGATTTGTCTCACATGAGAAGTAGAGGCTTTCGGTTTGCATTTCAACTTTTTTAGCACAAATCAAATATTTAATTTAAGAGTCTAGCATTGAAAAACTATATTTAAAAAATATTGTGTTTTTATCTGCGTAACATACAACCTGAATTGATTCTTTACTTAGATAAAAATTACAAATCAATGAACCATAATATTCAATTAATCTCTAAATGTTCATACATGTAGCGACAAGGATGATTTAAGCCATTGCTGAAATATTTCAATTTTTTTTTTTTTTTAAATTTTAAGTTTTTTTAAAACGTATCTCCATTTTAAGGTAAAAATAATTGTTGTTTAAATAAAGAGTTAATTGTTTTTAAAGTATTTATTAATTGTAAATGGTAGAACAAACAATTAAAAATAACAATACAACTACTATTGGGTGATAAAAAAAAGAGTAAGTCTTACTTTATTTAAGAATTACTTAGTAATAAAATAAATAATTGTCAAAATAATGCAAGTAATACAAATACCAATTTTATTTATAACTAAATAACATCACTTTCATTTATATATTTTTTTATATTAATATCACTAAATGGCCAATTAATTGTATAATAAATATTTATTCAAAAATAAACAATCACTTAATTTGTGGTTACCATTTACGTTTCCATATATTTGGTTTATATTTCACAAATAAAACATTCAAACTAAAATAAATAAAACGCTTTAATAAATAGCTCATATATTAATACATGAATTTTAATCGTAAAGATGAAATTATACTTTCACAAAAAAAACTGTTTTTATGGCGTGCTGCTAAATTAATTTGCAATGCAATTCATTTAATTATATCTCCAGACGGACTCTAATTAATTTATGCGCACAAAGATTCTAATCCTAAATAAAATATAATTTAATTATTAAACCTACGTAGAATAGACCCTTTAATACCCTTGGTAATTTTAAAAACCACGTAAACAAGGATAGCCTTGCATTTAATTGATGCATTGCATTAATGCCGCGTTCTTCGATAAATGACTGGCATTTCCTAGAAATAGGAATTAAGTCTTTATTAGCAATTCCTTTTCCTTTCAAGGCAATTATCATTATATCCGCGGTAATAATTTGCGGATTTGAGCTGTAAAAATTATCAGGTGATTATGTCGTAATTATCCTGAAGGTGAATTTAACGAAGGTGATGTGCGTAAAGACAACGTCGGAACACCCTGCATTTTTATGTGTAAAACAAAATTATTTTGGGGGATTGAAATTACTGTTGATGATGTTAAATGAAAATAGAATATGCACTTTCTCTCCGGGTTATGATTTTCGTTAAGTAAACAGCTATTAGATTGCCGGTGCATTAATTTTAGTTTTCGGTTTGGAAAAATGATGGAGTTCGGCCTTGGATATATGCATTTTCCGTAATAGGATTAAATTATGGTACAAATGATTCAGGTAGTAATGTGTTGCGTTACAAATAAAATTTCGCGATTCGTTCTCATAAAATTTAACGATTCCAAATGTAATTCTGTTACGTAAATATACGTGTTTTTTATTTATTTTATGCCAAACAATTTAGCACTAGTAAATTAATATTTCATTTCAATTATGTATTTCTCAAAAATAAATATGTTTGTGATGCGATGCTTTTAATATTTACGTTAGTTATCTTTTGCAAATATGCTATCTTGATAATTTTTAATTTTATCAGCATTTAAGAGTCTGTGTTAAAAAATTGAAATCTGTAGTAAGATTTTGTTTTGTTAATGCATCTACAAAAGTCTATACACTTTTAGAAATTGATTAACAAATATCAGTTTTAAACAAACTCAACCAACATTATTTTCGCTTTTTGAAAAATAAATGGAAAGTTAGTTCTTTATTAAAGAAGTACTGAGTGTTCTTATCTGTTTCGTGTATTAAAGTATTATGGTGTTTTTTTTGTTTTAAAAATTTTTGTTTTAAAAAAGGAAAACATCAGTTGTTTTTTTATAAATTATCAACTCTTTACATTAAAACTTTAAATTTGCAGGATAATAGAACTAAACACAATAAATGCATTTATAATGTATTAAATATCCATACATTCCATAAAAATAAAATTTTGGAATTTACACATAATTAGGACATACTAAATATATAATATATGTCTTTTCGAATTTCTTTCGTAGGACAACGTTTTCCGTCCGAGACACTAGACTGGTCGTTGAACTGGGTCAAAAATGTAAGCTCCACAGAAGAAAAGCGCTAACGCATATTCCTCAGCTTTGTTTACAAAATACATTTTTTATGTATGTGTATTTTCTTTTGTCAGTGTTTCACTCTTAAAAAAACAACTGAACGGATTCTCATCAAATTTATCCTTAATATCGCATTTCAAAATATGCACTTAGGCACTGAGGCAGTACTCTTAATTTTGTTTTATCAAGCATATCCTTTAGAAAAATTAGAAATTCAATTTTTAAAGGATTACGTCACAACCATCGGTGACTAAAACGCATCTTAATAATTAAGAGTAATTTTTACTAGTGCAATTATGTAGTCCATCTCCCTGTAAAAAAACATGATATTGCAAATTCATTGTAGAGTGTCATAATAAAATACCATGATTGGATATTACCGCAGTTTGGAATAATATAAACTAACGAAACTTTGTTTTACTATTAGATAACGAGAATGAACAGATTAAATTGCTGATATATTAATATTAATGATTTCATTTTACAATGCTTTCAGCTTTATATGACATACCAGGAAGATTATTTTCTAATACTTTTAATCTACACTTCACTACTACAACGTTTTCTACTGCAAGGTCCCAATTGAAGGAAAATGACAGGTTGATATCGTATAGACATATTCAGTAGAACTTTAATTAACTTGACCAATTGGTGCAAGAACCCGCCCAAATCATCGAGTATCCGGATTTTTTTTTTAATGTAATTTTTTTTATGTAATTTAAATTAAAAATAATAATTTCTGGTAAAAACCGAATTTTGTTTTAGTATGTAACGTAATTTAATGACTCTGAAAGCAATTTTGTTTACGTATTGAACATATCGGCCAAAGTCAGTTGTCTTATCATCTGCGTATCTGCTATCGCAACACTCGCACATTTTTTTATTATTCACCTATAAGAACATTTTAATATGCGGATTTTGATGATTTATTTTTTCTCTCAAAACATTCCGGATAATTGACGAATCAGATAAATGGAGTCCGGATGATTGGAGTTCTAGTGTAGAAGATTTTGATCGTTTAAAGCCTTTTTGGTGGACTATCTACCTGGAGGAAGACAAACGTGTTTATCCGATCGTGTATTTCCAGTTTTCCCAGCAGTACACGTAATATAACATTTCATAAAATATCTCTACTAAAATATTTTCCCAATTTAAAGAATTTGGAAAACTTTTGAAATCGTAGTTTATACATACCTACAGATTCGGTATTTTGCTTATCTGTCAGAGGGCTATAATTGCTCTTATTGTATCATAACATGGAACGAAGAAACAAAAATTGTTGACATCTATATTTAACCAAAAAAGGCGAACTTTCATGGCTCACCCCTGCATCTCTATTTTAT
This sequence comes from Troglohyphantes excavatus, assembly GCA_963932185.1. Taxonomy (NCBI): domain Eukaryota; kingdom Metazoa; phylum Arthropoda; class Arachnida; order Araneae; family Linyphiidae; genus Troglohyphantes; species Troglohyphantes excavatus. The sequence continues at coordinate 2,533,820 of OZ010675.1, read as the reverse complement.
AAAAGCGAAAATTTTCATAATCACTTTTACTTTAATTGAAATAACTGAATTGTACCATAACATGGAACGAATAAACAAAAATGGTTGAGATCTAGATTTAACCAAAAAAGGCGAAATTTCATGGCTCACCCCTGCATCTTTATTTTATAAAAGCGAAAATTTTCATAATCACTTTTACTTTAATTGAAATATCTGAATTGTACCATAACATGGAACGAAGAAACAAAAATGGTTGAGATCTAGATTTAACCAAAAAAGGCGAACTTTCATGGCTCACCCCTGCATCTTTATTTTATAAAAGCGAAAATTTTCATAATCACTTTTACTTTAATTGAAATAACTGAATTGTACCATAACATGGAACGAAGAAACAAAAATGGTTGAGATCTAGATTTAACCAAAAAAGGCGAACTTTCATGGCTCACCCCTGCATCTTTATTTTATAAAAACAAAAAAATTCATAATTACTTTTACTTTAATTGAAATAACTGAGAAGTCATTTTTAAAATGATATATTAAAACAGGAAAACGCACATTAAATTTCCTCCCCAACAATTACACTTCGTATGTATTTCTGCTATAAAAAAATCGTTACATTCTTCAATTCTCTAAACAAACTTACTCCAAGTCACGTACAAACACAGCCACCATCCCCCTTCGGAGGAGCTCAGTTACCTTAATGAAATACTCATGCTAATTTTAAACAAAGACGGCGGAAACATGAACACATACGCAATCCCAAGAAATACGATACAAATTAAACCCGAAAGTCAAACATCGCATCTTCTCAGCGTGCATTTACAGTACGGCTGCTTACTTAACGTACTCCCTGCCCCTCCTTGTATTTTAATCATTACCTACTCCCTTCAGAAGAATCAGAAATTCGGTCATTAGGAAGGACTTGGAGCTACAGGAAAGGGGAGGGCTCAGTAGCTGCCCATTGTAGCTCTAACTGCCGTGTTTTAAACCGGAAGGTTGACTGGCAGCAGCTTCTGTAGATTGATTCGAATCAGAGAGGATTTCTTCAAGGGGTGGGTCTCGGAAGTAAGGCAGGTATAATGGGGTTGAGGAAGGGAGTTGTTATGTTCTTATAAAAGTTCTAGATGGGGCGTAGGGTAATGTTCGTGTTTCTTTATATTGACTTTATCGTTTGGGAAAGGGGGGATTTTTTTTTGTTTGTTTAAGAATGTTTCGAGTTTTGTTAAGGCATGGAATATAAATTTAAGAAATCAATTCCTGGTTTTTTGTCTTTAAAGTAGTTTTTTGCTTAGTGTTATTTAAGGATCAAGCTACTTTTAAGTTCAGTTTCGATTGGTATTTATAATGAGTGTGTTTTTCTTAATTAAATGTTAGTAATTTAAAGTATTTTGTTTGGATAGTATTCAGAAATTACTGGAGTTGATGTGATAAAAAGTATTTAAAAAGGAATTTTACTAGCAAACGTGAATCATTTATTTAAGAGAAAACCTTTAACTGATATTTTTTTTACATAATCAGAATCTCATGTGGTAAACGCATAATTTTGTTTAATGGGTTATTTTTTACAGTGAATATATTGATTTTAGTGTAGAAACCCAACAAGTGACCATTATATAGCATGTGAGGGCATATTGCGTGAATGAAAAATGGAATCGTCGTTTGACGGATTTCAGAAATATAGAATTTTTAACCTTGGAAACACATATTTTTGTACACAATTCCGTCAACTTTCAAATTAACTTTAAATATGTACGTTTTTCAGTAAAAATGTATGTTATTGCATAAACTAGCAAATTTAATTTTTTTTTAAATCAGAAATAAATATTATATTTTAATTATTGGCAACATCCACTTCGAGAAGGTTTTTACTAAACTATAATTTTTTGAAACCTAAATCCGTATTAATATGAAATATATAATGTTTGTTTTTTTGTTGCCGAAAATTTTAAAAAGTACACTTCGTGGTTTTCTGAATAAACTATTCAAGATATTTTTCTAATAATCTTAGATTAAATGAAATTAATTATTATAATTTTGTATAGTTTGTGTAGTGTTATTTGGGAGTGCAATACAAATGCATTATGTTACAAATCATGACTTATGTTTAAATTCACATATAGATACAGATTAAATACACAGATAGATACAGACTAAGTTATTTTGAAATTTAATTTGTTAGTTGTTATGCGGCTCCGGCTACCTATTAAAAAACCACAATTAATGTCAATTAAAAAAACACATATGCAATTTTGTGTAAAGGTATATTATTAAAAATAATTTTATTTACATATTTAAAAAAATTTACTAAAATATAAACAAGCATTTCTAAAGTTACTTATTCTTTTTATTTTTCCCTATTCAACTTATGCTTTATATTATGTATTTAAAAAAAATATCCACATGTTTTTCTCTTTGTGTAATTTTTTTTGAAATAAATTTCAATGTATCAAAAATTAACAAATATTTTATTTCAAAGGGAAAAAGAAGTATAAAGTAATCAATCTTCTTTTAAACGAAAAATACATTTCTTTACACCCCTTTAAAAAAACTGCATCTTAAAAGAAAGGCAGCTGTTTATGACTTTATTTTCAAAAATTACTCAAATTCTTAGAGATATTATCTAAGGAAATACACTCTCTTTTCGAGGCATCTGTTCTTCAAAAACAAGTTTTTGACATACCCCCAATCTCGCGCTATTGATGCAAACATAGCATACAACATACAAGAACGTCAAAAATAAGAAACCACAACATGTATACTCTAGACAACTTGTTTTGCGAAAGCGTTAAATAAAAGAACGAGAAAAACCTCAAAACTCTGAGATCTAAAAGAAATATAAAAATATTTTTTTCCCCGGGAAACATTGGAACGTTAAAGAAGTAAATGTGTCGAAACGAAAATGTAGAAGAAACTAAAAAGCAGTGGAGGAGAACTAAGCGAGGGTTACAAACAAAATTTTGAAGCTCATGAGAGTCAATTTTTTTTGGAAAAGTAAACACGGCGAAAAAGAAAATAGAAGAAAAACAGTAGTTGCAGTCCCAAAACACACTTCTTATCAAAATAGTATTAGTCTAAAATATCCTAATCAAAATATACGACACGTGCAGAATAAATATTTATATTAATTATATCTGAGTTTATAATGAATACACCTATATTGATTGTTTGGAAAAATAATTTATTATAATTAAAAATGAATACGTGTTAATAAATTAATAAAGTTTAATATGAATTAAATTCACTAAATAATTCATAGATAAACATATATAAACACGTTTTAAGGGAATATTTGAATGTGCTAATTATTTATATAGAACAAAACAATTGTCTTTAAATATTAGCTTCTTCCGTAAATTTTAACTTGCTTAACAAGCATGATAATTACCGACATTGTCTCATTATCGCTTTGTTTTCAAATACTAGTCACATCAAATGATATACATGATTCGTAAGTTATTTTGTAATTATTTAAGTTCCTATTGTGTTTTATTTTCTATTAATGACTATTTGAACCAGCTAAAATAATCAAAGGAAAGAAGACCTAGACTGGTAAAAATAGGTACTAAAATAGGTAAAATGAACTTCTTTTTGAGTACATTCCATGCTTATCATAGCTCCGAATACATAAGTTTCAATTTTTAGAAAGACATGTACTCAAAAATGAGTACAATGAATAAAAATGCGTGTAATAATAAGGCGTGCTTGTAATAATAAATGCATAATGTATGCCTATGTAGCATAATGTATGCCTATGTAGCATAATGTATGCCTATGTAGCATAATGTATGCCTATGTAGCATAATGTATGCCTATGTAGCATAATGTATGCCTATGTAGCATAATGTATGCCTATGTAGGCTGCCTTCATAAATCACTTTCAATAAATATCAACAATTACAACCGAGACTGATCGTGAATGAAACCCATATCCTAAAGCACGCAGACCAGTGCGACGTGATTAAGTTATAACCAGTAGAAATGTTAAAAAAGTGCGCCAAAAGAATGCGAAGTAAGATAATTGAGTTGTAATAACTAAGTTTCCATTTAAGCAATCGGCATAAAAAAAATACGGAAAATCATCTTCTGAACAACTATTTTAAGTTTGACAGGTCGCTTTGTTAAGATGGTTTGAAAAGAAGTTGAAATTAGCAATATTAGATTACGCTGCTGTGTTTATTTTAGCTCATGGATTTGAACTCACGAGTAAGTTATTTGTTTATAAAAACACGATGCATCTATCGTGAAATCAAAGGTGAAAGTCACCAAACTAATATTTAAAAAATATGGTTTGTGGGTTTTAACGTTTCTAACAGGTCATATTTTATGGTAACACAACTAATTTCCGATATCCTGTACGAAAAAATATAACTATTAGCATATTTAATACATAATTACAATGCTATTCATAACTAATTGCGTTTTAATGTTTAGACTGTGATTCAAACCTTTATGTTTATTTTTATTTAATATTTCGTTTTGTTCTTTCGTTTAATATTTCTAAATCGTTTTGCAATGTAATTCGGGGTGACCCTAACCACCAGTAACGACATTATGTGTTTTAAACTTTAGAATTTCGGTTATTTTTTCTAAATTTTTTTATATTGTTTACAACTTATCTCATATTTTAGCTAAAATTTAGAAGGACAAAAAATTAAAATTTGAAAATGAAAGTTCTTTGAAGAGCCGATTTTATTTACATATTATATTATTTATATTGTTTACAACTTATCTTATACCTTAGCTAAAATTTAGAAGAAAAAAAATTGAAAATTCTTTGAAACCCGATTTTATTTACATATTATATTATTTATATTGTTTACAACTTATCTTATACCTTAGCTAAAATTTAGAAGAAAAAAAATTGAAAATTTGAAAATGAAAGTTCTTTGAAGACCCGATTTTATTTAGATATTATTCATATTGTTTACAACTTATCTTATACCTTAGCTAAAATGTAGAAGAAAATTTGAAAATGAAAGTTCTTTGAAGACCCGATTTTATTGAGATATTTTTTAATATTGTTTACAACTTATCTTATACCTTAGCTAAAATTTATAATTAAAAAAATTGAAAATTTGAAAATAAAATTTCTTTGAAGACCCAATTTTATTTAGATAAATTGTGACATGATGGTTTTCTGTTGAAATATCAGTCTTCAGTATAGTGCATAGCTGAAAAGTTTAGAAATTCTTTCACCCTCTTTAGTAATTTATACAAAAGAAGTTCTGATAGAACGTTCCGTTATACCGGAAATATTAACGCGCGCTCTCCTCAAAGTGTCACTGATGAAATGCCCCCCATTCCGAGCTTTGCAACACACGCTCTCCAATCCCCCGACGTGAGAACACAATTTAAAAGTGATTGGGACAGTGATAATCGCTCAAATTCTTCCCATCCAATATCTTATTTCACAGCTCGCCGTCCACGCTGATAAGAATGATAACTTTTCACCAAAGTTAAGAGTGTAAGGAATGGAGAACTCAACTCTTTTCCCGGGAAACAAAACGGGAGTAGGACTCAAGATTAATCGCGTTATTAGCAACACTTTCTCAGTGGCCCGGGATCTGGAGAGGATAAGTAATCGCCAGGACTATCTGGTCAGAAAAATGCTCGAGATAGGGAATAATAAATCTGGTTGTCCTGGTCCCATGGTGTGATTTATATTGGTCAGAAAGACATTTCTGGTCGGACGTTTTATCATCCATCCTTCTCAGGAATTCAACAACTTATAGGCTTCGCTGAAAATAATAGGATAAAAAAAACTAGCGATTCTTGTCGACATACAAGCCACAAGAATGGGGGACGAGGTTGGCGGATTTGGCGAGATTTCAGTAAGGGGATGAATTTTTATCGTGATTTTTGAGTTTAATAAAAATGATAAATATTTTGTATCTTTCCGGTTTGCTATACTTTTCATGTATGTGTTGTCATTAAATGTCAAATATAATGTACGATCTATGGCAAAACGACTTGTATATTTCGCTTGTGTTTTTTCCCAGTTTTTCGAATAATATATGTTTGTAGTTTTTAAATTCATAAAAATATTGTTTTTTTAAAGTTAATCTAAAACATTAGATATACATTTTAAATATATCAACTAAAATAGAGAAAAACATATTTTGCAAAAAAGGTGTTAATTATGTTATTAAGGCTTTGTACTGAAGCATATGTACTTAAATGAATATTATTTAAATGTTTAAAAAAAATTATGGTACTTATAATTTTCTAAACAAATTTATAATTTTACACAATGCGATTTTCATATATTTTTTTTAAATATAGTCGGAACTCATAAGTAAATTATTTTAGAAATTATATATACTAGTTTCTTAATCCTAATTCTTTAATTCATTGCAATTAGAATATCATCATTACCTTCAAGTTCAAGTTCACTGGCAAATTAAAATGTTACTTACTTGGCACCAAACTTACTGTAACTTGATTTACTTACATAACTGTAATTATAAACGAATTTATAATTTGCATAATGCGATGATTTTCATAATTTTGTGGATGGATAAGCACATTATTTTAGAATATATATATATATATATATATATATATATATATATATATATATATTCTACTGGAACAGTTATGTATAAATTCAACCATTGTTGATTAATTGATTATTATTTCGTCAAGTAGTTTCCCAATACATGTTACAATATTACATTAGGTTAAATTAGTAAACATTGTTTAAAAATTAATATTTATTTTCGAAAATTTGTTTTAGGAATGGTTGGCATTATGAAACATCCGGAACAAATGTCAAGATTTTTCTCTACTACAAAACCTTTGTTATTCAAATCGCAGACCATTCCCATTGAAACTACTTTCATTTTCTACTTTCAGGAACATCTGGCGCTTTAAAGTCTTTATTTTGGCGTCTCCGAGGCCCAGAAAAGTTGCAAACCTTGAGCAAATATAAAGAAGAATGCCGTAAGTGGTCGGAAGTATTCCAGAATTTATATGATCGTCTTTTTTCTATAAAAAAAAGAAAGATCTATGGGAAGATTTATTGATTTTTCAACGATTTTGTGGCAGGAAATTTATTTTCCTGAAGCGTGTTTGACTTTTGAATCAACATTTCCTGTGCTTTTATGGCTTGAGGATTTACGCAAGGGATGAGGCATGGCATTATTCTGAGTGTTGTAAGGATGGAAGAAATTTCTTAAAGTACTTTGCTATTTATATCGCCACCTGTGCAAACGAAGGGTTGAGCAGATCCCTGTTCTTGTGTTAACTCGTTCTATCATATGGATATGCTTAAGGCTTACATGTTATTGTATAGTATCTAAACGCACATTTTCTTTCTTGGGAACGAGAAAAGATTCTTTGTGTAACTAATGCATTAGACTAAAGCTTAAATGTTTTGAAATATTCTTTGTCAAAATTGGAAAGAATATACTTTGAGATATATACAGTTTAAACTTATTTGTAAAGTAAGTCGGATTCAAGACAAATATTTTTGATTATATTTTTTAAAGCTTTACGATATATCCATGTTAATTGATCCACACAAATGTGTATTTCCAAAATTAATTTGCTGGAAGGATCTTTAAAATTGAATAAAAGTTATTTTGGCAAAATTATATCTATTCTTTTTCTGTTATAAACTATGTATTCTATTTTTAAAAACTACATTACCATGAAATTTAAACTGTCATAACCTTAACGAAACAGAGGTTGTATAGAAAAAAGCTTAAAAGTATCATTTATTGCATTTACAATAAATACATTATTTGTCCCATATCATATATACACAAAAAACAATAAGTTTGAGCTGTCTAGTTTCGAAACCATATACAACCCCATTTTTTGTAAAATCGTTTTTTTTAATAATTTTCTCATGTTCTCAATGCATTACGTCAAATAACAAAGCTGTATTGGTTAAAAGTGTCTGAATTCGGTCTAAAAATGTATTAAAATCATAGGTTTAAATCGAAAATGTTGCGGCTGCCAATGTCGTTTATGTTTTTTTTCCTGTATAATTTATGAAAGTAAATCTGTCTCGTTTTAAAACTAGGCGGCTAATTTATTCGTTGTGTCTATATTTTTTAATATGGTGTATTTTTTAGGTCAAATAATTAGTTAATAATAATGATTTGATTGGTCAACGTGTTTCAATAAACATGAAGCTCCCTAATAAGGAATTATCTAGCTAATATAAAATAAACGTTTAATAATTTGTTTTGAAAACTGATTAGATTAAATGATTGCATTGGGACAGATTTTTTTATAAAAAATTAAGACTTTCTTATTTGTCAAATATTGAAAATTTCATATACGTTTTATCAGTGAATTTTACTAATATATATTTCCTGTTTTATTTTAAAATTGAAAAATGTCCTGATAAAAAAAATAGAAATAAATGTGTTTAAGTATAATAACCCCTCTCCTAAACAAATAATCATATATGTTTACACTTTTTCAAATACAACCAACATCTACTGATTTATACGTTAATATTGCTTTTAAAATATATAAAAAAAATTTAATGTGTTTATATATATGACTTAATTTGTTTTATTAATGTTTTATAATTAAAAATAACATTCTTGTTTTATTGTTAAGGGGTTTTGTGGGGTGTTTGATGCGGAATTCATGGAGAAAAACGTTCGAAAAACCCGAATTCCCACACGTAGAATAAGTTTCTATTGCTACAACTACATTCCTAAAAAAATCATTCAAAATCCCATTTCACCACACATTTATAAACGACCGCAGAGAGAAAAAGAATCATCGGAATTTCCAACGGTGCCGCGGTGAAAAATTGATTCTCTTCCTGTTATTGTCACGGAGAGGAATTGCAACGGAAAAGAGGAGAAAACCTTAGTAAAAGTACGAAATGAAATAAATATGTAACGAGATAAACGAAACGCGATATTTTTTGCTGCATTCTAACTTTTGTAATATATAAAAAAAACACTGGAAGAAATCATAAACTAAATAATGTAAAAAAAAAGCAAAATTGGGCGAAATCATAAACTGGATAAAGAAAAGCAGCGACATTGCACCGTTTTCTAATAGGATGGAAATAAAGGAGTGGCGTTACACGATGCGATGACTGAAAAATCGATTTCTTGGTATTTCTATCTTTTAAGAAAGTAAAGACGTATTTTTTAATCTGACAACATTTCAATGACAAATGAGGGCCCAGTGCAAATTAGTAGCTACTTTTCTTATTCTGCGAATTAACTTTTTATCAAAAAAGGAAGCTCGGAATATGATATCCGAAGAAATGTGTAATTAAATAAATTGTTTCGAAGTGAAGAGATGGAAATGGCTCGAGAAATCAATATCCTTTGAAAAGGATTTTTTTTTCTGTAGTGCTCTCTTATTTATATGCATGTCGGAAAACATATTTTAATTTGTATTACACATTTTCACTAACTTAATTTGGTTAATTTTAATTATTATTCATAGCTACTTCGTTTTTGTCTTGTTAATAATTAAAATACACTATTATTTAAGAAAAAGATCTTAAATGGAATGACTAATCAGGTTAGTTTTATATTTGAAATTTAACATAAAACTTAATTAGAGAGTCGAATTAGCATTTTTTATTGCATTAAATCTTGTACAAGTCGCTGTCTAGTTAGTGTGTTTTATTTTAGCATAAATCAATTATAACTTCAATTGAATTACTTGAATAACTAAGGATTGTTATTTTTTCACGAATTATTTTCTAACAACTTATGATATTTTGACATAATTTTCAAAAATTCAAAAATTTAAAACGTATTTTTTTTTTATGAATCAATAAAAAATTGACTATACACACAAAAAAATATCACCACATGTAAGATATATAATATGCCATAACTTCAGTTTATTTTTATTTCAGAGTACAAAATCAGAAAAAAAATTGTTTGTGGGTTAGCCCAGCCAAATATTTAGACTTTGTACTGTGAGTTATTAAACTAGGTATGATGTCATCACGTATAAAAGTACCCCAGATAAAAAGCCAACGCAAATATAATGGGAAATTTATGTTAATGTATGTTTTTTAAAGAGCAATTATTTTACACAGGCAAAATTAAAATGGCTATTTTATTTAGTATATAATATATATTTTTTCTAAAAAAACTGCAATTATATAAAAAAAAAACTTTACAGATTGCTAATTGGCCCTTGTAGGGCTTTTCTTCATTGTAAAAATTGTTCGTTTAGTTACTGTCTGTTGTTATTCTATAATAAAAATAATATATATAATTTTTTTTTTAAATATTTTAATATTTCTCATTATAAATATACTCTTTCTGACTTCTGCTTCAATGGGAAAACTAACGGAAACGCTAACATTCGGAGATGTACAGGGAGATGTTTGAACAATAGACCTGTTATTTTGTTTTCTAGAAGATAAAAAAGAGGGGTCAAACGGGGGAAACGAACCAATTGGCTAAACATTTTTAACGCATGAGCCGTCGCAGGTAACAGCTACACTGTAAGATAACATGTGTTTAAAAATGAGTACGTAGTTGTTTTTTTAAATACAATTGCATCGTAAATGAGCTATGCCGTACTCAAATTTAAACTACCGTACTTTCGCAAAAATGAACAGTGCAGTTTAATATTTATAATCTTAGCTTCTGTTCAATCCATCTTAACAAAGCGAACCGACAAATATTGTTCAGAAGATCGTTTTCCAAATTATTTGATCTCGATTGCTTAAATGGAGTCATTACAATTACATTATCTTACTCTCCATTGTTTTGGCACACCTTTTTGACATTACTTATGTTTATAACTTATTCGCGTCGCCTTGATAGCTTAACGGATAAGACGGTGGACAACGGTTCTGCATACCAGGGTTTGATTCCTGGTAAGTTTTGGTTGTAATTGTCGATATTTATTGAAAGTGATGTATGAAGACTGCCTATATAGGCAAGCTACTGCTCTTTTTATTAATTTTTACTCATTTTTGATTACAAGTCTTTTTTAAAAATGAAACTTATGTATTCAGAGTTATGATAAGCGTCGAATGTAATAAAAAAAGAGTACATTTTACTTATTCTTAACAGTGTAGTTATCATTAAAATTACAAAAACCCTTTTTAAAAGAATAACACTCAATTGGGCCAAAAAATAATTTGTACTAAAAATAGTTATCTACACCGAGAAAGTTGTCATAGTTATCAAAGAAATAAATCTGTATACATTTGCACATATACAAAAGGTGTCCCGCAAGGCCCATTTCCCATGATCGTGCCCCCTTGCTTTCAGTCCAAGAACCTCGTTGAAGAAGGACTTCCATTGATTCGGCAGTTTCGGGTTGAGGAAGTGCACAATTAGGAAACTGTCCTTTTTCGGCGACGGAATTACCCAATTACCTAGGTTCCCTCCCCCCCCCCCCCCTCCCTTTCCTGATGGGGTCATCCGAGCAATTAGGCCTAAATGGGTCCAGTTAAAATCACCTACTTTTACGAGGTGTTTCTTAAAGGAGAATTGGGAATTGGGGTTTAAAGACCGGTTGAATGAGCTTGTATTTGCTGTATCCGAAAATTGAGTAAAATGATCCAATGCAAATTAAAGAACTTTAAAATAAAAGCAATACCAATATATATTTTTAGAGCTTTATTTACTTTAATTATTTCACCGATCCCCTAATTTTCAAAGTGTCAGTAAGTTTAGAGAACTTACAGCAAAATTATAATAAAAATAGTTCATTTCTAATTGGATTATGTAGTTTTGAATCAAGAAAAGTTTCGTTCTGCGACCAAGATAAAAGCATGTTACTTATATGTTATTATTAGCACATAAGATGTAATAGCGCATGAAACCATAACAAATATCAACTACTACTTCGTTTGTAAATAAAAATAAAATGTAACAATAAAACAATATGATGTTTTAATCTAATCTACTACATAAACTTACTATTTTCGTCTTAATGCTGAATCTATATCAAGTGATTTTTAAAAAAAAAATCATAAAAATCGACGTCTTGTCATAACATGGAAAATAAAATACATGAGTACCTGATTACTCTAACATTCTGAAGAAATAACAGTTACACTTATTTAGTGTCAGCTGTCGTGGTAAAAATAAAAAAAAATGCAATGATAGAGTGTCTGCTGGCATTATCAGCCAGTTGCGACACAAAAAATAAAATTTATTTTCCTCAAATAGCTCTTTTAAACGACTGTGACAGAGATTTTGCGACCGTAAAGCGTAAAATTAGAAGACACGTCGTCTTTTCACTCACGAGCAGTACGTGAATTTAATACAGTGTAAGATTAGTGTCAGAACAATAACTTATTCTGATACCATAGACTGTAAATCGTGGTTCAAAGTTAACTTTAATAAAGTTCATTGTAGAATGATGCTATGGGGAAAATACTAAAGTTTCCTTTAAAGTGCTGGGTCTTTTTGAGTTCATTTTTAACTCTGAAACGCCCGGTGGTGTCTTATGCCGTCTCTTAGTTCATTGGCAACGAAATTAATAACACTTTTTCCTTATCAAAAAAGAAAGGTTGCCGTCCAGATATTCCTACCATTGAAGCATTTCCCTGCTTCTCCTCAAAACTTCCGATCAATACCTTAAAAATGAAAAACCTTCAATAGTTACGATATATATCGGAGAATTTTGAAAACTTCTACAAAGGAATTCTGAATTCTGCAATGGTCGACGGATTCGGCATCTCAGCTGGACGTCTAAGATTATTTTTAATGAAAATAGTATTTTTCGAAGGATGTTTTTCTATTTGTGACACAATGTAATCACAAGGCATAATAATATAGTGAAATGTAAAAGAAAATATGTATAATATATTTTAAAATATAATATATATATATATATATATGTGCGAAAACTCTACCGACCATTTTCTCCATAATTTTTTAATACGAAGGTACTATTTTGCTTTGCCATATCGGTAAGCAATGTTTATTTTGATTGGATTAAATTATTGCTCAACCCAGTCAAATAGTTTAACAGAATTCCCTTTTTGAAATTTACAATTCAATTTCATATGATTCTTTCAAGAAAATTGGGTTTAGTATTATTATTGAAACTTATATTGCTTACACGTTGATAGGATACACAGGAATCAGTCATTGTATTCCGCTAAATAAGTTATCTGTACTATTAATTCATTAGTGTTTAATTGTACCTAGGAAGTCTCTCTTTGGCATTGGGATTAGTGCGCAAAGTAAAATACGATACTCGAATTTGTTTCGGCAATCTTTTTTTCTAATTAATTAGTATATCAGAGAAGTTAAAGTTTTAAAAGCAATTAATAAGATCCAAAAGCAGGTATTGTAATTGTGTAGTGTTCGTTTGTTACAAATGTTATTAAATTGTGTTAAATACGTTTTCATTATTGATTTTATATTTAGTTAACTAATTCAACAATTTCACTGTCAAGTACTTAGTAGTGTAGGTCGAATTTTTGAAACACGCAAAATTGATAATTTGTTAAATTTTAGGTACATATTTCAATTTTACTATACACTTCATACTTTCATTTTTTAATTGTTTGTAATAATATTTTTCTTTTTGTAATATTCTTTTATTGTGTTTTTTTTTCATCTTAAAAAATTTTGATTACGATAAAAATAATAAATCAAGAAAAATCATTATATATGATAATATTTTTTTTTTATTTTAACACAAAAGCGTTCAGAAAATAGTTGGCAAAATTGAACCATCTGACGGCACTGAATGACTTAAGTCGTTCACAGATTTTCAGTTTTTCCATCGATAAACATTAACTTTAAATTCATAAGAATATTTGTTGAAAAATTATAAACATGTATATTACGTATTTCAAATAAACTATTTTGTAGGTGTGACAGTTTTACACATGTGATTAATATTTTCTTAAACTATAAATAGGTAATGTTAACTATCTTCAATTGTTATTAATGAATGATAATATTTTTATAAGACTACATTTAACAGTTATTGTTTAGATTTTGCTACTCTAAAATAAATGAACACATATAACACTAGTAAAATATACTCATTTTAAAATATTTCTTTATAATTCAAAATTTCCAGGAAACTTTCCTCTTGTTACCTAAATGACAAGATGATTCTTGTACTCCTAGATAGCTAGAAATTACTTTATTCTTATTTCAATCCATCTCTTTGTATGCTTCCCAGCCGCGTTTTTACAACAAATTTCTCTCGTAAAACCACATTCGATGTCCATGAAGTCGGCATCAGCCTCCCGTCGTAATAAAGAACCTCAATTTTGTTTGGCATTCCATCAGATATCGGTTTTCTCGTGTCTCGCCATCGATTTTGAAAGAAACTTGGATCATTTTGAGAGTTTGGGGTGTATCCTATGAATGAAAATTGCTGTTTAGAAAAGCGCCGTTTCATCTTCCCTTTTTTTTGTCAAAAAATTCTCAAAAAGTTGAATGCAGTGAGATATAAGATCTGGAATTCTTTTTTTTCCCGGTGAAAAATGAATGGGTGAAGATGTTTTCGATATTTGGTCTAAACATATGCTTATGACTCTTTGAGTAAGTCGAGATATAAGTTATATGAAGAGATATTTACTGCTTGATAGATAAGATCTCTATTTAGGCTGTATTTTACGGTCTGTTTTAAATTGAATAATTTTGAATCTTGTATGCTTTTGGGGATAAATTAGACTGGTTATTTTTATTTCTGATATATACATTTTATTGATCGGAATATATGTGTGCTACAATCACAGTAACATTTCTCAGATTGCAAATGTATTTGTTTGTGGGGATGTAGTTACCTGTGTGTGTGTGTGTGTTTGTGTGTTTGTGTGTGTGTGTGTGCCATTTAATTATGAACACAGTATTACTATATTTAAATTAGGAGTTTAATATATCCATTAAAAATTAAAATGATAAAATAACTTTGTAAATTTTCCAAATGATAGTACGGTAATTACTTATAACTGCAATATTTAAAAAAAAGTTAAAAGTAAGTATAATAATTCAAAAATAATATAAATTTAACGGTTAATTTATATACTTTGACTTAAATAGTAATACAGTCTGATCATTTTGAATTCAAAGTAAACTTTCGGATATTGACTCTCCACCTTTCGGTTTGGATCTGAAAGATCGAACTCATGACTGATTATTGAACTTAGATTTTTACTTGATAATTGTAGGGCTAAAAATTAAATATTAATTAGAAATATTTACTATCTCGTTTGGATCAGTGTAAAAAAAGCATTAACCTCAAACATCGGTGATTTTTCATCGGCAGCAATCTCAGTTTGGTTATACTGATTTTTACTAGATTCATAGTAGCTTCATCTTGCTTCCTGAAACAAGACTATTGACTAATAGAAAGGTACTGAAAGATTGTAAAAGATCCGACTAGATAAAATAATTATAAAAGGCGTAATGAGCGCCCCCTACCGGTAATTTGTACCGCTGTCGGAGATTAAGGATTTTATTTCATATTTTAAAAACTATATTACGTTTATTCTTATTGCTTAAGTGTAAGTATGTCATTATTGTGTATATATTTTTAATGTATTAAATATACGTACATATACCTATAGTTATATTATATTTTATATTTCTGCAAGTATATATTATTGTAAAATTAAGGTTACTAATATGTTTATTAAATATAATTTATATGTGTATACATTTTAATTATTGTAATATTAAGGTTATTGAAAGTATTGTAATATTAAGGAACTGATATCTTATAAAATAAATAGCATATTTTTTTAAAAATTTAATGTCAAATTATGACCTTTAATAAAACAAGTAGACTAATTTCAACATAATGATATATAGAATATTTTATTGTAGCAGTTTATATCACATTAATTTATTCAAAATCTGAATAAACTGCAATACTCATATCCAGCTTAACCAACAGGAAATCGACACAGCGGAGAAGGGGAATTTCTAATTACGGAATATCCAGCGGAATAATTACCCTTTAGTGTTTGCAGAGCTTTTGAAAGTGCAAAAGTGAGTGGTTTCAGAATTGCTTTGGTAAGCGCACGCGCTCTCTGGCCGAGAGGAAAATTGTAATTATACGGTAGTTTCAAGAAGCGAGTCCTATAAAGCACTGGGTGCAGCTCCGTGTGCAGCGTGCGCTTTTATGAGTGCGATTTCAAACTGCCATTTGAATGCGCCTCATTTCAGTTAAAATCCCCAAACCCTCAAGTGAATAGTTTGGCTTCCTGGTAAATATCGGGACTTAATGTCGGCTGTAAATGGGTTAAATGGTATTTAATCCGTGCGTTTTATGAAATGTGATGTCATATTGCTCAATGAGTTGAGGATAATCCTGAGTGTAAAACTCTAGTCTGATTTCATATGTTTAGATTCAAAACTGACTTACTATTTTTCGATTTTGAGTTTTCAGTTATAATGTGGGAGGGGTTTGCTATTTTATTCAGTCTTTCATTTCTTATTAAATTTGTTTTATTTTTTACAACGCTATTTAGAATTTTAATTCAATAATATATACATAATCCTGGAATTATTATGAATTACATTTAGAGGGTCACACAAAATGTCGGGTGATGATCATTGGCTGTACCACATATAGTATTTATTTATTTTAGTATTAAAATAATAAAACCTTATGGATGGTTATATATTTTAATGTTATTTTATATGACTTATCGATTCGATTTCATATATTACGGGGGTTCTAAAAATTATCTTTACAACTTTGACACATAATAAAACCTAAAAGAAATTAGACAGCTAAGGTATGTTGTTTATTAAAGTAACATCAATTTATGAAACTTTATTGTTTCACATTTTCCCCCCAAACCATTAGCGAACCAGTCAGCGAACTATTTTAAAACCATTAAAGTATTTATCCACTATCAAAGTACTGAGTTGTCTCATGAGGATGGATTGTATGAAAATTATCTTTACAAAGTTGACGCGCAATTAAATCTAAATGAAATAATACAGGTAGATAAGTTATGTTGCTTGCATGTGTAATATCAGCACCACATTAAAAAAAATTTATAAACTTTTTTTTATTTTCTTATTTTATTTTAGTTTTTTAACAACGTACAAATACAATTTTATGTGTTTCTATTTCATTTAAAAGCAACATAACTTATCTATCCCATTTCTTTTAGGTATTATTGCTTGTCAAAGTTGAAATATACGTTAAACACTCATTCATTATGAATATACATACGTGTCAATGACTTCATTATTAAAAATCATTCACACACACATTTCATATACCGAAACAAAAGTTATAATTCATAAAGTGTTTAATATAACTGCCAGATATGTATTTTGCGTAACTGCACGTTTTAAAAAAAATTAAAAAAACTATGTAATTGAATAGAATTTTTTTTAAACTTTTTTCTTTAAAAAAATACAGTAACTTTTATTCTGTTCACTGTAATTAACTGGCAAATAAGTATGACTAACAAAATTACAAATCTTATATTGGATCATTAACTTTTTATTGGATTGTTTTTTTACTGTATGCAGTGAGCCGGTTCTTACTTTCCCATTTCGGTTGACTGATGACTTCATTGAAAACGGATTTTTGTTTTTACTCCTTTATTCAACAGAAAATAAAAATTAACTGTTTTTATACATCAACAGAGTTTTTATAGAACAAATACATACTTACAAATAACTATAGAAACGTATAGAAAACTCACATGCAGGTGCAATGCGGCTTTCAAATTGTTATTGAAACTAATAGAATCCACAACTGGTGTAGATATAAAATATGTACAATTTCTGCATTTAACTAACAGGATAATTATAAATTACATATGTATAGGTATTTCATTTGTCAATAGAAATATATAATGAGCGATTATGATGGTGAACGCAGAAAAGTTGAATTATTTTAAAATGTGTGTAATTGTAAAAATAAAAAAATAATTAAATATCAACAGTAGTTACTAAATTATAGTAATATTATTTTCAATAACCCCAACTTAACTGATGTAAATCATGGAAAAGGAATTTTTCCTGCTAAAAAGTTTGTGAAACTGCAATATTTCCATAGTTCATTATAACACTTTAAAGTTTTTAGGAAGCTAATTACAAATATCAAATGTAAACATAGTTTCCATGTACCTATTAATTACATTAATTACAATTTGATATAAACTTTAATTATATATACTTTACTAAAATTAAAATTTGGTATGTACTGGTCTTTTGATAAATTAGTTATAAGCAAAATATGTTTACTCAAAGTGAAAATAAATTTTTTATAGTAATTTCCATTTTAATTTATTAAAATATTTTCAAAACATTTCACTTTATCGTCACAATTCTAAATATTTGAATTATTATAAATACTTTATCGAACATGTCATTTTTAATGATTTCGATTTATAATGTAAACTTATCTAAATATTTACAAACCTTAATCAAATATGACATTTTAGTGTAGTAAAGTCTAATTGCAATGAAATGTAAAGAGCAATTAATTTCCCTTCGAAAAGTGATTTCAATCTCTACGATTATTTTGAAATAAATGTTTAAAATACGTGAAGAATTATATGTTTAGTCCATTAAATAAACAATCATTTATAGCAACCATCTTATTTGAAATTTGTGTGACGAAAATATGGACTAGTTTGTCAAGTAATTAAGTAATTTTATATTTTGTAAATACTAATTTTTATTTTGTTAAAAGCAAAAGTACCCATTTGCACAATTTAATTAAACACACACACACACACACACATATGTACAGGTATATAATTTATATATATATATATATATATATATATATATATATATATATATATATATATATATATATATATATATATATATATATATATATATATATATATATATATATATATATATATATATATATATATATATATATATATATATATATATATATATATATATATATATATATATATATATATATATATATATATATATATATATATATATATATATATATATATATATATATATATATATATATATATATATATATATATATATATATATATATATATATATATATATATATATATATATATATATATATATATGCGAGTATATTAATTATTGTATTTAACGGTATATTGCTCCAGAGAAACACCCCAAAATTATTTAACCCCAAAGATTGAAAATATATGTCTAGGTTTAAGCCAAAAAAAAAATAGAACGACTAGGAATTCATGCACTAATTTAATTAGTTAGCGCTAATTAATTAAGCACTAATTTAATGTACTAGTTGCATTATAAATGCAATGCACTATTTGCATTTTTAACTTAATGCATTAGTTGAATTGTTATTTATTTTGTTTGTGATATTGATTCTCTTCCTTATGCCAATTAAGAAAAACACATATCAAATTACATTTACTACTGCTTCGTATGTTCTTAGGTTTGTAAAGTGTTAATCTGCGCAATAGCAGCACAATTTATACAGAGGTCATGCTGGTGATTTGAGACAATATTGATGAGCTTGTTACTGCGACTGATTATACCGTCAACATCCAAGCAGTTGTTGCATGGTTCTCATACATGTGGTTCCATGCATTATTCTAGAGATATATTGCTTGATGCCCACCCAAGCGGGTGTCAAGAGAGCCCAATTAGACCAAGACCGGTGATTTGAGTCATTATAGCAGACCTATTTTAGTAATTTAGTTGCGATGGCTCTCGTAATAGGCATTTAGAATTGCTTATAGTGTGAAGAACATTTTGCTTTAAGCACATTTTTCTTGTTAACGTGCTAGTTATGTTTGACTACTGTTTATAAATTGACTAGCTGAAATACCCGTTCTACGCACGGGAAGGAGATAATTTACAAAATTGATACAAACACAATATTTATTGCGAAATAAACAATATTCTGAATTTGTCACCCATCAGAGGTAACCACAGTATTAAAGGAACTAATTTGTAACGAAATTTCATTGGCAAGGTCCTGTAAGAACTGGAAAGATTAATAATATGGAGAAGTTGTCTATACAATAACGTGGATATATAAACGTTACTCCCGTTGATTACCATCCATATTTTAACCTTTAGTAACATCCCAAAGATTTAAAGAGGAAGAACTCATATAATTGTCAATAATAATTATTTAAAAAACTTTTATTGGACACCTATGTCAACATTTGTCGTTAAGTTTCACAAATTGGTAAGAATATAAGACGAAAAAAAAAAGAAAACGAATTTTAAAAGGTTCTATTGCCAAATTCAATACTTTCATATTTTTTCTTTTGTACGGTAAACCCTATCAATATGCGAGGAGGGACGGTTCCCCAGCACTTTTTTTGGATTTTGCCCCCGCACTTTTTTAATATTTAACTTAAATAAAAATAAGTCATATTTTTTACTTCATTGCTAAATCATTATTTTTTAAATAGTACGCTATCCCCTAACCACTACTACAGATGATGGACGCAAACCCATCCCCCCTCTGACAATTGTACCACGTGGCGTACGAGTCTACAACAACAGTTTTCGATTCCGCCACATAATTCCTCGTATAGGCATACCATCATATAAAGAAAGATAGGCCGCATCGACTAAGACGATTATTGACCTATTCGCCCGCGACCTTTGTACTCCGTGAAGAAAATTTCGCCCTTAACTGCAGACGATTTCGTTCACATTACTCCCCGGGGAATCGTGGTATAGGCGATAAATGACCTACGGTGGCATAGGAACGTGAATCGCGTCGATCATGTCGTTTGTTAACCCATTTTACCCTCTGATCTTCATACCGCATGAAGGAAAATGTCACCCTTGATGACAGGCAGTATACACATCCACTCCAATAATTCTATGGGAAATCAGCTTTCGGGGATAAATGACATAACATGGAGTAGAGGAAGGTAGGCCGCGTCAACCAGATTGACAATTTATACACTCTTCCTTTGACCTTCCTACTACGTGGGGTCCAAAGTATTCATGAACCAATTATTACGATACAAAATGGCTTGTACCTACCAGATAGCTTATTTTTCTGTGTAAGATATAAGTAACAACTCTGCCAAAATTCATCTTCCTAGGTATACAGAAAGTTAGAAAATTAGTGATGAGTCAGTGGATAAGTAACAAGGATTTTTACTTTTGGCAGTTAGAGATTAAATTTTTGAAAATGAAAATCCTTTCTTAGTAAGCAATTTTGGCTTAAAATGTCATGCTCCATTCCAAATTTAATTTTCATAGTTGTTGTAGTACGGAATATTCCGTTATCCAATCATATTTTCACCATTTTAACATTTTATAATTTTTTGACACTAATTTCGCCATTTTTATGTTATTTTTACAAATATGATCATATTTTAGTTCATTTGGCGATATTTGAATCATTTGGCAAAATTTTTTATTCATTCGGTGACATTTCAATTAATTTAGCAATGTTGTTATTAATTTGGCGACATTTTGGCGATATTTAGTCATCAGCCAATCAGAATGCTCCTGGTTACATAATATTAAAATTTTCCATTGTCTCAATTTTATATTTTGCATTGTTATATGTCCTCCATGTTAATCCTATGGGAAGGTTTTTAAAAAATCGCTATTTTGGCAGTTCGAGTTCGAATTTTTAAAAATCCTTTCTTAGTGCACCCATAGGGCCCCCAAGATGAATCTGTGTACTAAATTTCAGCACTCTAGGTCTTTTGGAACTGTAGATATCCAAATTAACGTTGCTACTAACATCGAAAAAAGGGTTTTACACCCCCCTTAAATACGTTCGATCGGAACAAAAATAGCTTACTTTTCCTATATAAGGTATAAGGAACAACTTTGTCAAATTTCTTCTCCATAGGTATACGGGAAGTTGGAGAATTAGTGATGAGTGAGTGAGTGGGGTTTTCGCATTTATATATATAGATAAGCAAATTAGTTGAATTTAAAAGTTACACTTCTACACATGTTACGATTAAACGGTTTCGAGTGTGTTCCCAATGATGGATGGTTTGTAGAAATGTGTAATAATTTAAATGTATGTATAGTTCATTAGAACATGACAAATATTAAAATACATGAGTAGTACAGCAATATATGTAATTCAATGAAAGGGAGAGAACATGCTCTCGCGTTTTTCTTCTGGGACGGTGCGTTTGGTTTTGAGACGTAGTCATAGAATTACAAAAGTCGCAGCCCATTCTTTCAGCGGGGCAATGTAACATCCACAGAAGAAAAATTCGAGGACAGGTTCCCTACTTTTAGAATAACATAGCGTTTATATTAATTTATATACATTGCGATGGTTCTAGAAATATATATTATCATACCCTACTTGGCAGACGAGTTATTGTGTCGCATATTTAGTCTTGTTAACCCAATTGAACCTCGGCTAATGTTCATGAATTGTGTAAAGAGTAGTCAAATATAAAAACATACAAAAAATATGTAATTATATTTCTAGACTTTACACAAAGCATCTAAAAAACTCCAAATCAATATTAAACGAATTTAATAGGGTCGTTTAATGAAGTTTCAAGAATACTAGTTTTAAATTTTAGAAATCGCACTTCCCAAATATTTACGTTTGAGTATATAGTTGTCGTTTCGTCCCATTAACAAAACATACATGGACACACAAACTGAAATTGGAATATAATTGCTTTCAAGATATATTCTTAATATAATATGACCCGGTATACAAGATACACAAAACAAAAAATAATATTTAGATTATGTTATAGCGATATAAAAAAAATTAAGATTTTTATTTTGCATTTGTTCTTGAACATGTATGCCAAAACTTTTTAGTATAAATTTTCTTTTAATTCTTACATATTTTTTAGTAAACAATACACTTGAAGTGTTTCACTTTGGGTTGGGTCGGAACTAGCTACCTCATGATCCATAACAAGGCGTCTTACCCTCTCGGCCAAAAAGTTCGCGTGTGAGTTTATATTTAATGCTTTGAATACACCACGCACTCTCACTAAAAATATAACTCACAATAAAGAAATTTCGATTTTCAGTCAACCTGAAAACGTTATAATATTAAAAAATATAAATTAATTATAATTTTTTCAGATAGTAACCATCTAAGAAGGATGTTAATAAAGATGTTACAATTACTGAGATTATAATCTGGGATTAACAATAAGTCACAAAGTGTTTTTTAATTTTGTATCCAGATACATCAAATTCTGTAAAGTGTTTCCTTTCAACATATTTTATATGTACTAAAAAAAAAATTACTTAACATAGTGCGATCTTTTTTTGAAAGCCTTTTAAACAAAAGTTTGAAAAAGTTTTGCTAAATGAGGCGTTAGAAAGGTTTTAAATTTGTATGCTTCCTTTTTTGAAAGCAAGATGCTTGTTTTTGCATCAAGCTAAAGTTTGGACAACAAAATCTGTCAAACTCATTATTGAACTTTCACTAATGCTATTCTTTTTTTTAATATAATTTCTACAACGAAAACTTTGTTTTTCATAAAAATGTTTTTTACTATAAGGTTGTAACTTTTATTTCGAAAATGTTATAAAATGTGTAAATAAATCTAAATATTATAACTCGTTCAAGTACATTAAACCGAAATTACAATATTTTAAAATAATCGATTTTTGTTTATTAAATATATATATATATATTATCTGAAAATATATATATATATTATCTGAAATTTTCAAACGATTTGGAAATTTTATTGTAATTTATTGGTTTTCTTTGAAAAAAATGAATACTGAAATTTAAACTATGGATTATGCAAATAGAAGTTTTATATGTTATTCGGAAAATAATAAATTGTTTGCGTGTAAACAAGTTGCGTGTTCATCAGATATTATCAAAACAAATGTTGTTTTGCACCAATATTTGTGTTCGTGGAGCTTATTTATTTACTGAAACAATATACTAAACAAACATTTATAATTACTTCTATGTCTTCTAAATGTTAAACCCATCTTGTTGTTTTTTGTATAACTCAAATTTAGATGACGTATTTTCAAACAATAATATTTTTACCTTTTTGAAAATTGTATCTTTCCAGATGTGTAAAATTTATTCACTTTAATATATATTTATTTGATCATATGAATATTGTTATTAAAACCAGAAATTCTACTAACGAATAGATTACTCTTAATAAAATCAATTAAAGAAGAAACAGTTAAAAATGTGCTTTATCTTGCAATTAAATTTTTTAATTCCCTTTCAGAAACTCTAAAAGATAAAAAAAAAAGCCCAAGAATATTTTTAAGACATCTAAACTTATCGATATTGATAATGTTAATCTATTTTTTTAGTATAGTGATTGTTTGTAAATTGTTTTCGAATGTACTGTTTTAGTGTATTGCCGATGTTTTAATGTTTTGATCCAGTTTTAATGTTTCGATATTATTTTAATGTAGTTTAATTCAAATTAATTTATATATGTGTTCGGCTCTTTTGGTCACTTGGTCACCCTGTCTGTAGTCTTTGTTCAATAAACAATACACCCACTGATGCTCACGCAAATTTTGCAATTGCAAAGTTGTTTCCCCTGCTTGGATATATAAATAATTTTTCTAGTATACGCTCTTTTTTGTTAATTAATTGTAAAGAGCTAGATTGTAAGTTAAACTAAAAACCTTAATCAAAAACATATTATAAAGTTTGAGTGTTTATATTAAATTTAAAATTGGTTTCATTGCTAGAAAGAATGAAGATCCCTGGGAGTAATACAACATATATGATAATCAGGGGATAAATGAGTGATATTACTCAGTGTCGCAACATTGCATTAAAACTGGAATATGAAATTGGATTACTTGAAAAATATTTTTTTTCTTCTTCACAATTTTCAATTTGTTTATGCATTTTTTTACGAATTGATTAAATAAATAATTTAATTTTGATATATCCGAAATATTCCTCTACTAAGTCACAATCACTTTGCAAAATTAAACAGAAACGGAATAGAAAAAGAAAGCTTATACTACGAAGCAAGTTTGTCTTAGATACGACAAATCAATATCACATCACTTTCATCAAAGTCACAAATCAAGTTTCCAAACAAAACGTTCATTAGGAAATTTAATTCAATTTCAATGTGTTGGTTTCACGTACTATTGATAAATCTTCATAAAATCCTCGTCAGAAAACACAATGTTTCTTTGTGATTACACTTTTATTATACTCACTCATAGTTCCGTACGTCATGTAGCATTGTTCACTGAAACTGTTCAATGACTGTTCAAACTGAACAATGTTCAGTCTGATTCCGATTCATTGATTCAGTCTGATTCCGATTCATTGATTCAGTCTGATTCCGATTCATTGATTCAGTCTGATTCCGATTCATTGACGGATTGTTATGCTGGTTCCAAAGACGAAACGAGCTCTTTAACGAATTGAAAAACGAGCTCTTTAGCGAATTGAAAAACGAGCTCTTTAGCGAATTGATCAACGGATTTATTTAAATCCTGTAATTATTACGGATTTATTTAAATCCTGCATTATTTAATATGTCTTTCACCAATCACAAAAATGGATATATCATAAGGATTGAAAAAATTTCTAAAATAATGATGTAATATCTAAAATATGAAGTGTAAACATAGAACAGCGTGTTTTGTCGTATTATTTTGATTTGTGTGGAAAGGTAAAAATAAATGTAATAAATGCATTAACTCATGTACAAATCTCAATATGTGCAAATAAATTTTCAATGGGTTTGAAACTTATTTTGGACGAATAAAATAGATCTGTGGAAGAAAATTCACTGATGTAATAATCAAATTTTCAGAAATTTTGGGATAAACACATTTTGAATGATTCATCCGCATATATCGTAGCCAAAATACAAAACCAAATGTTGTGTTATCAGGTGGGTTTTTTCAGGCCCATGGCAGACACTATTTTGTTCCCCCATACGAAAACATGACCCTCCGAAGGGAACTCATCAAAAGATAGAAGCATACATTTCAGTCCGATAAAATACATCACAACGTTCCACAGATTATATGGCCATTATACGAGCTCAAAACTACATAAGCTACAATCTTACAATTATTATGTTACAAAGTTTAAAATTACATAAGTCACTGAGTTTAAAATGGTTATAAGGTGTTAAAAAGAATATAAGTTTACACTGATCCAATTATAAGAGTTTTTTACGTAAACAAAATACTTTACTTCTAAAATATGTTTCCCAAATCTCAGATACAGATTATTTTTAAATTGAATATTCCTATGTAAAAATGAAATATATGTCCATCAAAATATAATGGAATTATATTGCATATATTTTTTTGGGGTAGTCTTAAAGTCTTAACAATGCAAAAGCTCTCACACCCATCATAAAAGAAAGACGCAGCTCAGCGTCGTGACTGCTGCTCTTCTGCATCGAAAATCCCAAAAGGCAATTCAAACACAAACGAAGCAATTCGAATCAAAACACCAAAATCAAAAACATCCTTCCGTATGCAAGAAACGACTCTGCGCGCCATTCCGCCCCCCCGACCCAACTCGAGACATAAAAAGAAGCAGCTAAGAACCTTGCCCTCACGTAAATTCAACCCTGTAACAAGCTTAATCTAAAACCCTCGCAAAAACCCTGAAATTTCTTCTCTTAATGGCATCAGGCTGTTCCAGTGGAAGAGGGAGGGGGGTGGGGGTGGGGGCTTTGACAGCTCCCGCCACCTTCTAAAGGGGCAGAATTCGAACGAAAGACAATTGTTTACCCCTCCAAACGAGATTTACAGATATAGGGGCGGAAAGGGGTGGGGCAAAAGAGGAAACGAAAGAAAAATAGTCGAATGGTTTGTTTTCGTTTGGCTTTTTGTTCTGGGTTGTACTCGTTAATGCAATAGCCACTACTAGTGATAGAGATAAATGGAGGCTGTCATCGCATCAGCCATTTTTAGTCCCTGTTTAGGTGACACGATAGTTAGGGATTCCTTGTATATTGTGGAATTTATTTTAGTCGGTTCTATATATGTTATTAAGTTTAGTTATGGCACATGCTATACTTGCCATTTATAAGGGAGTTTAAATGACTTATTAATAACAAAATATGATATTTCAGAAGCCAGAAATGTGTCTATAAAATTTATAGAAATGGTGTGGATAAATGGAATTGCCCAACTTTAAATTTAACCGGAATCGAAAGTGGGATTTGGATTTAGAATTGTGAAGCAAACACATTTGGGAGTCACCCAATAATTAATAATTATAGCTATCCCTACAACACAATTGACTGTGTACTAACTTTGTATGGCAGCGGTTGTAAAATTCAAATACATTTTTTCTAAATGTTTTATTCGCAAATAAATTTATATTAGAATACAGTGCGAGTGATATTTCTTAAAAAAAGTTTTATTGTGTATTCTTTAAAGAAAAAATATAAATGTGTCTGGTGAAAAAGTATTTTTCAACTTATATTCATATTTTGGATGACATTTAAAAAATCCCGTAGAAACGATCAAAAATTATCAATTTATAGTAAAATAGTAACTAAAAATTTGTTAGTTACTATTTAATAGTGTCTACATATTATCAATTCATATTATTTGCAAATTACTAATATAAATTATATAATGTAACATTGTTATTCACTGAATGAAATAAATCCTTATAATTCAATATATTATAAACATATCAAACATTATTTTTTTAAAGAATTTTATCAAAAGAAGTAAGTTTACATTAACAAATCAAATGTATTTAGTTTAGATTTCCTTTAATAAAATAATAACAAAAAAATGTATATTTTAATTAAATCCCCATTGAATAACTTGCAAAATAAATATTCATATATTATTTGTAAATATTATTCAACTTGCAAGAATCACACAAAAACTTGTTTTTTATTACAAAGCATTAAACACTGAATTATTATTTGCTTGTCTTATAAATATTGTCCTTACTCCAGAGTGGATTCAATTTTAAAATCGACACTGCTTTACAAAATAAAATCAGTTGTTGTTTACTCAGTAGTTTTTTTATCAATATTTGCATGCATCGAGTTTCTAAATCCCTGAACACTCTTCAAGAATTTAAGATATAGTTTGTATTTAAGACAACCTACAGAGCAAAAACTACGACATCCAAACTAACTTTAAAGGCAGCGTGCAGGATATAATCTCCTAGAAGAAATACCAGTAAAAATAAGATCGTATTTGCGATGTTCCCTTGTATCCCCAGTAGTCGAAAGCAGATGTCACAAACTAATCAAAAATGTAGCGAGGCTTACGGGCAGGTCGAATCCCAACAGGTATTCTGTTCGTACTTTTTGCCGATTTCTTTTCCTTTACAGAAGGCGGTTTGGGGGGAAGGGAGCTTCCCCTGGGAAAGACCACGTAAATTTATTACTGAAACTCACTGGAAAAGTCATGGTCGGTACAGATCCGTTGGCAGTGCATTTAATCTAAAGGGAACTAGAATGCTTATGGAACAAATGTTTAGGCTTAACTCTTTGCTTAGATTCTTATTTTCTTAGAAGGGTAATTCGATTAATAATAGTTTTATTGTGCTATCAATAAATGTTCAAGTAAAAGTTAAATGCTAGTTTGCATTTAAAATTTATATTTGTATAAAACATTTATTTATTAAAAATATAATAGTGCAAATTATATAATTGTATATCAACATGAAATGCACTATTTAAGTGATTTATTCAAATACTTGATTTATACACATAACAAGAATAATTTTAATGTAACTAAAAAACATTAATAGTATTATTCAAATAATTTTTGAACACAAATATTTCACCATTAAATATTTATTATACCACTTAAGGGTCATCCGCACTATTTAATATATATATTATAGCTAGATAATAGTATTTATGATATTTTGTATTTTTTGGGAACATTAACTAGATCAAAATGAATGTTTTAATGCTAAAAAAAGGTTAAGAACAATTGTTGGAGGTTTGTTTTTATCTATTTTTGTTGCGAATGCATCGCATATAACGAATGGCATTTCGTAAACTTTAATTATTCTTTAGAATATATCTTAAATCGCTTTGAAAGATTATCTTTTCAGATATGGTATAAAATGAGTAATTATAATAAATTATCGAGTATCTTTTAGCTGTAAAATATATAAATTGTCTATATATATATATTTCTTTATATAAATTTCCTTCATAAAACTAGTTTCAAATTATTTACGTATGACAGAACATTATGTTAGCTAATATTTTTTTGTATTATACATGAAATTGTATTTGGAATTATCTTAACAAGAAATATTGTAAAAATGTTCTTTTTAAAATGTTTGAATGCATACCTGTTAAATGCATTTCCTTAGAACAAAATGTAAGCAATATATTTAATCATCATATCCGTTTGTGAATATAATACATGCGTTGGATAACATTTCATTAATAAAACGGCCAGAAAAATGCGAACAGCGTAATTTAATTATGGTTTGTTTACCCTAATGAGGTCATCCTTTGTGTTACGACATCGGGTGTCTTAATGGCTCACAAGCACCTCCATCATTGTTTTAAATGGCTTCATTACGTGTTTGTGGAAACAATGTTCATCGTGTATATGAGAAAATGCTACGGATGGAATTTTATTGTAAAAGTGTAATTATAAAAATATAAATTAACTAAATGCATATATATCTTTCTTTTAACATTTTGAAACTATTAATATGATTATGACGTTGAAGAAGCTTAACTTTCAGAGCTCAGATTGTAAAGGTGGTGGAGAAATAGTATGGACACTTGTATGATAATGAGGTGTATCCAGACCATCCAATACTGAAATTGTCGTCTGATATCTGGGAAGATAGGCTATCATTCTATCAGGACACCAGCAGTTGCGTTGGCTATATGAGCCAGATAAATGTCATCATAACTTGTCGTCTACTGAGACGTGCAAATAGGTGAATCACTGGAGACGGTCTTGAACCATCTTAACGAAAACAATAAATTTGTGAACACTTTGTCAATTATTATGACAGCAAATTCAGAACATGGTTAAAGCTTATCTTAAAACCAAAGAAGTGAAGAAACTTAAATGTTAACAGAGTCATGTATGCGTATGTTGAAGTAAGATAGTGTCTTGGAATGGAAATATAACAACTTATACAACTTGCGTGATGAGTGCATGCCTCCAGGAAATGTATCAGCCGAAGTCATTCAATGGGAACAACATGCTATGAACATTTATGGAGGAATGACTACTCCAAAGTATTAGTGGTACCATGAACTAGTTTGGTGCATACAAAATGGACAGAAAACTATTTTACAATGTGTAATAACATAAAATATTATTATTTAATTACTAAGATTGACATGCGATCGTAAATAAGAATAAGCATTGCATTGTGTATCTTATATTATTTTTACCCGGAACGTATTTTTTCCTGTTGAGTCGACACATAATATGCTGAGACATCTAACTTAATTAAACTAGAAACACTTTGGAAAGACATTCATCAATTTAAAAAGTATATTTTATGTGCGAAGACACAATGCTAAGACAAATTCGCCAGACCTCCGGAACATGGAAAGATTGTAAAAAGTAGGTAAAAGATTTAAGATTGCTTAACTACCATTAATCAGTTAACATCTTCAAAGCAAGAAATATCCATTATATTTTGCCTTCATGATACTTTCGTCTAAAACAGAGAGAAAATCACTCAAAATTTGAGTGTCCAATTGTTGATGCTTTAGCATTGAAAGTCAATACAGTGTTGTGTTGAGCCGAGTCCTGTGAGGACACAAAAGTCCGTCCTGTATGCGGAGGCACCTGTCCATTGGTCATTTTAGGTAATTTATATGGTGTCGGCTTGGCCTTCATTGGATGCTCCATCGAACACTTTCATTGGCGATCCATGGACGAAATTGTCACCTAACTTAAGTTTACTGAGCACCATGGCTCCCTTAAGTCTAACGCATTGTTGAAATACCTATTCACTTGGTTTTATGGTGAGGCATAGAAAAGAGGGTAAAAGATTTAAGATAGAATCCTTGCCATCTGAGTAGGGAATTTGTGTGGGAAAGTGAAGGTTGCAAATATTGCAAGATATTTCCTCGTCACATATTGGTCATTTTTTCTGAAAATAAAAATAATTAATTATTTTAGAACGCTGGACGTGTAAACTAACTTCATCTTAAAAACCAAAACAAGAGATTTGCCGTTGAAAACGCATTTCTCACTGATACAGCAAAACTCAAATGTAAGTTATTTGATGCATATTCCTACGATGAACAATAACTAAGTTTGTGTATTTCTTATGTAATCTAATTTATCATTTAAAGTCAAATCTAGTCATTTTCAATGCATCGATATTTTTAGATTTCTTTTAGATTATCTGTATTTCATTTTCGAAAAAAATAAAATAATTATATTTCATTGAAATACAGAAGAAAAAGAGTAATTTTACACATGCATAAAATCCGAAATAAAACAAAATCATTTAGAATTCAAATATCTGATAAAAAAAATTAAGGAAAACATCCACACAAAAGGATCCCATTACAATCTTTACGCTCCGAGATCTCCCAACATCCGAAGCAAGGCCGAAGAAAGACTCGAATTTCGGCTCGGCGCACTGCTGCGAACGTCTTTAAAATTGAACAAAGAAACCATGGCGAAAATCTCATTCTACAAACTCGTTAATCCCTTCGTCTTCTTTTAGGGCATTATTCTTCGCCATTCACAGCGAAGGGTGCGTTTATTTTACCCGGGCACAATGGGACTTCCACCATGAAATCACGAGGGCCCGCCCTTTTTACGAGCGCAACGGCCGCTAAAACTGCAAATTAAAACCCATTGCGAGCGCAGTTAATTCTTTTTAAGGGGTGGCCATTCCCACTTTAAAGTCCTATATCCCTTTTAATTTATTTCCTATCCTCGAATTCCCTATTTTTTCCCCAGCGATCTAAAAAGGATCTCCACTGGAGAATAAACTCTCTCGGAAATGTCTGCTTTGTTCTCTTGGCTGGTTGTAAAGTGTGGGTCCATTGAATGGGATGGCTGAGATAGTCCAACCAGACAGATTGTATCTGATGCAAACAATGGAAGACAGATTGTGGGAGGCAGTTCTATGGCATAAAACGAATTATTTCGAGAGAGTCTTTTTTGAAATATGTGTGAGAAGAAATAATTTAATAACGATCCAATGAATGTTTCGAAACTAAATAAATTCAATTTTGTGTTTGTTCGCATAATTGAGTCTCAAAGCTCTTAATGGTATTTTCAGTGATATATAAGAGATTTCTATTAGATATGTTTTCACAGAATGATTTCAAATTAGATAAGGATAATAATGTAAAACAAAAATTATAATATTGGACAATTTATTATTTTTTCCCTAAGTAAGGTTTTTGTAGAGAGCGTGTGAAGACGTGGTTGTAAGATTCAGACAGCTCCACCTTTTCTGATTTACACTTTCAGTTATTCTTATAAAGAACAAATGTCTCTATCGATTGCAGTGAGAAGCAGACATGCCTAAGCAATCCTTATAGAGATATAAATGTACATTTGTTTCATATGATGCAATTAATGTAGAAACCGTCCAGAACAATTTAGGAAACTGGAGTGTCTGAGTCTTAGACCCATGTCTTCATATCGTCGCACTGATACTACAGCTAGAACCAATACTAGGAATATTAAGGTATTGCAAGCAATTACATAAAATGTGTTTATGTAATTACATGTAATACCTTAATCTTCCTTGCAATTTTGAAAGATTTCATATGACCAAAACAACACTTGATTTGTAATTTTTGAAAATTTCATATGACCAAGACAACACTTGATTTGTAACTTTTGAAAATTTCATATGACCAAGACAACACTTGATTTGCAATTTTAGAAAATTTCTTATGACCAAGACTTGATTTGCCATAATACTTTCCCAACTTCCCCATCACGACCACATTGAAACGAGGGGTGCTCGACGTGTGCCACCGCACAGGGCTCTGATCTTTTAGAGGAGGTCTTGCACATCCAAAAAATATCATAAAAGTAGTTTAGAGGGGAATAAGTTCTCATTCTTTAAAAAAATCTTTCCTTCAAAAATTCTGCATAAAAATATTGGACTCTGCTCTCAACTACAAAATAATAAAATTGAAGTCAAATAAAAATAGTTTGATTTTTTGAGGGTTGAGGTAATTTTATCACTCCAAACTTAATATCCCTTGGTTAGTTTTGCACAGAGCTCCGCGGCAGCTACTGACGGTCCTGCTCTGAGGACATTCCGTCTGTAACTGATTTAAGGTTAATATACCCAGCAAAAAAAGTCAGCATGAAACCTTCATCATAATTGTTAGGTTTTTTGAAAGTTTTATAAAGGATATTGAAACAAAAAACTGCAGTTTTTTTGAAGTTTTTAATTTTCCTGCATAAAACCTTTAAACTATCTGCATTTTTCCTTTATTATTAAAAATTGAAGGTTTTTTACAGGTTTTTATGAAGGGTTTTTGCAGTTTTTTTGAAGGACATTGAAACAAAACCTTTAATTTTATAGATCTTCAAAAAAACTGCAGTTTTCCTGCATAAAACTTTCAATTTCAAAATTTTGATGAAGGTTTTATGCTGACTTTTTTTGCTGGGTATCCATATAATGATGGAGCAAAAGCATTGTATTTTAACCAAAAATATTCAAGAAATAAGATCTATAGCAGCAAAACCAGTCGCAGAGTTCGTCTGGTTTGGGTGATTTCCTTAAAGTTGTTACAAGTAGGAACAACCCTTTTTACATATTATCAACTCATATAAAATCATACTTATTTCTCTTGAATTATAGATCACCAATCTCACATTTCCTAATTGAAATTTTCACTCCAAACAAAAAAAAAATCAACCATTACTTTAATTAAAACACACATTTTAATCAGCACAACCGGGTCACGGAAACACTTCCCAGGTGAAAAAAAAAAGTACAGAACCCTAATTAAAAAAAAATACAAATCGAAAAATACAAATAAAAAAATACAAATCCCTCCCATGAGCAATCAACTTATCAATTACTAGGGAACTAATTAATTGCAACAGCGAAAAATACACGAATCCGTTCTATCCTGCGTAACTCTATCGGCCAACACGTGCCCTGAATGTTTGATGGAATTTTGCTGATTCTATTTTCCGAAGACAATTCGAACGCTGCTGTCTCTGGGGGCCGCAAAGGGCATTTTTAAGGCCACTGATTGCATTCGGAAATTAAATTGTCTGCCAGTCCCCTTCAACGGAAATGTCATATTAGTTTAAATATTTTTGTTTGACGCCGCTCTTAGGTGGTGTATGTGTGTGTGTGGATTCGGTGCTGATTTCCGATGTTTAAATTAAGGAATGGTCCGTGAGTTAAAGGGACACACGGCAAATGTTTGTGTTGTGTGAGGTTCTTTGGGTGTGTGTGGAATAATGTGTCTAGAATTGTATTGGGCGCATTAGATTAACGCATTTACGTTTGATTACATTTTGCTTTGAACTATTAAAGTGTATTCGGATTTAAAACTGAAGTATATTTGTTTCTATAAAGAATATATAACAATTAAGTTTCATTTATTTTACATCATTGTATTTTCCTTGTAATAAAATTATATATTTATATAGTACAGCTTTTTTCAAATATTTTGTGAATTATTATTGTAATATAATAGACATTTAAAAAAAATATCCTTATAAACACGAATATCAACATAGACAAACATCAAAAATAAAATTTGGGTTTAAAATGTACGTTATCAATAAAAAAATTAATCAATAAAAAGTTATTATTTATGTATTTTTCTATTTATGCATTCTTATTTATAGGTAATATAAGCTTAAAAATTATAAAAATATTAAATGATGAAATTAGAATATTATAAATATTAATATAAATAAAATATAAATAATAAGATAAATAAAATATAAATAATAAGATAAATAAAATATAAATAATAAAATAAATAAAATATAAATAAAAAGATAAATAAAATATAAATGATAAGATAAATAAAATATAAATAATAAGATAAATAAAATATAAATAATAAGATAAATAAAATATAAATAATAAAAATAGAAAATTACAAAAAAATAAAATATTTGGTTTAAAATACCCTTGAGAAGAGAAAAAAAAACTATAAATTACATAAAATAATATCAAAAAATTCGCATCATTCTATTAACTCTTAAAACGTGATTTGTTTAATCACTGAATAAATATTCCCCACCTAATTTTCTGTTTATTGGACTAACGTCACAATTAAACGTCACAATCCACATGTTTACAAATAGGGATGATAAAAGGATTATAGTAGATATTTCACATCATACAATATGGCAATACATATATGACAATGACTTAAGATATTGTAAAAACAATTATTTCTATTTTCAGAATACCAAATAAATTGTTTGATATTCTAAAATTATTTCAACAAAACACAATAATTTAAAATCTATAAAAATCCGTAAACTGAACAATAAAAAATCATATTACATTTAGTTAGTTTAAATTATATATTTTAAGTTATCGTAATTGATAATTTATTTAATTAAACCTTCTTATAACAAATATAATATTCAGCAACAAAAAAACAACGTTTTATTCCTCCCCCTTTCCCCCCTCAACACAAGTAAAGTCTGTCGCTGTGGAATTCTCAGTTACCCAAAAGGGAAATTAGGGAGAAAAAAATCCCTATTATGTGCCCTTAAATTAAACACATCACGCTTTTAGGGGTTAATCAATTGCCGATGCATGCCGCGATAACCCTAAAGTTCTCCCGTTTAAAATTCCAAGAATAGCCGGTGATGGAAAATCCCGATGGAGAATTTCGAGCACTGATTGCAAATAAATCTAAAGCAAATAAAAATCAAGAGGAGCCATTTGGATGGAGGAGTGACAAACAACAGTGGAATTTCTATTAAATCGGTGCTTGTTTTTTTAGGGAAAATTAAATACCAAAAAGAACTGAATGTTTATTGGGTTTAAGGCCATTTCTTATCAGAGTTTAGTTAGCTTTTTTTTGTTTTTAAAATATATAATCTGAAGAAGTATCATATTAAAAAGAATTGTTGGTATTTGTTTGATAAGTAAACTGCAGGATCGATCCAAATAGCACTATTTGCAAAAATAAGAGAGGAAACTAGAGAATGCTTGCGAGAAATTAATTTTTTTGTAAAGGTGAAACATTTTAAAATAAAGGCTGCCGTTGGGTCATATACTTATATGTATATGTAATTTTAGTTAGATGATAGGCTTTCACTTGTCTTGTTAACATTACATTAACTAATGATATTATTACATGCCATGTATGTGTTTTTACGGATATTGAAACAATATCTGCAAAAAATAT
Organism: Troglohyphantes excavatus; assembly: GCA_963932185.1. NCBI lineage: Eukaryota > Metazoa > Arthropoda > Arachnida > Araneae > Linyphiidae > Troglohyphantes > Troglohyphantes excavatus. Next base: position 2,497,693 of record OZ010675.1, on the reverse strand, counting down.
AATTAATTTTTATTTGTTTAAATGATGTTCAATAAGTATATACGTATTATTTCTCAAAAAATAGTTTTCTTTTCGTTATTAGTAAAGCAAATAATAGAGGAAAGAACTTCCTTTATCATGTATATAATAAAAAATGCAGTCATACATACTTATCGAAAAGTGATTACTTAAATTCAATAAATAAAGTTGTTAATTGCTTTTTTTAGTTATTGAAAAAACATAATTATATAAAATTTTATTTTAGATATGAGTTTTGTTGTAACTACGCAAAGAATATATTATCATTTAGTCAATAATAAGTATAATGTATTATTTTAACAATTTTCAATAGTAATTACTACTGGGTTGATTAATGCATTCACTATTAATATTATTAAAACAGTTTAAATATAATAATAAATGTTTATCAGAAACAATATTTAAATGTCATGTTATTTAATATTTTGTAATAAACAATAAAACATGTTTCCAACATAAACTCAAACATTGATTTTCCATGTTTATTTATTAAAGGTTGCAGGTGATTGCAAACTGTACACTTAAACTGTAAGTTTTCCGCATACTGTGGATTTTTTTTCCGATTTTGCTTTTTACAATCAAATTATTTTTGAAAAACAATGTCTTACTCATTACCTTAAAGTTCATTAAAATACAGTTTATTGAGTAATATACTGTCAAAATATATGTGCAAATTGACTACTCAATAAAGGAAAACAATATTTCTTAATAAAATATGTGTTTGTAAATTTTCAAATAAATGTTACTTTATTATCCAAGTATAAATGATTTTATTAACATGGCTCATTTCCTAAATGTATTTGAATAAACTAGGATTTTATTAATACAATTAATGCAATTATGCATACACAATTAATTTCCTCAGTCAAATATCTATAAATACAAAACTCTAAACAAAACACTTTTTTATAAAAATAGATCGCCACGGCATCAAATGTACAAATACATTTATAAATGACCTCATATTTATTATACGCAAAAAATGTCAGTTTTAAAAGCGAGACCCAAGCTCCGAATTCCTAAATGTTTCCTGTTTTTTCAGATGTTTATGTACCATTTATCACGCATTATCATGCAACAATCGTCATTTACTCAAAATATTATTTTAAACTGTTGGTCACGTTTAAAATGCTAAGGCTTTGTAAATAATTAACTTAAAACTAAACTGTTAATAGTTTTTGACACTCTAATATTCGTTTTATAAACTTATGAATAGCTTTTTTTAAAATTTAGACATTTAAACATTATTTTTTACGAAATTATTAAACAACAAAATTTGAATATTTTTTGAGTAGTGAATTTAAAATAAGTTTTTTAAAACAATTAAAAACACAAATCTGCAAAAATATATTCACACGTCTGTAGTATATACTGTAACGTTATTTATCATTATTTTTTTAAATATTAAAAATTGAAAGAGGAGTAGTGTTTTTTTGAAAAGTATATTTAAGCATAAAAAAACGAAAAAAATAACAACAATAAATTTTAAAATATATTTTTGCTTTTGATTATTGTTCAGAAAAAGATGTTCTATTAACATAAAAATGGGTATTTCTGAATTCATCAATAAACAAATTAGGATTTGTGGCTCGGGTCTCCCTTAAACTAGAAAAAAGTCAATCAATAAAATATTTTGCAGTAGAAAAGCCACCATTGAGAAATGCACAGTTTGTTTTAATTCCCATTTTCCTCTAGGAGTCATTCCAGTACTTTAATTAGTAGTTGGAAAATACAACCTCCGAAACAAGTCCAAAATTCGTTTGCAGTTAGATTCCTCTAGGGGCGCAGCAAACACATTGGGTTTCGGCTCAAAATACCCCCTTTTTTTGCGAAAGACGAAGGGACAAAAAATTAAAATGGGACTTGGGAGCATAAAATATTAGTGGCCGAGAGGGGGAGCCGCGTTTCGTTTCTGTGGTTATTAGAGATGAAATAAATTAAAATGAATAAATTTATGGGGAGGATATTTACGGGGAAAAAATGTTCCGTAACAAGTTTGAACTTTAATTATACGCTTGTGGCTAGATTAAAGTAAACACGTTCTGAAATGGGTGGTTTATGGAGTCTTTTATTGTACTTGTTTAAATGAATAAAAGTCGATTAAAATATTTTAAATAAATGTTCTTTAAAAATACCTTACATGAACGTTCTTTAAAAACTTGTTGTAAAATGTATAAACACAATAATGTTTATTTAATATCAGTATATCAAATATTGTTAATATTAGTTGTGATTTCCAATTTTGCCATATCTCACTTAAAATTGTTTATAAATTCCAACAATATTTGATTGTCAGATGTTGATAGATGCGCAATGTTTCAAAGTATTTATCATAAATACGCAATCTACATCTTTAGTGTTTCATAAATCTTAGGAGTAAATATTGACAAAAATCATGTTTTCTTAAGAGAAAAAGTTGCATGGAAACTATCCTGTACACTGTAAAAACTATATTTACTTAAAAATGAGTACCTGAACCTACTCGGGTTTCTTTGAGTACAATTACAACGTAAATGAGATATAATGTACTCAAATTTAAGCAATCGACTTTCCTAAACTGAGCAGTGTGATTTAATGTTGTTAATATCAGCTTCTGTTCAAACCATTTTAACAAAGCGACCTGACACACATAAAACATCTGCTCAGAAGAATGTTTTCAACTTCATTTGATGTCGATTCCTTAAATGAAAACTGAGTTATTACAACACAATTATCTTACTTCCCATTATTTTGGCACACCATCTGAACATTTATTATGTGCACGTTTTTGAGTACATGTCTTTTTCAAAAATTAAACTTCGGTATTCGGAGCTATGATAAGCCCATAATGTACACAAAAATTAGTGCATTTTACTTATTTTTGAGTACCTTTCTTTAACAGTGTAGTTTAGTTTTGGACTAGGAAATGAACAATTAATTTAAATACAATTACTATATCAAAATACTTTTGCATAAAATATTTATAAAATATTATTAATACTAAACCAACTGATGTAATATTGTATGTACTAATTATATAAGTTAAATAAAGTATATTACAATAACGTATATTTACATAAGATAATTTTAATTGAAACTTTATTTTTAAATAATCACTATTCTTTACCGCATTAGATAAATTTCATTCTTTTCGATTTTTCATTCGTTGTTATTTTTATTCCTGTCAAATCAAACATTTTAATTAGATTGTTGTATTCAATTTTTGTTGTTGTTATTGGTACACTATTCAATGCAGAACAATTGCCATTGTATTTTACTTTCTTTCATCCGAAAACATTTTCACAATGGTATTTGGATGGCAGTTACCTGAAAAACATTCTTCCGCTAATATAGCTTTACTCCGGAATGTTTTACTATATATTAAATATAAATTACAAATATTTGAACCGAACGATTCTCAATATTAACCCATATATGTAGCACTTTAACAAATGCATGTCTATTAAATATATTATTAAATATAGTAGTTTATTTATAGATATATTAGTTTTAACCAAACATCCCAAAATATGGATTATTGAAAGTATATGATATTTATATGTGTTTTACGTTGTCGAATACCAAATATTTTAATCCTTGTATGCTCATCAAACCATGTATCGACGAGTATCTGAGTATAATATTTTGAGTTAAAACTTCTTGAGCAGAAATTTATAACATCCGCATTTTACAACTAATTCGGAAAACCAATTTTATGCATTTGTGGCTTATAATATCAGATTATATTTATACTTTTGGGTTTTCAATAAAATTCTGTATTATCGTGTACTGCATATTTTATTCCTACATATAAGTTAGTTTCATTTTGTTCTTTACATTTTATATCATAATGAACACACATATATATAATCCTAATTCAATTTAATGGATCTAGTACCCTTATTAAAAAAACAAATATTATGACGTTATATGATGTACCTGTCAGTTGTCTTAGTTGACAATAATATAAATCAAACAATTTTTCCGCTATTTAAGTTTTTAACGAAGTTAAGTTATTTGTCATTTTATAAAAATCACATTTAGTTTTGTTTTTTACATTTATTGCATTTAGACATATATCCCACTACAGATTTGTTAGGGTGTTCACATAACATACGACTAATTTTTTAAATATCTATAAATAAATATTTTGTTTGCCAATATTATAATATAGGTTAAATTATAATTCTTCATTGTGTTTGCTCATAAATATCACTATCAATACACGAGACGTATTATAGTAATTGAAATGAATAAATAATGTAATTTCATAGTTGCTAGACAAATATCAATTCTTCGGCAAGGAAAATGCTTTATATTTTTAATACAGGAAAGTGAAATAGACTCTTATTCCCCAGCCTCCCGGCCGTTTAACGCCTCCGGAAATATGATGGAATCTTGTCATCGAAGTACGACATAAATTCCAAATCTTGACAGGAAGACGGTGTATATAGCCGATCATAAAAAAAACCACGTGCAGCGGGAAAAAAAATGCAAAAGGTTATAACTTTTTAGAGAAAGAAGCAAAATCCCCCCTGGAGGGCAGAGAAAACATAGCCATTCTCATTTTGCAAATGGAACGAAACCTATAAATAATAAATAAAAAAATCCACCCCCCTCCCCCATTGCCAAAACTGGAAACACATCAACGGGACGCGGGAAAATATGCAAAAGCGAATCGATCGAATTTCTTTTTCACATATTTCTGGAAAACAAGGAGAGAGAGAGAGTAGATAAGGAAAAGAAAAACAACACCGTTTTCTATGGAGGGAGAATATTTTTTTCCCCTTTGCTGTAACGGAATAAAGTAGGTCCACATGCCGATTTTAACAGCGGGAACAAAGAAAGCAACGAAAACATTATTCGGTTGCAGAAAATACCGACGGGGAGATCGTTCATATCGATGCACTTCATTTCGGAATCGAAATCGACAATCGATATGGGACGGGTCTGAATCGGAATATAACTGCCACGAGCGGGCATTAAAAACAAGAAAGGGAGAGTGTTTATTTTGTTGAGGATGCTAAATAAAACATTCAATTTTGTTTTTTGTGTTTGGAGTAGAATACAAATAGTTTGTCGAGTTATTATTGTAATGCGTTTCTCCGTGCATCTATTAACGTAGTAACTGAGAAAAATATTTTTAAAGAGTTTTTTTCAAAAAAGTTGCTTGGGTTGTTTTGCTTTTGTAAATAAAACGTTTGATTCTAGAGGAAAAATTTTAGAATCCTAACATGGTAATTTTTTTGTGTTAACATTCTTTGGCATTGATACTATTGCGCATTATTAAATATAATTCATATGATTGCTTAAGCTTACAATTCTTTTTGATATTTCTTTTCAATATAAATAAATAATTTACCTTTGTGTGGTGTCTTATTATAATTAATATTATTGTTGTCGTTTATCAAATTAGTAAATAAGTATTCGTTTTCTAATAATATCATCTCGAATTTTAGTGAGTCTAGACGTTTTTCACAGCTTTCATCTTAATAATATGTATAATTAATTTTGTTATATATCCATAGTGTCATATACAAACATTATTGTTCATTTTTAGAGTATTTAATTTGATTTTTGACGTCATTATTTCAGAGTTTAAAAAATAGGGTTCAAGTACAGTAAATATTTTCCATATAAAGGACCCTTAAGAGATCAATAGAAGAAGGTTGTTTGAACGAAATGTCGTTGTAACTATATGAAAAATGTTATAAAAAATATAATTAGCAGTTCAGCAACGAACTAATTAACTTTCTGTGACGGTATATATAAAGGTAGGGCTGCTATAACGAGGGAATGTTGTGAAGAGGGCCTACTGGAAGTGTTTATGTTTACATTAACCCTCTGACGGAGATGGAAGATGAACGGCCAATGTGTTTAAAAATACATATAAACTTTAAATTCATAAAAATATTCGTTGTTAAAATATTTTTACATTCAAATCTAAAGCGTTCTGTTGTTTTTTGGAAACTATATCCATTATAATAATAATAATAATAAATATGTATAATATATATGAATTGAAAATATAAAGCACTGAGAAATGTTTTCTAACCACTCAGAGGGACCCATATTAAAAAAAAATCGATAACTATAAATAAAAATGATCATTGACATAAGATACATATGTATTTATATATATGCACTCCTCAAAATGGGCTGTTATAGTTAAAAGCATGTAACAATGTTTTAATAAAAACTTATAAACTCAATGTAATATAAGTTATCCAATTAAAACCCCTAACTCATGCTAAACAAATAAGTAATATTCTCTAATAGATAAAAGAATTAAAATATACAAACACGCCATCCTCTAATAACCTTCCTCAAATACCCAATCCCTCACTGACTACAAACCCCAAGCAGACGCGGATCTACACCCCCTCGAACATCCCTCCCATCAGACGATAACGCGTGGGAAGCACCTCAAAGTTGAAGACTCCATCCATAATCCACATTGAAGGTGGTAGACCTGCAAAAGACTCCACCGCAGCCAACGCAATATATATATTTTTTTAATTTAAGCACCGTCCCTCCGTGTTTAATTCCGGGCCGCGAGCAAAGTGCGGTAAATGGTTCTAAGTTGTTCGATTGTTCTTATTCGTGCCTGGTGCGGGGTAACACGCCATGTAGGGGTTGTGCAGGGTGGATTGGGAAAGGCGGGGGGGGGGGGATTGATGGGATGAAGGGGTCCCCTTTTACCGGAGAGTGCGTCTGGCACGCAAAAGAACAATGGTTATTTCGGGAGGTGAGATGGCAACATGTGATAATCGCCTGAGAGATGTGTTCTTTTAGAGGGCGTACTGTTGCAGCAATAACATGGCTTTTATTAGAATAACATGTGAATTGTTCAAACTAAATTCATTAAAAAATTAAATTTAGAAAGTGTTGAAGTGTTGCAACAAAAAGAACATTTAGACCATCTCTTTTTTAGGAGAATGTCATCATATTTATTATAAGCTGTGCAGTGTAAAACAAAAGTAGTCAAAAATGAATACCTGAACCTACTCGTTTTTCTTTTAGTACAATTGCATCGTAAAGGAGCGATGCCGTACTCAAATTTAAGTAACCGTACTTCCATAAAAATGAGCAGTGTGATTTAATATTGCTAATATCAGCTTCCGTTCAAGCCACAGTAACGAAGCGACCTGACAAACATAAAATAGTTGTTCAGAAGATGGTTTTCTACATCATTGGGTGTCAATTGTTTAAATGGAAACATATTATTACAACTCAATTATCTTGCTTCCCATTCTTTTGGCACACCTTTTTAACATTGCTAATGTTTATAACTTCTTCAATTCGTCCTGGTAGTTTAATGGATAAGGCTTTGGACTGCGGTGCCTGAGGATCTGGATTACGTTCCCGGTAAGTCTTAGTTATAATTCTCAATATTTATTGAGCGGGATTTATGAAAGCAGCCTATATAGGCTAGCATTTGCTTTTATATTCATCTTTACTCCATGTAATCATTTTTAAGCATTATATTCAATACAAGAATGTTTTTCAGCATGGAAGAGGACGCCAAAATCATATGTTAACTTGTGTCTAAAACGTTTCTGGAACTGCTCTTGTATATGTAAGACCTAATAATAGTAGTAATATTTTACAAATGTTGTAAAGTAATCTATATTTTTAATAATAAAGAGAAAAACAAAATACACTAATCTTTGCTTTGAAACAAAAGTCCAGTTTCTTTAACATAAGTTAAAGGAAAACTTCTTTATATTTATTTATTGCTACTCTGCATATTCTAATCATAAAATATGACCCATTCGGAAATATCGATGTATCAACAATATGTATATATTATAAATAACTATTAATCCAAGATATCGCTTAACTGAAAATATCCATTATTCTCTGGTGATTAATCGCATTGGCAAAATGTCACCATGGCCAAATCCTAACTGTGTCAAGTGTATATGCATCATGTATAAGTTTAAAACTGTAGTTAATAAAGTTGCAAATTTTGCAATGATAATTGAATTCTCCCATTATTTTCATTAGTCGTTTAACCCACTATGTGGTAATTTTTATGTAAAATATAAAATTGTCATATATTTTGGTACATTCTTACATTAAGTTCTAACAAATATACATCAAATTCAAACTAATACATTGCTTACTTCTATATTTTATTCAACATTTAACAGTAACATTAACATAGTCATCTGTTCAACGTATTTTTTACAGAGGAAAATTAATATATGCGCGGCTATTCCTAACCGATTGACACGACTTTGAGTTCAAGCATAGTCTTTTGAGGAATACCACACCATTTGAACTTGAACATTAACAAATTGAAGTATTTTAGTTCGTGCTGGCTTCGGAAGAGTGTTACTGTAAGATATAGTAATATCAAAAGTAAATGCATAATATTATATGTTCATTTAGTACCAAATTCAGTCTATATACGGCAACAATATCACTCAAACATCTAAATAAAAATAAATAACATTTACATCAAATATAAAATGTTTGTTTAAATGAGTATTTAAGTAAAATTAAAATTAAATTAAAATCACATAATTTACTGAAAATAATGACACATGTAAATTTTTTATAATATTTTATGTGATTGTAACTTCATGTTTCTTTAAATAAAAAATCAATTTCTAACAAATTGGATCAACTGCATATTAAATTGGATCTACTTTATTTCTTGAAAGCTAAAAGCTATGAAAAATAAAGGTGATTTATCATTTGACAAAATATCCAAAAGTATTTTCTTAGAGATTTTTATTACTTTGTTGTATGTGTTATTATTTTGTGACATTGTATTGTGTAGCATTTAATCAAGTTGAAACACTGTTGAAATGGATTGTATTTTGAAATTTAAAGACGATTTGAAATCTAAATTCTCTCTATTTTATTTTACTTTATTATAATAGTTTAAATATGATAAAAAAAAACATAATGGTCCCATTATACAGTTTAAAAAATAATATTTTACTATTTCGTAGGATATTTACTTTTGCATACGCTTATTTGTTTATTTAAAAATGTATAAAAACACTTAAATAAATTTTTACCTAGAAATACATTTTATAGCTGTTTATCATTATCACAAATGAAGGGTACATGGGATAAATACGAAATGTCAAGCTTTTGTCAGAAATGAGATTAGCATGCCACTTAAGAGAAATATTAAACTTTTTTGTGAATAAAGACGTTATGTCAGGTGTAAATGACATGAAAATTTTGCTATACTGAGGAAGAATGTCCAATGTTAACAATAAAAACTTGTTTTGGGAAATATATATTTTAGTTGACAATTGTATGAAAACATGTTTAATAGCAGTAATTAAACTAATATCTATTTTAATTTTTCTAACTAACATTAGCAAATAATAATTTAATATAAATTTGAAAAGATGAAACGAAATAGAACATCATACAATATATTTTAAATATTTATAAACATTTTCACCTCTTTTGAGAGACTCCCTCCCCCCTACCAAACCAATCTCTGTCATCCCGAAATAAATTTAAACTTAAGTTTTTTAACACCACCTCAATAAAAACATAGCATTATACAGTAAAATTCGTTTGTAACGATGCCGGGTATAACGATACACCGGATATAACAATGTAAAATGCAAAGGAAGTTTGGATTTCTATAGCAGTCCACGTTAATATAACGATTAAGGATATAACGATTTGCGGATATAACGATTTCTGGATATAACGATTTCCGGATATAACGATCAAATTATGACGGTCCCTTGAACATCGCTATAAGCGGTTTTTTCTGTATAATATAAAACGAACAACGACTTCTTAACTCTATTTAGCCATCAAAACCAACCAACCTTTTGGAAAAGCGATTTGTTCAAACAATTGCCATTAAAAGATTAAAAGGTGGCAATACAAATCCCTCCCTCGCAGAATGGACACACACTGTGCCAAGGTATCATTGCAACGACTTAATAATAGGCCCATCTGCCGAACCCCAGGCTTTCAGGAGTCTTTCCACGACCACCTTTTGTCAAAGTCGACGTCCATCTCACGTCGGATAATGCACTTAATGCAATTTTAAAGCGGTTCGTTCTAATTATCCACTTTGGAAGATTCGGACTCCCGGATCCATTATCCGATTCTTTAATTAGATGGCCGAGGACTGAGAAGTCGGCCGAGTATGCTTAGGCAGTCCGGCATCGTGCGCCGTGGCCATTAAATGACATGCTTCGAAAAGCACTCCCGGATGGAAATTGGGTTGTGATTTAGGGCAAGAATTAACGTCGGATTGTTGATTGCCGGTTTATTGCCGAGAGTCGGAAGTCGGTTTGTGAAGTTTGGGGCTGTTTGCTCGTTTGGTGGGGGGTGTTCAGGGAGAAAAAGTTTATTGCAGTTTATGTGGAGGGGGGTAAATGGGATCTTGACGGTTTTAAGGTGTTGGTTAAAACGATTTTTTGAAGTTTTTTGTGGAATAAGTGATTCAGAGTTTGTGAGTTAGCGTTGCATATAATCAAGGTGTTGTGATGAAATTTTTTTGTTTTCAACATGTATTTGCAAATATAAAATGACATAAATGAACACATTTCAGAGAATCATGGGAAGAATAATTCTGAAATAATAAAATAATTAAACTTTGACGGTAAAGCACATTAGCGCAAGGCGAAATAAAAATATTCGTAAGAAATTTTTATTAAGGGGAGCCGGAGGAACCTCCTATACCGCCAACGTTAAATGGTAATTTTTCGATGTACACAAATGTTTCCTGGAAACAAAAGTAAACAAACCTATTTAATATGTTTTAATACTTTTTAATTGGAGTAATAGCAAAAAAATATTCATTTTAAAGGTAGTTAATTGGGAAATATGGAAAACTTTCAGAAAAGGTATTTTGATAAACATTTTGTTTTTACTCCCCTTAAATGCGAATATCAGCGTAGGACTCACTCAACTGAAATAAAATTGTATAACTTTTAAAATTATTTTAGATTTATCGAATTTGCTAAAAAAGGTTATTTCCACTTCTAACATATATTCGCTCTTCCATCAACATATATTGGACAACAATATTTATTCTTATAATAATTTTTAATAAAACACTACTAATATAATATATTTTGTAAAATTATTTCCTTGTGATTTTAAGATTAGTAGATGTATCACATACATATTATTAAGTATTCGAAATTATTTGATTTTACTTTGTTTTGAAAATTGGAAGTTTTGAATTAACAAGCCTGAATATACATCATAACACCGAATGCGAAACACAACAAACACTGATTTGTCTAAATTATAAGTTATACGTCTAAAAACGATTGTTGTATGTGCATCAAATAAAGATATCTGAGATAACAAAATCAAGTAGACACGTAGTTCTTAGATTTTGATAAGTACTTTGACACCTCTGGACTTATTTAGTCAGTTTTGATTTGAAATTGGATTGGAAGTTTGTTAAGTTACTTCTTATTGACGAATCGCAGTTATCATAATCTCTTTCTGTTCTTGTCACATGTCTCTTTTTCTGGAGTAAGAAAAGACGATAACAAGAATTTTTGGAACGATTAGAAGTAACAGCTGCGCTTGTCGAATCCCATCCCAGACATAAGTTAAAATAGACAACAAAAAAAGGTTTTTCCCCTGAATTGTTTGTTGAGAATAAACAGGAGATGATTTCGATTAAATGTGATTCTTCGCCAAAGAAACTCGACAGATGTTTACTTGGAACACTAAGCAACCAGTGAGTTAACCTGTTCAATGCTTAGAAGTAAAGTTTTCGTGCTTTATAGTTAGTACATAGTTATAAAAATAATTTCCATTTTTGTAGAAAAGAAATGTTACTTAATTTTTTTATTTAAAAATCATATTATAATTTATATTTACAAAAAAGTAAAAATGCAGTATAATATTTAATTTTTATGAACAGCTGCATTCTATATACACTTTAACATAATTTCTCTCAGTACATATTTTTAAAGGATGCACACATTTCAGATATTTATAAATTATAAAAATATTGTAAAATATTTTATAGTAAAAAAAAATTGAAGGCATAGCAAAAAAATGGTTGCCTTTAAATTATGTGTATTTTATATAGATTATCACACAATATTAATATTAAACTGTTACAGATTGAATATAATAACTTTAACTAAAGCAATACTAAATTATTGCAATCGTTGATTGTAAAATACATACAATTATCGTTTCTTTATTGCTATCGTAACACACATATTTTTAATTAAACTAATAAATTGAGAATATTAATATTCAAATTGTTGGTATTGTGCTTCAAATCAGTTCTAGATTGGTTCCATCAAAAAATAGAACAATAAATAGTTTAAATATCAGTTAAATGTAATGAAATATATGTATATATATGTCTATATATATATATAAACGTGGAAACTACATAACACGAACTCCTGTGAAGCGCCTACAGTTAAATTAACACAAGGAACCGTGAATTATGTGTGTTTGTTTCATTTTCTATTTATATATATATATATATATATATATATATATATATATATATATATATATATATATATATATATATATATATATATATATATATATATATATATATATATATATATATATATATATATATATATATATATATATATATATATATATATATATATATATATATATATATATATATATATATATATATATATATATATATATATATATATATATATATATATATATATATATATATATATATATATATATATATATATATATATATATATATATATATATATATATATATATATATATATATATATATATATATATATATATATATATATATATATATATATACAGAAGAGTGACTGTTTTTTTTTTAATATAAACCTCCAGTTTCGATTCAAGGCAGCAGTTATTTTTTTCCGGACAGTGCCGGGCACTTAAAAGAATATACATGAAATTGCATTGAACTGTTGAATGAACATCGAACAAAACTATAATTTATGCTAACCATTCCAAAATTTCGAATCCCATCAACTTAAATGGCAGGGGGAACGCATAAAGATGGATTCTCGATATGTCTTCGTTACGATCCATACGCCCTCCAAACTCAAAATGGATTCCTTTCAAATCCGTGACACAGCATTCGACTCAAAACGACCACCATCGTTCATATTTTACAGCGACTTTCTTTCAAAATTTTTTTTTATTCCTACCACCCATTCGAAAGTCGGTAGGAAAATAGAACTATATCAAGCAGAAAATACCTCAACTTATTAAAACAGATGTAACCATAAAAACGGGGGACATAAATTTTGCTAATACATTTCAATGCGGGATTTTATATCTTTTTTTTTCTTCAGGATATAAAAAAAAATTGGGATGTCCCCAGAAGAGTATTTTATTTTTATAAGCCCCGAGTCCACAGCGAAAATGTATTGGGGCACAAATATCTCAATTTCTTTTAAACGTGGGACTTGCGGTTCTCTTCGCAGAGTAATGATCAACGGCGTTTTGCGATTGAACTACAAATGGAGGTATTACAGAAGATGGCCGAAATCTTCCTTTTATTGTGGGGCTCTGAATACAGGTTCAGAGATATGATTATAGATATAGATACATTTGAGGGAATATATTTAAAAAAAAAAATGGTTGGCTTATAAATATATCAGTTGGGGGATTTTGAGAATTATGGTCAATAATAAAACGTCCGCTAGGGGTGAGATGTAGTGATTCACCAATTATATTAAATGGGATTTGTTAGAGGAGACGAAGATGGCAATTTAAAAAATGGCTTATATAGTCTTCGATTTTTATCTCAAGCCTCAATGTACTAAAAGTTACTTCAAAATGTCCAGACCGTCTGAGAAATGATTGTGGCTAGAGTAAATTGTTTCGTGAGATTTGGAGCATTTAGTATTTCAAGGAAATATAAGGATCAATTGAGTTATCAGAAAGCTTAGTAACTTAATAAAAGCGTTATAATTTTTTTTTTAATTTCTATAGAGATCAGGGGATTTTCACATAAGTACTTATAAGTCGTTTCATTATTTTTATAGTATTGAAGGAAACATAAATGAACTCAATTAGCTGATAGTGTGATTTTTCGTATATGTCTTTTCTTCTTACTCATAAACATATAACCGTTTTTAAACTTTTTATAAGAGTTACAATTTAATTCTAAAATTAAGATTTCTAAAAAATATGATTGAAACGTATACTATTCTATTTTATATGTTTCTTATTTGTTTTCGTTGTGTTCTGTATTATTTTTCTTCTGGCGCATTTTATTCATAACTACAATCAATAATCCCTCTAAATCTTCTATTTGAAAAATTGTAACTCTTGTAAAATAATTTAAGTTGAAGAAAAACGATATTAAAAACGATTTTATTTTTCATTAAACTTAATACATGTTTGAATATTATGGGATATAAATAATAAAAATACGGATTTTTTCTCATTTCGACATGAAAGGATGGCATGGATACTTGTGAAGTATATATAACATATAATATATATATATATATATATATATATATATAAAAGTGTCAGTAACTTACACTTCTAGTGATATTAATCCACTGATGATCAGACGAGTTCTGCAATTCTAAACTTGTTATTTTTAAAGCTTGGAAATTTAAATAAATTTCCAGGGCATGCTAATTTATATAAACAATTTCTTTAATTAACTATAGAGATATATCCCACAAGTTGAATATAAAATTTTTAAATTAAAAAAACCCAGTAAAATCGATATTTTATATGAATTTAAAAATTGAGCGAAATTCTTGAAATATTGAAGATCTCTGAACGTGATATCCCTCCCATGAGCATCAGAGGATTGTAAATGTTTAAGAAGTTGTATGTTACACTTAAAATATTGGTTTTAATTCAATACAATAGTATAAATTTTATTATAACTTATTATCTGATATATAAGCATATAGTTTAATTACTTATTTTTCTAAGATAATAAACAATAGTTGAAATAAAATGTTATTATACAATAAACAGTATTGAGATTTAAGTACTAATTATATATGAAGTAAATCAAAAACCTTCTCAAAAATATTATTATTTTATTTCAATTTGTGAAATGCATAAAATGCATTGTAAATGCATAAAATCCCAATTTCTGAAAAGCATTTTATAGCTCAGTATGGATTTGTATTTTTATTAAATTGAATCACTATTCAAATTGTTTCATGGACTATCACACACAATGGCATACGATATCTTCCAATGTATACTATGAGATGAAACATAACAAGATATTAAGGTGTATTTATACAGAATTCTATATTTTGAACTATTTTGCCATCGTACAACGAAAATTTACTTTGTATAATTTGAAAACCTTCACAATAGAGGACATCCGTAACGTATATATATCATTTATAGATTCAAAGCCTTTGATATCAGTTGACAAATTCCAAACAATGTAGGCCTATGACAACCGTTCCGAAGTTTGGTAACATTATCTGGCTACATTTTATACATTAACTTTGTTGTTTTAAAGTGAGTAGGCGGATTTCAAATTTGCAGAATAAAATGTGACCACCTGAAATAGAATTGCCCAAACATGTTGTTCGAGTTATGAAACACATATGTAAGACAAAACTTAAAACCTTTATTTTTCAAAACTAATAAACTTGTCATGACGTATTTTTAATGCTGTGTAATTGATGTGTATTCAATAAAACAAAAAACATTGTTAAAGAAGTTACAAAATTTGCATACTTGGATATATTATCATTTAAAGTAAAAAAAATAAGATTTCATATCTATCTAATTATTATATAATTAATTATTTAACTGGCATCAATATATTTAAGACCATAAAGTTTAAAAAATTATATAGAAAACATTTTTTTAATTATACATAAGTACTACTAATCAAGTCAAAAGCAAGTTAAGTTTAAAATAATGGGAGACCCAAATCCCAAATTCTGAAAAAATTGCTATTTTTTCGCATAAAACAATGCTAAACATATTTGTGAAGGTGTGTACAACATTTCAAAGCAGTTAAGAAAGAAAATATTTGTCTTTTTACATGTTTATACACCATTTATCAGTTGCTGCCTACCTACTTTTCGTCTGCAATATTCGTTATTTACTCAACATATTTTTTTTTAATTTTGGTCACGAATAACATGGAAATTCCTTGTAAAATATTTACTTAAAACTAAACTGTTAATAGTTTTTGAACCTCTAGTATATGTTTTATAAACGTATGAATAGTTTTTTTAAACTATGTCATAAATTATTTGTTTACGAATTAATGAGACTAAAAAATTGAATATTAATTTAGGTTATGAATTTAAACAAGTTTTTGAAAGCAATTAAAACACAAATCTGCAAAAATATATTCATACGTCTGTGTTTATATACTTTGAAGTTATTTAATCCATTAATTTGTTTAAATATTAAAAATTGAAGGAGTAGTGATTTAAAAAAAAACATATTTACGCTCAAAAAAGCAAAGTATTAATATTTTTTTTTAATATTATTATTTTTCTTTTACTATTATATAGAAAGAGATGTTCTAGTAAAGCAAAAAAAAGTATTTCTGAATTCATTAAAGCAAAAATTAAGATTTGGGATTAGGGTCTCCCTTAAATTAAATTTAAATATTATTAATAAATAAAGTATTTTCAATTATATCAAAGTGTTTACCAAAAAAAAATCTAATAAAGTGTAGAGATATAAATATTTTTCTATATTTTTCTATTCCACATATTTCAAAATTGTTCATATTTTCTTCTTCCAAAGCAATTTTTCTATATGCAAAATTGTGTACTTACGTGCTCCAAAAAGACATAGAGATCTGCATTGATGTTTTATTCCAAAAAAATAACTCTGCACATATACAGGTGTGTCAGCTTAAAATTTGAGTCCTAAAAGTCTGCTAAAAGCTTTTACAATTTTATCTCGCTCTTCTCTTTTGATCATCACACTGTAAATTCAAAATCGGTATATAAAAGCCCTCCTATTCACGGATGTCTACGTTTGATCCATCTTTCATAGAAAATGTTTACCAGCTTTTGATTTATTTTCACAAAAGAATAGTTCAATTAATATATTCTGATCAAATAAATAGACTATACATGTACCCATTTTTTTGCTTTAAGGATAATTGATATTTATATAATTTTTTTTACAATTTTATTTGAATACATTATTATAAAAATACTTATTTGTATCTTTTTATGTTATATTTCTTCAAAATTTAAGAGTTAATACGCTTATTCGGAAATAAAGTAATGGTGTATATTTTTGTATTATTGAGACACCTAATTCCAAAAGTCTCTTGTGAACTGTAAAAATAACCCTTCAATTTTATGATTCACATTTTTTCGTATTAAGGTTCATTAACATATCTGAAATTAAGCGAATTATGTTGTTTTACACATCACACAAAATGTTTTGCTTACTTCCATGTCTAGAAATAAAATTGGGATTTAAATTGTGAAGGGCTGGTTTTACAAAATAGTTAAAATTTAAGTACACGATAATATTTCTTATAATTTTGCAAATTGTTTAATATTGTTACAAAAAAATATTTTTATTGTTTATAAATCGAAACAACATTAACATCTTTAATTTATTTTGATTTATTGCCATTCAAACAATGAACATTTCGCACTAAAAAATCATAATTTTTTTAAAGACCAGTGATTTAGTCAATTTCTGCTTTATTTGAAAATGTAAATTAAAAAAAATGCTATTTAGTATAGAGATGATTATATTGGTTTTTAAAATAAGTATAAAATTCTAAATTAAAATAATAGTTATTAATGTTGTGTTTGAGTTGATTCAATAATATATTTATAAAGTGTTCATGTTAGTGTGTAAACACTCAGCAAAAGTTATTTTTGTATGCAATTGTTCTAGTAACACAATTGTTCTAAAATAATTTATTTGTTCAGGTACAGACGTAAAATTTACTACTGGTGGTACAAAAAAGTTTTTAGTACAGGTATATTTTAAAAAAAAGTAACTCCATACCAATTACTTCAATTGCTACTATGACAGAATAATAATTTAAATAATGCATTTCCAAAAAGTTCTTCTACCTAAGCTCTAGCAATAAACATCTTCGAACATTTATTACGAAGTGTTAGACATTCTGCAAATTCGCGAAGTGATGAGACAGCGCGTTCGTGGTAGTGTGTAACACCTCCAGCAAGCACAAGCCTCTTTAATCTACCCTTATTATAAACACATGAATATTTCTGACGCTTTGAAATAAGCTGTTTCCGAGCCACACGTCGCAACCCCCTCCTTCTCCATCTTTCACAGGTTTAACCTTCACAGTTCGCGGCATCGGATTCAACATGCGTGTCAAAATGAGGCAGTGACCATGGCGAGTTAATTTTAAGTTTAAATGGGAGGGTTCCATGTATTATTTCGAAGAAACTCTGCGAACATGAGTTATTGATACTGCAGTGTTTGTGGAATATTAGTTGAAATATTGATTACAAAATATAGAGGTCATTTATCTTGGTAAATACATGGGGTGGAAATTAAATGTTCCACCAGTGTTTGCGTATATTGAGTAAGTGTGGTGCGTCTTTAAATTTATGTATATTTTAACATTAGGCCCTAACACACACAGTTCCATCGAATGATTTATCTGCCAGTCTAAACTGATCAATGATCTTTACGGAAATTGTTTATCAGTTTGTTAATTTGATGTGTCACTGCATTCATATCTTCTGATTGTTCTGCTTCCGTCTTCAGCATATCTAGAATGCCACCATAAGCATGTCCCTTCTTTTGCCTGTTCAAAGTACCTTTATGTGTTATTTCTCAAATTGTTCACTGATTCCTAAACTCCTGAGTAAATATCGATATAAATTATTTTGAACGTCACCGTGATTAACATTTTCAGTTAACGAGTGGGTTAATTTCTAAACGGGGGGAGAAAATGTCGCTTTCGTAGGCAGGACAATGAGTTTTCAAAGCATTGTGTAAAATCGACTTGCCTTACAATAAGAGGTGCTTAACTGTCTGATGGATGGATCATTCACAATTCTTCCTCAAAGCAGATAGATTCGCAGATGGGGGTAGAATAAATGGAGGGTTAAAAAAACTGAAAAGCCAAGCTAAAGAAGATTTGTAGGAATCATTACTCGAGCGTCACGTATCCGAAATTATTTATGGCGCAGCTTGGCCATATTTGGCCAATGTGCCAATAAACCAACCAACCAAACGAAATTATGTAACTACCGGTTCTGCTGCAAACATCATACTCCAGACCGCCCATGTTTTAAAATTCTCCCCCACCCCCTACGTGGCCAAAATTGTTCCAATCTCATCTCTTGAGCTGTAAAATCTATGGGTTAGATGTTGTCCCAGCCCACACGTAACGGTTAAACAAAAGCCACCTTCTAGACGTAAACACAGACAGCAAAAACCAAACAAAGAATGAACTTAATATTCCGTGTTCAATCGCGTCAGGACTTCGATTGGACTGTCAATCTGAAGATTCCTACAAATATTCCGTTTTACCTGCCGTCTAGCGGACCAGACGACAAACCTGACAGTCCAACGATTCGTTGTCAGCTTCCACACGTCAGATTTATCTGCTACAATCCATCTGATCAGTCCGATCGTTCAACAGAACTATGTGTGTAGGTGGATATAGTTGATTGTCCACTCGGTGTGTGGGAAATGCATGTCTTACTTGGGTTTTCAAGTTAAAATGCTATGGAAACTTTCAAATAAATATATGTGTTAATGTGACTATGTTGAAGATAATGAAAACATAAAACCATATTTCAGGACATAGACTATTCAAATAAAATACAGTTTGCTCAGAAACGATTAAATGTTTACCAAAAAATAAGTACAAGAAGTTTTTATATATTAAAAATAAGTTATTTATTTAGCCTTAAAATTATATATCTAATAGATATATTTATAATGCATATTCCTACTATGTAATGATTATTAAACTTACAAAAAAATATTAATATTTCTCTTAAAATAAAACAATAGAATTTTGCCGTACGATTCAAAACGGGTAGTATGGATCAATGGTAGAAGTCCATGATTTAAGTCGTGCCAGTCTCGGCATCAGTTTTTAACCCTCTGGCGGAGCTAAATAACTTTTCTGTTTTTATAGCAATAAACATAAGTTTTAAATTCATAAAAATATTCAGTATTGAAATGTTATTTCAAAAGTAAAGCATTAAGGATTTTTCTCGAAATTTATATCTATTAAAAAAAATTAGAAATTTTGCAACAAAAACTTTATTTTTTTGAAAAAAAATTCCAAATAATCATAGGGTTCATTAGAACTTTTATTATTGTTATTTTTCTGCTTGATGTTAATTATTATATGTTACCCTTAACTTCTATGCAGATAACATATATTTAACTTATCTACGTAGACTACGTAACTTATCTACGGTTTTACAGAAGGCTCTACTAACTCAAAAAAGAGAGAAAAATTAATTTATTTGTGCTAATTGTGTTGCTGTTCGAACAAGTGTTAGTTGAAACAAAATAATTATCTTGTTATCAAAATACATGACAGTATATAAAATAGTTAAGGACAAATTAAAATAACCTACAATATTTATTAATTACATTCAATATAAATTAAAAAATAATATATTTTTACCTTTTTTTTATTCAAAACTCAAATAGCGTAATGTAGTGTTGGTCATCGCTCATTCCGATACGAAAATAAACATCTTACCAAACAACTTGGTTCTTCATTTCCTGAATCACAGTCACATATCGATTGCAAATGAGGTAAAAAAAATACTAATTGAAACAACACTTAAATGCGTCTCGAAAACACAGATACCGCAGTTAATCAGTAATTTAAAATTCAATTACCTATCGCCTCATTTGCACATTGGCGCACTCTTTCAAGATAAGAAAGGCAAAGTCTCGAGTAACAGGATAATTCAGCCATTTTTTTCTCCCCACACGTTTTCCCATTAAAAAAATAAACTTTATTTTTGTTTCAAATCTATTCCACCCCCCGCGATTTTTTCATGTCACAGAATCCGACGCGATAAAGTGAAACAAGAACAAGATAAACTGTCATACCAATTTTTTTATATAAAAAAAGACAAAAAACTCAACTTCAGAATTAAACATTGAAAAAAATCATATAATGTATGACTATAGTATACATTTGAGATAGAAGTGGAAGTATAAAAAAAATATTGCTATCACGACAATAGAAAATCTTACCCTATTGGAGAAAACCTACATAAAAGGTGAATTTTTTTAAAGGTATTTTTTCAGGGATAGGGGAACAAATTTATTTTTATACAATGCCCTGTGTCTGGAATAGATAAGGGGATACCCTGATTTTTTTTCAACCGTTCTTTTACGATTTTTTCGCTTTTCGAATAGGACAATTTTCTCATTTTCAAAGCAAATGCGTGATCTTGACTTATACAACAGATATGGTATATACTTTTTTTTATTTTGATGTGTATATTGAATTATCTGTAGAGGATGAAGATCCGTTTAAATTGATTTCTCATTTCAAATAAATGCAATTTGAAATTGGATAATTATCGTCTAGGGAAATAGAATACAAAATATTTATTTAATGTAAATCTAAGTTAAAAAAGTTCTGGACATTTTTATTTTTTATTTAGTGCAATTGCTGTGTTATTTCTTTTTTTATTTAGTGATATAGCTATGTTAAATTGGATAATTATCGTCGAACGAATTATGATGCAAACTATTTATTTACTGTAAATCTATGTCAAAAGTTTTGATATTTTTTTAGATAGTGCAATAGCAATGTTGTTTCTTTTTTATAGGTTTTTTAAATTGATTGAATAATTATTGTCTAAGGAAATATGGTACAAAATATTTATTTAATGTTAAATATTTATTTAATGTTAAATATTTATTTAATGTTAAATATTTATTTATGTTAAATATTTATTTAATGTTAAATATTTATTTATGTTAAATATTTATTTAATGTTAAATACTTATTTATGTTAAATATTTATTTAATGTTAAATATTTATTTATGTTAAATATTTATTTAATGTTAAATATATATTTATTTAATGTTAAATATTTATTTAACGTTAAATATTTATTTAATGTTAAATATTTATTTAATGTTAAATATTTATTTATGTTAAATATTTATTTAATGTTAAATATATATTTATTTAATGTTAAATATTTATTTAACGTTAAATATTTATTTAATGTTAAATATTTATTTAATGTTAAATATTTATTTAATGTTAAATATTTATTTAATGTTAAATATTTATTTAATGTCAATATTTATTTAATGTTAAATATTTATTTAATGTTAAATATTTATTTAATTTTAAATATTTATTTAATTTTAAATATTTATTTAATTTTAAATATTTATTTAAAGTTAAATATTTATTTAACGTTAAATAATTATTTAATGTTAAATAAATTTCATTTTTTTTATTTAGTGCAATGTTTCTATTTTAGAAAGTAAACATAAAAATATATGTATAAGTGTATAACAAGATCAAATACATTCATAAAATTTTGAGTTATCAAATTTCGCATATAATTTTAAATATTTATGTTATATCTTCATTACTATTAAAATAACATTTGTGTTACATTTTCATATAACATTACGTAAATAACGGATTTCCCCTTGATAAAACTTTCATTTATGATTACATGAATTCTCTCATAACCATTCTAACATATTCTTTTTTTTCTGAAAAAGGTTGTTATTGTTCAAATTCATAACATATAGGCTTTAAATTTAGATTTCAATTATTATTAAATTTATTTTAGGTGATTTTCCGTCATTACTGTTATTATTTTCGAGTACCCTCAAGGGGATACTATAGAACAAGAAGGTGGGTCGCGTTTATATTTTCATGAAAACATCAGACCCAGGGGTGATTTGAAAATTTTCCTTGTTTTGGGTTTAAGTAGCCCCCATTTACTGTACGTATACTAATGACTAAAACATATCCACATATATACAAAATGAAAATATTTTTAAAATCCCCTCAAATGTCAAATATTTAAAAAAAAAAGAATAACTTTAATTCATTAATTGAATTGAATTATATATCTTATTGTTAAGATATGCAATAATTGTCTGCACCAAGAAGTTTTTATAGTTCCATATTTAAAGAGAAATATAAAATTGTAAATCGCAACCTCGACGTAAAACTAGGACGTGACCATTTTGGGGAAATTTATTATCATTAAATAGCGAAACTCTAAATGCAATATTAAATATTTAATGCGATCGTACGCCCCTTAGCGAAGGTAACGCGTTAAATATTTCAATTGTTGGTAATCATTAATTCCGGTAAGAGTAGCCGCTGATTTGTAAGTCTCACAAGTGCTTTCAATGCTTATATACGAAATCTGGCTAATAATAAATTATTGCATTCAAGAATTATAGCTCCATTAAACTTTGTAAAGAATATTCTGAATTAGAGGAGCATTTTACGATGGACATGTCATGTTGTTTCATTTTATTTTAAATGATCATTGAACAGAAAGTATATTAAAATAAGGAATTATACTTCTTTTAAAAACTTTAAGATACATTTTTAGTATATTTTAAATACATTTTTATTTTTTAACAATTTGGGGTATAATATTGCAATATCTGTATTTTAAATACAGTATTAAATATTTATATTTTATCAAATATAAAAAAAAGGAAATAAAAAAATTAATGCCTTATGTTTGAAAGTTAGATAATAGGTCTTTGGTGGTTTTTACTTTTCCGATCACATAACATCGATACCAAATTTGTTTGCAAATACTAAAAGAACTGAATACTCGTATATATAAAAGTGTCTGGTATGATATTTTTAAACCTAGTGACAGATTATTTTTTGTAATATTTATGAAGAAGTAAAATATCGTAAGTATAAATTTAGATTTTAAATACAATGAGCGAACGACATGCCCTCTAATGAATAAGTAAAATTTCAAACTTTCTGTTCAATCAAAACACTGTTAAAAATTTCAGTAACATATCTTGTATCATATCAGTACCTTCAGTACCATACGATGTACCACCTCTTGGTACAAAACAGAGATCTGCAGCAAATTACGCCATATTAGGGTGGAAATTAGATTGAAGAAAAAATCCTTTATCAAAAGCGGAGGTTTCACCTATAATTAATTCAACATCTTTAACTACAATCGAAATACCGATCATCAACAAGCCGAGGATTCCCCTCCAAGAAAGACATCGACAAACAATAGCCTCCGCGTTCCAGTGGATAAAGGCGTTCAGCTATGAATCAGAGGATTCCTAGTTCTAGCCCGATCGGTGGAATTGACAAAGAAAATTAAAAAAAAGTTGTGATCTACACTGTAAAAAATTTCAGATCAACAATGTACCATAACTTAGTGCAAAACAGTGGTCTGCAGCAAATTACACCAGATTATGGTGGAATCTAGGTTGAACCAAAAAGGCTTTATCGGAATATATATATATATACTACTGTCAATGTACACTCAGTGTATATTAGTGAGTCATTTGATATTTTATCACATTAAAAATTTGAAATCACTACAGGATAGTGAAAACGATAATTATTTTAAGTAACATTGTTTAAAAGTTTGATCATAAATATTTAGCCACACATTTTTTTCAAAGGATTTGCAAGAGTATAACAGAACCGCAGAACAGAGAATATAACAGAATGTTAAGAAAATAGCTGAGTGCCCAAAATTTGCCTCGTAGTTCCTTTGTCAAGAAAGTTGAAATGTACTTTATCGCACAAACTCAATTTATGAAGCACGCAACTCCCCCCCCTCCCTTGCCCCTCGCTTCCAAATATAATTTTAAAACATTCTATGTAGCGCTAACCTATAGCTGTAGTAGACCACATTTTTATTGTATAATTGTTGGGGGGGGGGGGGGTAGGAGGTAAATACCCTAAATGGAAAGGGTCTGATTACCTAAAATACCCTAAATAATACAAATAAACGCAAATTTAAAAAACATCCAAATGCAGTTAAATGTAATATTTAGCTTTTAATTTTCTTCTAAATAAACTTTTTATTTAATGCTTTTAGATGGGATTGGGGTCCCTTCAAAAGTGCGGGCCTTGTGCGGTGGCAGTTGTCGCACACACCTAAGGCCGTATTTACATGTATAAATTATGATGTTATTTTATGCATGTTGATCGTATATTAATTGTTAAATTCCAAAAGTTGCAATCTCTTTATCACAGTTCAAAAATATAATACCTTTGAAACAAAAGATAAACATTTTATCCGTTCGCTTCATATTTTTTATAATCAAAATCCATTGAACTTCCTGAAATGTACCACATTGCACATTTCATAATCGACTCAAAACTCAGACCCCCCACCCCTCTCTTGGGTGACACATGAAAAAAGAAGTGACATCTTCCACATGCTACCCAAAAACCGTTATCTACATCAACAAAAAAAATCCTCGGGCCCAGTGAAAAGAAAATACTCAAATAATCACTTTCCGAAGTGACTCTGAGCTTCAGCCACGAATGGATCGAAGTGAGACCGACATCACTTATCGGCAAACACCCCCTCCTCTACCCCCCACCCCCACTCTCCCGACCCCTTAATTAGTGTCCGATATTTCAATTCGCAAAAAGACCGCCTATTTTCTATTTGCCTCGGAGGGATTGGGGACGTGGAAGATGAAAAATGCCGAGAGGGATTTTCGCATTTTCATTTCAATATTATTTTCGCTTTAGTTTTATGCCTTGTGGAATTTCTCAATTTTGAATTTGTGTTATCTATCATGTATAAGTGATGTTTTGTTTATTTTTATTCATCGTTTTATTGATGGAAAATGTGTTATTAATTTTAAGGTAAGTTCTCGATTTAGATATGATTAATATTGCTGGGTCAGTACTGCAATTAGATCAGATGTCTATTCAAACAGGGCCGTTCTTAACAGCGACGGGGCCCGGTGCAAACTTTGAAGCGCGTGACCCATTTTATCCCCCGTACAAACTTATGAATAAGTTGAAAAGAAACTTATAAAATTTGAAACTTATGAATAAGTTGAAAAGAAACTTATAAAATTTGAAACTTATGAATAAGTTGAAAAGAAACTTATAAAATTTGAAACTTATGAATAAGTTGAAAAGAAACTTATAAAATTTGAAACTTATGAATAAGTTGAAAAGAAACTTATAAAATTTGAAACTTGTGAATAAGAGTTTCAGACTTTCGAAACCCCAATCGGATTTTTTTTTGTCAACTATAAATGTCTTTAGAAGACGAATGTTTGGTTCCTAAATTGGAAACTGGTTGAACTATCAACCTTTATGCAAAGTTTGAAGTAGTTAGGCCTATCTGAAATATTTACGCAGTTGTATAATAATTATAAATATTCACCTCATTAAAAGTAACATTCAAACTTAAAAAAATGATTTAATTTAAGAAAATTGCAAAATATTCATCCGTTGTCATTTATAGGGATTCATTAGAAGTGATGTATCTAAGTAAAACTTTCATTTCATTTATTAGCTACAATTAATTTGAAAAAAAATATTTTTTTAAGTACTGAAATAAAAATTTAAGGAATAAATCCTTAAGGGAAACAATATGTATCAACATTTCGCAAAATCCTTCCATGCATAGTGCGTATAGCCCGAAGTTATAAAATAATTATAAAAAGTAAGCTTACAAAACTCAAAATGTTTGAGAGTTGAATCTAAACAAAAGACAATAGATTTCCCTCCAGCTTATACAAATACGTATTTTTTTTAAATATATAACTTATTTCATTTCAGTATTATTCCTATCTTTAAAATAACAACAAAAAATACTTCTGCTTTTCACTATTTCTTATTTAACATATTGAAATAAATTACGAATTCCTGTCTATGTAAATACTGTGATACTATCATCACTTTCTTTCAGATTAACCCTTAAGGGTTTATGAAGGTGTTAAAAGAAGTTTTATTCACGTATAAACAGCTTTCTCCCTAGTTTTGTCCCCCTGTCCCTACTTGAAGATACGATATTAAAGATTATTTTAAATTAAATTTATTATTTTTAAAAGAAAACTATTTTATTATCCGTAAATATATGTATTAAATCCTTTAGGGTAGTAAGAAACAAATTTACATATAAATTAAAATGAAGTGCTGTAAATACATTTCAATCTACCATTTCATTCAGCAATAATAATAACTAGTTTTGTATTTATTTACAGTGATGATTAGTTGAAAAACCTTACTTTAATTAATTTTTTTTTACAAAAAGTATATTTAATACAGTTAGCAGACATTTAAAATAATAAAGAATTGAATTGTTAATAAACTATAAAATATAGCTAAAAAATTATTATTTAATAAACATATGTTTATTTTTCACATTACTGTAATATGTGTGTATTGTATATTTTTTCTTTAACTTTTAAATTGAGATATGTTATTGTGTTAGTCAATTGTTGTTTAATTTTCATCTTTTTAATCTAGTAATTTCCTTATATATGTCAAGATCACATGCATATGTGAATTCCTTATGAAAAGGCAGGTATTTTCTGACATCTATAATTTTTAAACATTTATTTCGTGAATATACTTGATGTATTTTGATAATATTTACTGATTTGTATATAAATAACATATAAATATTTAAATTATAACAGTATTTTTTAGAAATTATACAGAACGTACTTAAACTTTCAATATAATTTTTATAAATTTCTGCAAGTGTTTTATTGCAAATTTGAGCATTTTGAGCTCTATTAATTTTAATTTTACTTAGAGTTAAAAAAACATATTTTCAGTTTATTTTAACATTTGTTAACTGTTGATTTCAAACGTAGTTTATATTGTTTCACAGATAAGTACATTTACTATTTTTAATACAAATTGTACCTAAATAAGTATTAATAACTTCCAGAACTTGTAATACAAAACTTTTAATTGTATACGTAATTTTTAATTAATTTATTTGGAAACTTCATCAGTAAACCGTTAATTTTTTTTCGCACTTTTTAAGGTCGAAAAACGTATTTTTATTTTAAAATGATTTTTTTTATATAAATGCTTAAATAAATACATTTACCATCAAAACTATTATTAAAAATACAAATATAATACACAGACAAAATATAATGATACATTTCATTTTGAAAATATTAGTTCACATTTTTGCACCAACATTTCGACAAAAGCATTCCGCAGCATGATAAACTGTATCTTCCTCCACACATCACATTGTACCGATGAATATTTATAAAAGATCCACCCCCATGGAATCTTCGTATGTGCAAACTCTGAGCATTCATCAACTCAAGTGAAACCAACTTGCCTTCCCCCAAGCAATATATGGGGGGGGGGGGGGGGAGACTTGAATTATATGAATCGCATGGCATGCGTATTGTAAACGTGACTGGGAAACTCGAGCGATTTCCCACTTTTCCAGCTTTTACTCACTACGATTGCTGCATCCTTCGCAGGAGAATCTACTCCTCAGCCTCTGGTCAGGGCTGCCATGGTGGAATAAATATCGCCCGTTTGGCATTATTTGCAAGTTTTATGAAAAAAAATATATCTCTATATTATAATTTTATTTGGCAGTAAAACATTTCTTCCCATAAGCATATATAGTCGAAGGAAATATTATATGATTATTGTAGTGCTTCATAGAAATAAATTGTTTGTAATATTCAGGAGATATGTTTCCAATTTCCAGTATGAGGCTATTGTATTTATATATAAAATATGTATAATGTGTCATTTACAAACATCCATCCAAATATTCATTCTGTCAAGTCGTTTCCTTAGTAATTCGTATATGTTTATATAATATCAGCGTTTTTAAAGACATATATTTATCCATCAAATACGTCCACTAATGCAAAAATATTCGTAAGCAGATTTTATTTTTTAAATTCACTATTTTTTGGTGTAAATTGTAATTAATTTAATATGGTACTAGTTTATCTATTAAATTGTTAAAACATCATCTCACTCAGGTACTTATATCCGTGTCAATGTATCAAACAAAACTCAAACAAAGTAATCAAATCAAGTATAATATTTATATGTTTGATGTGAAGCGTGTTTAAAATCATCTATATGGGATATGAAAATAAAAGCACAATGCTACGTTTTTAAATTGAATAAACACTTTAACTACGTCACAAATAGTAGGATTACTATAAATATGGTTTCGTTTTCTAGGAAAGTAGTCTTCGGAGCAGCCACACTCAATATAATTTATCATTACTTAGCATATATTGACAAAATAGATGAGTTTTTTTTAATTTTATAACTATTTTTTCGTGAGTTGGCGATTTTCAAATGTTCAGTTGGCTGCTCTTCTTTTCTGTTCCAGGCGAACTTGGTGGGATGGAATAGGGTGGTAATATAAACAAGTAAATTGAAAAGAAGATGGATCTGGCATTTCGTCTGACGAAAATAAAACGCAGGGAAGAACAGGGATAAAATAAGGGAACTTCGTGACAATGGCATTTCAGGCCTTCGAACACGTGAAATAGGTTTATTGCTGGCGAAAGGGATAAAATATTGTATTGAAAGAGTTTCGCTGAATATGTTACAAAGTTTGAAAATAGTCTCTCATAGTGAAAGTTTCAATTGTAAATTAAATGTTCTCTTTGGAGCGTTAAACACTGACATTTTTCATTCTATAGTAATTTCCTACAGTATTTATTCAACCGTAAACTATTGATTTGCTTTAAAAAAAATTTAAAGCTGAATGCATTTGTTGTTGTTAGTTTAAGTTATTGTAAAGACATATTCATGAGTTTCTTTGTTAAATGCAACCTTGTTTGGCTTCGAATAGTGAACAAATTTATAGTGATTATATTTGAGCTTTTTTATATTATATTCTGTAAGGGAATGGAATAGGTAACGTGGTTGAAACGAATAGCTGAAAGCTTATTTTTTTTTTATGTACTAAATACGGATAAGCCAATATATCGCCCAAATAGATTTCTAATTCATAAATATTTTTATCATTCGGAAACAGCAATTTTAAAAATCGATTATATAATTTTGACTGCATAACGTTGCATCTAAAGACAAATGAACACTAAACTAAATGCATTGGTTTGTTTAAAATTGAATAATTTACATATTAATAATTCAGAACCTTTATAAGTATACTTCAAATAATTGAATATTATCCAGTAAAATAATCTAAACTAATTTTTATTATATTACATAACTCATTTTAGGTATACAGAGCTAATTTTAGAGCACTAATCCGGAATATCACAAAGGCCTGGGGTGATTGAATGATTAGGGCTTAAGATAAGCGTCTGATTGGCGCGAGTTCGATCCCCAACAGCGAATTAGAAATATGAGAATTGTAAAAACATATCCACCGTGCATACTGAACTGTGCACAATAAATCTGATCGTGGTCCATTGTCTTGACGTCAATTTGGGTGCCAGCTCATGCGTTGAGCTCGTCATTTAACATGGTTCAAAAATACGATGCATTGTTCCTAGGTC
This sequence comes from Troglohyphantes excavatus, assembly GCA_963932185.1. Lineage (NCBI taxonomy): Eukaryota > Metazoa > Arthropoda > Arachnida > Araneae > Linyphiidae > Troglohyphantes > Troglohyphantes excavatus. Next base: position 2,467,290 of record OZ010675.1, on the reverse strand, counting down.
TTTCTTTCGAGCTGTAGACCCCGAACCGTCGCCATTAGCTCAATGTGCAGCTTTACTTCTACGTAAATTCAATAAATGAATCTGAATGCCATGTCAAATTCCAAAATATCTTTCAAACCCGATATCATTACGTCATTGCGACATCACCGACGGCGAAATGAAACATACACCCGGACACATATCTTTCACATTTTTATGCGACCCAAATCGCACTTTGAAACAAAATATTTCAATAAAATATGTCTCCGAACCATAAAACATCCCGTTGGTTTCTAGGTAATGACATCATTATGACGAATTTTTTATTCCCTTTTTCCCTACCAGAAACATGCACCGTGTCGGGTGTCAGCAATCACAAGACTGATGATGAAGTGAGGGACGCCATCCATTTGGGCTGTTGGGATCAGTGACATTCACGCTGGCGGAAGGGCGAATCGGACTTTTTTTTATTGTGTTTTTGTGTGGGGACCGTGTTGGGGTATTGGAGGTCCGAAAGAATACTGGGATTAATAGTTAGATTTTATGTACTGGTGAAAGGGATATTGATATAGGGTAGAGCTTTCTATTATGAAGCTTGGAAATTACTGAAGCGTGTATATATGATTTTGATTTATTAAATCATACATTTACACTAATATTTTTTTTATATAAATGAATAATACAATTCACATGTCCACTAATATTTTAAATGATGAGGTTATTAGAGAATAGCCCTATTTAGCTGGTGGAAATATATCAAACTATTTTATGTGTCATTTATAATTTAAATATAATATTGAACTATGCTCTGGTACTATAGGAATGTAATGATTTTCTATTTATATTAATAGCTCAAAAGTCATTTAGGTATATCTATCTAATCTAATACTATTAAACGAGCAATGTCACTATGTTTGTTCGTTTGTTTGTTTGCACAATCTCCAAATCCGCTCTAACGATTTTCACGAAAATTGATGTATTACCAATTTTCGGGGTAAAAATTCGATTGGGATAGGTTTCATCTTCGAAAAATTTCATTTAGAGGGTGAAATAAGTAGATTAAAAGTTTGATTTCATTCTTTCCAATGCAAATTATTCATCGCGTATGAGTTAATAGATTATGTGGCAATAGCAGTTAAATGTTATTTAATTCGTCATATGTTATTTTAATTTAAAACGTGTAAAATATTTTGATGATATATTTTCATAATAGTTTTTATTCTAAAATAAAGTATTTTTTTTCTCATAAATAAACGATCAGTAAATTAAATATCAGTAAATTAAAATTAAAATTTAAAAATCGTTTTCGTTTTTAAATAAACAAAATACACATTCTAATCACGTGACTATTTCGTCTACTAAATGCAATAAGTTTTCTAATAAATATTTAAAAAGAACTTGGACAAAATCGTTTGCATTTAAAATAATCAAAGTTTGAACCATTTTAATAATGCGATTTTTTATTGTTTTTTTGCACGTGACGTCATAAGTGGTATTCACTAGAGCAAGTTTTTTTTAAATTCCATATAAAAAAATATCGTTTTGAAAAACAAGTAGATTTTTTTATTAAATGTAAAATGGATTATGTATTTCCGTAAATAGAACATGGAATTTTCAAAACAAAAATTAGAAGCAATTTCGTTTGTTTTGTTAAGTATTTATATTCCAATGAAATCAATTGAATTAGGTTTTATTAAATTAATGTTACGTGTTGTTTATAAAATAAACATTTATTTACATTTAAAATTAAACTTTTTTATACATTTTTATTTCATAAGTTTTATTTTAGCTATTGTTTATAAATATTTATTTTAGAATTTATATGCTAATGGAATTAATTAAAAGAAGTTTTATTAAATTAATTTTTAGCAATATTTATAAGGGTAAAAATATAATTTTATACATTTAAAAAACTATTTTGTTCTATTATTTATAGCTTTTATTTTACCAATTGCTCATAAATACACTTATTTCTCATAGTATTGAACAAGAAACAGATAAAAATTCCGAGTTTTCCAGTTTTCAAGATATGTTTTGAAAATTTTGAAAAAAGGAAGTGTTTCCAAAAATTCTCATTTGTTTACCATGGACACTTTGCACTGGTTTGTGTGGAAATTACATGACGGCATTTCAAGGTATAAGTGATTTCACGCGCATTTTTATTGGTTGATGGTAACCACGTGGTTTGTTATGCACCAAACACAGAGGCTAATCAACCATTCGTTTTTGTTATTCCGTCAAAATTTTAATCTCGAGACCATGTCACGCATAGTGTCTGTAAAAATGGTTTGGTATTAATTCTACATTCTAATGAGTAAATAATTACTAAAAACGTTTCAATTTTTTTTTCTTCTGAAAAACTGATACCTGTAAATTTGTCATATAAAGTTCTGAATGTAAAAGCAACATTCCTATGATATTTTGTACAATTTAAAAATGAACTGTTTCTCGAATTACGTAAGTAAGTTTAATTTAGAGAGGGATTGAAAATGAGTAATGAGCTTTTACGATAGAACAACGGCAAAGGAGTTTAAAATTTTCATTAACAAATTTTAAATTATTTGTAAATATAAATTTTACATCATTTACTATAAACGTGTTTTGAAATTTATTTATTTTGTTACTTCAAATAAGTTTCTTCTGTATTTAAAGGTTTGTCCGAAATAACCTTGCACATGCTTAATTAGATATGAAATTATTGTCGATATTAAATTGCATAAGAAAGTAATAACAAAATACTGAATAATGTTCTCGTATTACGTGGATATGTTTAGTTTCAAGCAGATAATTAGACGAGTAACGAGACTTTATACAATATAACAAAGGGAAAAGAGTGTCTAATTGAAACTCACATAGTAATTTAAACGCTTGAAAAAAAAATGTCACATACACACAGGGAAATTAATTTCAGTCAATTTAAAAACCCTTTTTAAAAATAAATTTTACATTTACCGTAAATGTGTTTTTAATTATTTTTATCATGTTACTTCAAATAAGTATTTTGTTAATAGAAATTTATTCAAAGTAACTATATTTTTATCAAGACCCAGACTGCAAGCTACCTACTCATATTTTATATTCTGTATGTAACCTTTTCTTAGGAACAAAATTATGAAATATTCCTAACAACTGTCGCAAAATTCAACATGTGTGATTTTCAAACATTAGGCTAAATAAAATAATATATGTGTATTGAAATGCCGAAAACGGCAGTCCTTATCATTAAAAAAAATATGTTTAAAAAAAAAGAGATTAATATTAGTTTCGTAAGATTAGATTAATAATCGTAACTACTATTATATAATAAAAATTCTTATATTTAGATTATAGAAAATGTTTAATTTTACAGACGGTTTATTTTCAAAGCCGTTATAATGAATAGCCATTTGGTTCAAATTATATTATTTCCACTGAATTAAATATAAAACTTTGTTTTCGTCACTACGATTATAGCCTAATTACACATAAAACTATTCGAAATAAGTAAAAATCTTTATTATTAATTAAACGTTTAATAAGAATATAAAACGTTGTTCGTTCTTTATTATTTGTGTATGCTGGTTGAAGAAAAAAAAAATCCGAAATAATTTTGCAGTAGCAAAAAATAATTTGATCTCCATTATCATAATCTTCTTAATAACAAAACTACTTTGCATAGTATTTAAAAGTCCATTCAGTTACTCCAGAGTTAGACTGAAGCAAACATCATTACAAATGGTTACTGAAAACCAAGAATGTTGTCACGTTTGATCATGCAAACGAAAAGTGTGTACTACAATTGTGCGAATGGTTGTATTAGTCGCTCAGAATCGCTAATAATATTAATTTAAGTTACTTTTGCAGAATTAATACGATAACATTTCAGCCTTGACACGTATAACCAGTTGCATGAGCATATTTCTAAGAACTTAAAGATATTTCGATAAAGATACATTATTAGACGATAAAAAAATATCATGAAACGTCTAACCGTTGATATTTAATTCGATTCATTAGAAATATTATTAAGTAATAAAATATGAAAGCGAGCTGGGCTCGGTCCCCTGGTACTACTATTAAACGAGCAATGTCACTATGTTTGTTCGTTTGTTTGTTTGCACAATCTCCAAATCCGCTCTAACGATTTTCACGAAAATTGATGTATTACCAATTTTCGGGGTAAAAATTCGATTGGTATAGGTTTCATCTTCGAAAAATTTCATTTAGAGGGTGAAATAAGTAGATTAAAAGTTTGATTTCATTCTTTCCAATGCAAATTATTCATCGCGTATGAGTTAATAGATTATGTGGCAATAGCAGTTAAATGTTATTTAATTCGTCATATGTTATTTTAATTTAAAACGTGTAAAATATTTTTATGATATATTTTTATTATAGTTTTTATTCTAAAATAAAGTTTTTTTTTTCTCATAAATAAACGATCAGTAAATTAAATATCAGTAAATTAAAATTAAAATTTAAAAATCGTTTTCGTTTTTAAATAAACAAAATACACATTCTAATCACGTGACTATTTCGTCTACTAAATGCTATAAGTTTTCTAATAAATATTTAAAAAGAACTTGGACAAAATCGTTTGCATTTAAAATAATCAAAGTTTGAACCATTTTAATCCTGCGATTTTTTATTGTTTTTTGCACGTGACGTCATAAGTGGTATTCACTAGAGAAAGTTTTTTTTAAATTCCATATAAAAAAATTTCGTTTTGAAAAACAAGTAGATTTTTTTATTAAATGTAAAATGGATTATGTATTTCCGTAAATAGAATATGTAATTTTCAAAACAAAAATTAGAAGCAATTTCGTTTGTTTTGTTAAGTATTTATATTCCAATGAAATCAATTGAATAAGGTTTTATTAAATTAATGTTACGTGTTGTTTATAAAATATACATTTATTTACATTTAAAATTAAACTTTGTTATACATTTTTATTTCATAAGTTTTATTTTAGCTATTGTTTATAAATATTTATTTTAGAATTTATATGCTAATGCAATTAATTAAAAGAAGTTTAATTAAATTAATTTTTAACAATATTTATAAGGGTAAAAATATAATTTTATACATTTAAAAAACTATTTTGTTCTATTATTTATAGCTTTTATTTTACCAATTGTTTATATATACACTTATTTCTCATAGTATTGAACAAGAAACAGAGAAAAATTCCGAGTTTTCCAGTTTTCAAGATATGTTTTGAAAATTGTGAAAAAAGGAAGTGTTTCCAAAAATTCTCATTTGTTTACCATGGACACTTTGCACTGGTTTGTGTGGAAATTACATGACGTCATTTCAAGGTATAAGTGATTTCACGTGCATTGTTATTGGTTGATGGTAACCACGTGGTTTGTTATGCACCAATCACAGAGGCTAATCAACCATGCGTTTTTGTTATTCCGACAAAATTTTAATATCGAGACCATGTCACGCATAGTGTCTGTAAAAATGGTTTGGTATTAATTCCACATTCTAATTAGTAAATAATTAATTAAAAAGTTTCAAATTATACTTTTTTTCTGGAAAACTGATACCAAAAAATTTGTTATATAAAGTTCTGAATGTAAAAGCAACATTCCTATGACATTTTGTACAATTTAAAAATGAACTGTTTCTCGAATTACGTAAGTAAGTTTAGTTTAGAGAGGGATTGAAAATGAGTAATGAGCTTTTACAATAGAACAATGGCAAAGGAGTTTAAAATTTTCATTAACAAATTTTAAATTATTGGTAAATATAAATTTTACATCATTTACTATAAACGTGTTTTGAAATTTATTTATTTTGTTACTTCAAATAAGTTTCTTCTTTATTTAAAGGTTTGTCCGAAATAACCTTGCACATGCTTAATTAAATATGAAATTATTGTCGATATTAAATTGCATTAGAAAGTAATAACAAAATACTGAATAATGTTCTCGTATTACGTGGATATGTTTAGTTTCAAGCAGATAATTAGATGAGTAACTAGACTTTATACAATATAACAAAGGGAAAAGAGTTTCTAATGGAAACGCACATAGTAATTTAATATCTTGAGAAAAAAATTTCACATACACACAGGGAAATTAATTTCAGTAAATTTAAAAACCCTTTTTTAATTTTTTTTTTACATTTACCGTAAATGTGTTTTTAATTATTTTTATCAGGTTACTTCAAATAAGTATTTTGTTAATAAAAATTTATTCAAAGTAACTATATTTTTATCAAGACCCAGACTGCAAGCTACCTACTCATATTTTATATTCTGTATGTAACCTTTTCTTAGGAACAAAATTATGAAATATTCCTAACAACTGTCGCAAAATTCAACATGTGTGATTTTCAAACATTAGGCTAAATAAAATAATATATGTGTATTAAAAAGCCGAGAACGACAGTCCTCATCATTAAAAAAAATATGTTTAAAAAAAGAGAGATTAATATTAGTTTAATCGTAACTACTATTTTATAATAAAAATTCTTATATTTAGATTATTGAAAATGTTTAATTTTAAAGACGGTTGATTTTCAAAGCCGTTATAATGAATAGCCACTTGGTTCAAATTATATTATTTTCCACTGAATTAAATATAAAACTTTGTTTTCGTCACTACGATTATAGCCTAATTACACATAAAATTATTCGAAATAAGTAAAAATCTTTATTATTAATTAAACGTTTAATAAGAATATAAAACGTTGTTCGTTCCTTATTATTTGTGTATGCTGGTTGAAGAAAAAAAATTGCCGAAATAATTTTGCAGTAGCAAAAAATAATTTGATTTCCATTATCATAATCTTCTTAATAACAAAACTACTTTGCATAGTATTTAAAAGTCCATTCAGTTACTCCAGAGTTAGACTGAAGCAAACATCATTACAAATGGTTACTGAAAACCAAGAATGTTGTCACGTTTGATCATGCAAACGAAAGGTGTGTACTACAATTGTGCGAATGGTTGTATTAGTCACTCAGAATCGCTAATAATATTAATTTAAGTTACTTTTGCAGAATTAATACGGTAACATTTCAACCTTGACACGTATAACCAGTTGCATGAGCATATTTCTAAGAACTTAAAGATATTTCGATAAAGATACATTATTAGACGATAAAAAAATATCATGAAACGTCTAACCGTTGATATGGACATTTCAAAGCATTTACATTTAATTTGATTCATTAGAAATATTATTAAGTAATAAAATATGAAAGCGAGCTGGGCTCGGTCCCCTGGTACTTGAAATTAAGAAAGAAGATAACCAATTATTCTGACCAAACATTAACATTGCGTTTAGGTGGTTTTCGATGAAGTTGTATAACATTGAATAGAAGGTGTAACAATAGCGTTGATAATAATAATATTTATTTTTGACTAGAGTAAATATTGAAAATATACATATGCAATGTCAATTTCGACACATTAAATAAAAAAAATATATAAAAAATTGCTTACAACACATATTTAAATTTTCACATGTAACGTCTTTAAAATGGGATCCAGAAAAGAGATTCCAAATCGGATAAAAAAATCTAAAGTAAAATGTAAAGCAAATAATCCTGCTTTCTGCATATCCAGGAAGATTAAGTTTAGCAGAGTGTTTTTTTATACAATTGGAGAAAAAATCTATTCATGAACTTCTAGTTGAAATACCATGGGGTTAACATACATTGCACTTATCATGTATTGTATATTTTTCTAATATTTCCAGAAAGAATAAATTTGACGAAGGTATTCGGTATACCTCAGTAAGAAAAAAGTAAAATATATTTTTAGGTAGGCCGTGTCTATCGATAAACATTTAAGGTCATTTATTTATGTAGACAGCATGTGTTGAATATTTACAATGACAATCAATAGTGAAGTAGACTCTTATTCAATCCCGAAACGTCATTTATAACAAAAAATACACTCAAACTTTTCTAAAATTTGCCTTAGTAATTTTGCACCCAAATAGACTGTTGAGTTTGACGTTACACGCCTTAAACTCTGTGACCGTACCAATAGGCACATCCTACCTACTTTTGTTTAAAAAAAACAGAAAACCGTATTTTTTGGGAACTTAACTGTATGATTATTTTTGCATACTATGACAATCTAATACTTATATGTCCCCCTATCTCTCTGTATATATGTATATATATATATATATATATATATATATATATATATATATATATATATATATATATATATATATATATATATATATATATATATATATATATATAAAACTAAACATGGATTAAAATAACAAACTTTAAAATTTATTATTTTTTAAGCGATTTGAAAAACACAAATTTTATATCTAGTAGGGAGTGTAAAATATTTCCAACGACAAATATGTCGACGTTCCAGCAATTCTTTTCCCATATCCCCTGATACTTTATAGGACACAATACACAGAAGACACCTGAGCCGCTAAACCAATCCTATAAATCACGCGAATACAAGAACCCCCACAGAAACGAAAAGACACCTTCAATGACAAAAAATGACACCGTTTTCAATTCTGCGATGAGGGCAATGCCATGATGAAAATGGGTTTTTTATGTCGCGGCCGGACTTCGATTGCTCCAAACGGAGACAAATCCAGACAATAAAACATACACTACCGAATACATATAAAAAAATATCTCTAATGGTCCATTAAAAGAATGGAGCGAAGGAAAAAAAACATTTTTTTTCATGACCTAGCCCCGCTTTTAGAGTAATAAATGATCCAATTTCGTTCTTATTAACCAACTCGGGCCAGGGTTGTAGTTAGGAAAACAATCAGAAAGGGATTAAAGAGGAAATATATAGATAAAAATGGCGACCCGTTCCAGTTTTTAGGTGGGAGTAGATTTGGGTGTTTCGCTTCAATGAGACGGTGGAAATCGTTTTGAAGAAATGCAGAGAGTTTGGTGTTTGCGTTAATTAAACGACGTCGTTCTGTTTGAGCTGTTTCTTCGTCAATTTGTTTAGTGCTGTTTATATTTGATGAAGATGCGTTTATTTTGTAAAACTTTACTTGACTGGTAAAAGTAAATGTAAATAAGAAATGGAATTAATGATGTGGGATTTGCAGTTAAAATTTCTTGGAGTATAACTTTCGATATTAATTAAAATTGTTTTTTTATAGAAATTCAACTATCACAAATAAGCATTTATGATAAGAATTTTTGAAATATGTAAAATAATTACATCCTTAATTGCATCTTATATATATATTAATAAATCCTACAAAATATTTTTTTCATTCTAATAATTAAAAAAATGCATATAATATTCTAAACAGTAAGATAATAGAGTTTAAACTTTTTGATCGGCGCCGCATGTCATACGTCTAACATTGTCGGACCCGTATGATAACCAGGTGACCGTATGGACGAGACAAAGGGAAGGATTGAACAAGTGTAGGATGAGAAGAACCGAGCTGAGAGTTTCCTACTGGCCAGGCGATTATGATTTTGAACCCTTTAATTCAGAAACATTATATTTTCGATTTTAATATAGATTTTGCCTCGACATTATATTAGTATTAATTAACACCTGCTGCCACTTATTATTTAAGTATTATATTTATTGCTTACTATGAAAAAAAAATTATAATTAGTTTTTTTTAAATACAATACGTTTTTAATGTAAAAACGGATATTTGTAAAGTTATTTTGCCAGTTGGTGGAATGGCAGTAGTGTTTTGTGTGTAATGAAAAATATGTGTCTTCAATATGAAAATCTGATTTGTTAAATAAAGTATTTTTTTTTTATTTCAAACGCCAATCAACAGACGAATCAATTTTACATTCACTCTCAACGTGCTATGTAATATCTCTTGCTTAGTTTCTGCACTAAACGCATTATTCTCTGCAAAAAGTTACCCATAAAAAAAAGGACAACAATATGTATTTACCATATGATATTCCGATTTCGTAAAAAAAATGAAATAAAAAAATGCATGTGGATTTGCTTCTGAAATAAACGGTTCAATTTAAGAAAAATTTCACAAAAATCATTGTCTTTTTTTTTAAATTAACGCAAACAAAATTATAAAAAAATTGTCAAGAACGGGTTAAAATATCAAACATACTAAAATTAAATATTTCATTATTATACTAAGAATTTTAACCATTTAAACTAATAGCAATACATTATTACAATGAAAATCACAGCAACGCATAATTATATTTTGTCAAGTCAAGCACTAAACAGATATAGAATTTTCATCTTAAAACTGTGCCAGATGCTGTTTGTTTCAATTATTCTTTAAACCTGAAGCGTATCCCATTCCATGAGTACAAATCACCTTACAAAGCTGAACAAAAATCGCAATCTCAGTACCGTGACGGAATGATGCAGTAATTTCCGCCCTGAAGCTTCACTTAACTGAGTGTCGAGTTACGATGTCGTCATCAATGCTTTCGTCCCTCTCGTCAAATTGAAAATCACAAGCTGTGCGGAATCGTTACCTCGTCCTTTTACCCGATTTAATAAGCCATCATCAAAAACGAGGGGGTAACGAACGGAAAAAACGAAACTCAGACTGGATTTTACAATGAGTCTCCATTTGCTGAACATCTGTTACAGATTTTTTTCTTGATAAACAATACATTTATTAACTCTTATGCTGGTCCGTCTTTTTGGCACACGTCAATTCAAATACAAAGTACCATAATATACAATATAATGAAATACAAAAATATATCATAAAAACTATACAATACAATATAATGAAATACAAAAATATATCATAAAAACTATACAATACAATATAATGAAATACAATATAATGAAATACAAAATAATGAAATACAATATAATGACATACAATATAAGGAAATACAATATAATGAAATACAATATAATGAAATATAATATAATGAAATATAATGAAATACAATGTAATGAAATACAATATAATATCATAAATACAATACAATATAATGAAATGCACTAAAATATCATAAAATACAATACAATATAATGAAATACAATGAAATGCTATAAATTACAATAAAATACCAATGAAATGCTATAAATTACAATAAAATACCAATAAAATACAATACAACACAATACAGCACATTTACAAAAATGTACATCCCCTTGTCGTTCATGTAGAATGTATCAATAATTGAGGACTAGAAATGAAAAACGACCTAAGTACCAAAAAAAATCGAAAATCTTTTTTACGGAAAAATGTCCTGAAGACCAAGTTAAACAAAGAGGAGAACGCCTAAAATGCGAACTCCAGTAGTAATAGTTCAAAAATATGTCGAAAGATCGCGCTGGTTAAATGTACTAAATGTGCGAGTGTTTTTAATTTTTCAGCTCTCCTGAAAAAAAAAAAAATTTGACTTAGGTCGTTTTCCATTTCTAGTCCTCAATTACTATCAAAATTGCACCTCTAGGACTAGAAGGAAGGAATACATACACAGAAAAGTAGGGCCCAACTATTCTTCTACTCGATTCTTCCTAATATGTTTAACATCTTCGAAACTTTTATTGTCTCTGAATATGCTTTTAATTTCCATTTTTTTAATTTTAAAGAAGTATTTTTTCATATGTCCTGCATTTTTAAATAAAATGGTATCTGGTGCCAGTTGTTGAACTGCAGCTATATAGATCTGTTTTTCTAAAGAATAGTGCTTGGTACTTTGGATAGGCTCCATGGCCGGTGAGTGCTTATGTTAAGTAAAAATCTCCCCCAATTTAAATACAAAACATACTTAAAAAACTTGTAACTTATATAGGTTTTTTTCGATAACAGTTACAGTTATATTTATCTATAGTAATTATCACCTTTTTTCTATGGTGTAAAATAAAACTGAAAAATGTGTATTTAGCCGCAAAAACCCATTTAACGCATGTCCCGTTGAATTTTTAAATATACTTGAAATGACGAATGAAATGTTCCAAAAGTTAATGAATAAACGCAAAATTAAATATATTATTTTAAATCCCAAACATTAATATCAAAATATTTATACCCAAGTGTTACATTATAAATTCCCCAATGATTCATTTTACAATATTTAGTAACATTTACATGAATAAATATAAAAACTTATGTAATTAAGGCATTCATTTTCACCTTTGTAGTTTGGGAATTAACTATCAGAATTTACGTGACTATCGCTACATAAAAGTCTAGTCTTACTTCATTTAAACACCAAATATTCACATGTCATAGCTGATTGCAATACATTACATTGAGTCAGTTCCAGATTATCAAAGAAAGTAATTATTAATACAATTTCCTAATCAAAAATAGTTTTTAAAACATGTTTTATCAATCTAAATACTAAAGAAATCACAAATTTAAAAGGTTAAAAAATCTTTAAAATATCCTAATATTATATATATATATATATATCAAAATTGTAGAATTGATTTCAAAATTTTACTCAGGTACTTTTAATTGACATTAATTATTTCAGATATTTAAATCAAGCATAATATCAGGAATAAATGTTGGGATAAGGCAATTTAAACTAAACTTTATTTCAAAGGAAATTGCCACACTGCTGACTTTAGCTTTCGGTCGCTGCTTGTTTGCTGAAACTTTTAATTAGAAACCGACAAAGAAGATGTTTGTATGAATTCGTAGAAGTGTAAAATGTAAGACCGCTTCATTTCGCGTTTTAATCAATCTTACATATTGAAGTGTGTTTGTTTTTCAAGGAAAGATAAAGTCTATTGGAATTGGTTGCAAAACTAAAGTAGTATTTCTGTTCACAAAGCCAATTTTCCAGTGCAAACTCGACACAATTATAGCTTTATTAGGAAAGTTGATAAAGTGGATCTTTATAATTAATTCCATTAAACAATTAGCAAATAAATAAAATAATCAGTCAAAATAAAAACTACTTATTAGATGAAGAAGAATTGAAATATAAACATTGTTAAAACGTCTTCATTTGTATTGTTTTCTAAAACATCTGAATCATTAGAATTAACATCTAACTCATTAGAACTCGTTAGAAATTTAACTTGTTGTTTAATCTATTTAATTAACTTTATTTGATAAACAAAGTATTGAACTTTATTCTTATTTTTCAATACGATGATTCGGAAAATTGTATCGATTCAAATGATTATCTTAGATATTTCCTTATTTTGTAACTATGTTATCATTATTTGGACGATTGAGGCAACTATATGTTGTACATTTATAAAACTAAAACTCTATATTATCGATAAACGAATATAATGTAACATTTTTCAATCGTTTATGAAAAATGGATTAATTAACAATATGGAAATCTGAATAGTCAAAAAGGAAAAACAAAATAAAATAATTTTCAGAAACAATGACTTGTTAAAGTTCTATCAAAATCTGACATTCGCTGAAATTAAAATATTTTTTTTCGATAAAAATATCTGCAAAAGTTAATGTACTTTAGTGTTTACTATATTAATAACTGTCTGTCAATAATATTATTATAATATATAATTTTTTATGAATAGAGTTTTATTCATATAAATAATCAGATCAACTACATGTAAAATGTTTAATACACGTCTGACTGTATTTTTTACTGTCTTTTCAGTTCATTCAAGTACTATAAATATTTTATATAATGTTATTATTTCTTAGAATACATGGTAATGAACTTCAGGAGCTATCTTGAATCTACTTCTATTGTAAATGAACCCTCTAATATTTTTACCTTTAAACATGAGCCTTTAACATCCCAACTATATTTATAATTGCATTCTCTCAGTAGTAATAAGAAAATAATATTTTTCTCTACCAGGTGTACAAGTATGAAATGCGGATTTTTTTTCAAAAAGAAACACGTTAAATTCGGAAGAATGACAAAAAGTGCTTTATTCAAAGTATACTCCATTACTTGACATATTTTCCCATCTTTCGGGCAATTTGTGAATACCACACCAGTAAAAATCTTCCCCTTTTGTTGCGAACCATTCATGGAGAAATTTTTTCACATCTTCGTACGAATCAAAGCGCTGCTGAGCAAGTGTGTGACCCATCGATGCAAACAAGTGGTAATCGGAAGGAGCCAAGTCTGGTAAGTAAGCCGCATGGGATAGAACTTCCCAGCTGAGTGCTTCCAACGAGCTGCGAACCGGTTTTGCCGTATGGGATGGAGCAATGGCATGAAGAAAAATTACTTTTTGTTGCCTTTTTCGGTATTCTGGCCTTTTTTCAAGCAGCGAACGGTTTAAATCGGCCAATTGTTGTTGGTAACGTTTAGTATGAAGAGTTTACATAGGTTTTAACAGCTCAAAATAGACCACGCCCCCTCTGTTCGTTTTTCCATGTTCCTTGTCTGCAACATTGAAGTCACCACTTTTGAAACGCCGAAACCATTTTTCACATATCATGCGATGGATCATGTTCACCATAAGCTTTTCGAAGTAATAGGTGTGATTCAGCAGCAGTTTTCTTCAAATGAAAACAGAAAAATTAATGCTCTCTACGAATGCTCTTTGTTCAGTATAAATTTCGACATATTGAACACAACAACACAACACTATGCACACACTTTTCCAATTTATCACTCGTGCGCGTCTGACACTTGTTGATGACACAACAAAATGGCGTTGTGTCAAATCTTTATTGCCCAAACTACATTGGTGCACCATCTGTTGTGTGAAATCCGCATTTCATACTTTTACATCTGGTATGTTCACTGAATATAACTCTACCGTTAAGGACACTGGTTTCCTCAGTGTGCAACTCCACCTAAAGCCGTCGAATTTGACCTTTTAACTTGATGTGTTATGATTAGTTTTAAAAATTACTAATCAGTTAATGATTTACGAGCGTTTATATTAAATAAAAGCCTATATTGAAATCACCCGCGTTCCTCAAGTTAGTCGTTTTGATCACCTTGCCCAACTGATTGGACAAATGAAATCTCGTGACCTCAAAGATTTCATTAACATAATCTCATCCAAATACAAATCCAGTTCTTTCTGTATAAAAAAGTAGAAGATCTGAAGACCTGGAAGTCACGTGATCGATATTGTCCAATAAGAGGGCCAGGATGATCAAAACGACAAACTTAAAGAATGGGGACGATTTTAAAAGAAATGAAATTGGATAAAATATACTTCACCAACATCAACTCCTGTTCTTCATAAGCACCATAAATTGTAGTAAATAGGAAATAACTGGGTCATTTGTCCATAACTAAATATAAAACCCATAACTTTACCTCACACAGTTCTAATAATACATCAAAGAATCAAAAACTCAATAGCCCAACCCAAGTGTCCCTAAACTCCTTTTAATAACACAGAAACCTCTTCCGACCCTTGAAGCATCCCTGTCGCCTGTAGGACACCAATCTTCCCCCAAGAATGGATGACCACCGTAATGGCCCGCTATTTTGTGTCTCAGTGAAGCATAAAATTTCGGACCTGAGTCACAGAATATTCTGGAAGAAACGAAGAGAAATGACGAGAGTTGCCGAAGTGTCAAAACGTGAAAGGCCCGGTGATGGATGCTTGTTTTATATGTAAAAGGAGGGAGGAGCTTTTTACGAGCAACCCTTTTCCGTACAATGGGGATGAGGCGTGTCATCCTCTTTGGGATGGGCTTGGGATTTTGGGAGTGAAAAAAAATGATGTCTTCGGTCGGTGTGTAGACCTATTCGAGGGAATATTTTTTTAGCGTTTTAGTAACAATGGAGAGTTTTTGAGTGAAATGTCAATGCAAGGGATGTGGGTGCGTAAATTTTGTCGCCAATGATTTTAGTTTATATTTCGAAATTTTGGTTTTGGGATATATTAAAAAATGGGGTATTGCAACACGAATAAAATTAGTCTGATGGCTTTTAACATGGTAAATATATTTGTTGTTATTTTATGATATTCTTACTTCTAATTAAAGTCAGTTTAAAAAGATTTTAAAAAATCAACTAAACACATTTTTTTGTAAATGCAGTTTATAAATTGTATCTGATATATTCCATTTATATATATTTTTTATAGTTTTTATTTAAATTTTGACTCACTAGATTCTTAACATTTCCCATCAAAAGATATCTCTTTTTCGACGTTTTAATTTTAATACCACACTCAATACTACCTCACATTGCCAATCTCCAATTGTAATCTACGTTTGTTATCGTGATATTCGTTGTTAAGCGATTTCTCTCACATACACACATATCCAAATATTATATTCGTGTAACTAAAATGGTAAATGTTCTGCATGTTTCATATATACATGGATCAGTTTAATTTCAAATCTAATCAATTTATATATTATTATTAAAAGTTAATTTACTATAACATTTTACTAGTTACCGCCAATCAGGAACAGTTTGCCAAGTGAAGCTATTTCGCCAACCGCTGTGCCAAGTTTCTGAACCAATCAATAGAGGTTTGATGGAACTTGACAGTGCGCTTGGCAAGACAGTTTGCAAAGTTGTGCGGGTAAATTTATTACGCTCAACCAGGAAACTTTGTCAAGTGATGCAATTTGGCCAAGCACCCTGTCAAGTTTTTTAACCAACCAATAGATGCTTGATGTTAAGGCTTGGATGATTGGTTGGTTGATGAACTTGGTAGTCCGCTTGGCAGTGCAATTTGCGAAGTTGTCCGGGTTAATTAGTTGCCTTCAACAAGGAAAGCTTTGCCAAAAGACAATTTTTAACTACACTTCCAAGTTTATTGAGCCAACCAATACAACCTGATAATAAGGTTTTAATGATTTGTTGGTTAAGGAACTTGGCAGTGTTCTTGCAGGGCAGTTTGCAATGTTTCCGCGGTTGTTGGTGTAAAATACGTGCCACAAAATACGTGCAATATATTACGTGATATGCATTCAGCACGTGTAAAATAAGACACACATTTACATGGGATTTGCGACCATAAAATGTTTGAAAAATTATCAATATACTATAAAAGGGTTGGGATTGGTTATCAATATATATATTCAACTAAGACCAGAAAAACAAGAAACTAAACACATTATCTGAGATTCATTTCGATCACATTAAAACTTAACATCATTAGCTTTTAGCAAATTACATAAACGACCATACCGAATTGTGAATACCCAGTTGTTCCCAATTAACTATCACAGCAGGGTATAACAACAGATAAAAGTCTAACTGCCAGAAGGACAACCCTTTTTCATCCCAGGTACAAAAACATTCTGGAGCACAATCAACCCGGCTCCATCACTGAAGTCCTGCAATTTACAGAGACCCCTCCCCCCTCCATCTGAAGGTAAATTGAACACGAACCTCAAGAAAGCACTTCAATTAGGCTTAATTATCCTATTAATTATTTTCAGGTAATTAACTTTTTCGTTTCGGTTTCTTAACGTCCGGAGGTTTAGCGGGGGGAGGGCTTTCTTCTTAAAGCAAAGACTCGCCTCCTTGTGCAAAACGCATTCAATCAGGGGGATCTAATTGATTTTCTACCGCTTAATGATTTCACGGGTGGATGTCTATTGGACGTCCTTGATCCGACTCGTTGATCAGTCTTGTTCGGAGAATGGAGTAATTGCATTCCGTTACAAAGAAATCCCATTATTTCGTGAAACAAATACATATGCATTGGGGAGATTACCGATCGGTGAATGCCACAGTATCTCGTTTTGAATGATTAATCTAAGTGAATTATGCTTCATCGTGCTTGAAAAATGGATGGCTTTGCAACTTTCTTTGTGGTCGAAAGAAAATGGTAATTATTTGTCTGGGAATATTTCCCTCGTCCACAAATAATATAAGGGGTGTTATATTTGTTCGGATATGTATTATATTTTTGCCCTTTGACAATTATTCATTTTATTGGACTAAGTAATTTTTTAGAGTAGTTTAAAAAAAAGATTTATGACTAGTATGCTGAATATATTTTATATGATGTTTCTAGAACAATGATTTAAATGATTTTTAAAATTCACACTTAAAGTTCTCTAAACACATATTTTTTAGGTAAAACTAAAATAGGGCGGATGCATCATTTAACGACCATTTGGATAAATTACTTAAAACTAACTGTATTTCATTATGTTTCCAAAAGTCCCTTCAAACAATGTTACACAAAGTCTCTTAAAATTTAGGTAAATTTCATTTTACAGTCTAATATCACTATGGCACTGAATTGGCACTGTCGGAAATTGGTCTTAACTGGTCGGTAATTGGTTCATTCATTCTATGATTTTATTTAGAAAATTTATATAATTTACATGTCAGAAAGGTTATGTAGAAAACCAAAAGTAATACAATAAACTTCCTATATAACAGTACCTTGAAGGAGTCAATACGAGTTGTATATTACAAAGGTCGTTGTAACAAGTTTAAAAACTAATGAACACCATTTTTAATCAATTGGTACTTTCTGGAGTACAAGTTATGTATAAAATATCGCGATATCGAAAGGTTGTTGTAAGGAATGTCTAATATAGTAATATATAAAAGCAACAGTATTATTTTGGATATAAAACAAAACTACTTACATTTTTTTGGAGTGCAATTTAAATTTTGCCTAGTGCTGGATAAAATTTATACATTAAAGAGTGGATCTTAAATGACGGTTATTCAAATAATTTTAGTGAGTATGCATACATAAGAATATATATTTCGATGAATTCCAGAAAATTGCTCAATTTTTATATCGGCCATGTATTTCACAACATTTTTATTACTTTCGTTTCATACAGAAAATAAATAATTTTATTTTTGCCCTTTTTGTCAGTTTTCATAGTGAATCAATACATCACCATATGAAATTGATTCTAGACACGCAACATGCAAGACATCGAGAATCAAAGTATCAAAGAACTTTTTCGATGATATTTTTATCTCAAATTACGTTTATATAATATGTGATATCGGAAAGGATAATCTTTATAAGAAAAATATTGTTTTGTAATTTATGTTTTCGCTTCTGATGTTCAAAGAGAAATTCCAATAACACGCTTACATTTAAGAAAAAAAGTTTTTTCCTTAAACTTAAATTGCAATTTTTACAATCACACAAGTTCAGAAAATCGAGTCCCCAATGTACCGGGATATTTGGGTTCGTGAATATTTTATGTGTGCGCCTGTTTGGCTTGCTCTTTCCTTCGTATTCGGTAAGTTCTAGATTGTTTTGAGCTGCTCTTTCAACCTGTTTATATTTATTATGCCTCAATTAAACTTTAGTATGATATTTTGGCATTAAAGTGAATTTTCGACAAATCTTCATTTTCCACTATGCACAACTTTCACACAAATATTACTAGACACGCTACACTGTAAAGAAAAAGATGCTGTAAAATGAGTACATGAGCGTACTCTTTTTCTTTCGGTACAATTGGACCGTAAATGAGCGATGATGTACTCAAATTTTAGTAATTATACTTTCGCAAAAATGAGCAGTGTGATATAATATTGCTAATCTCAGCTTCTGTTCAAGCCATAATAACAAAACAACCTGACAAACTTAAAGAAATAGTTCAAATGAGAGTTTTCCACTTTATTTGATGTCGATTGCTTAGATGGAAACTGAATTATTATAGCTCAATTATGATACTTCCCCTTCATTTGGCACACCTTTTATAATTTCTTCTGCGGTTCCTGCAGATGTGGGTAAGATTCCTGGTTATTTTTTTAAAAATTAAATTGCCATTTTTACAATTACACAAGTTAAGAAAATCGAGTGGGCGGCGTCCCTACTGTATTGGAATGTTTAAGTTCGTGAATATGTTGTATGTGCGCCTGCTTAGTTTGCTCTTTCTTTTGTGATCAGTAGGTTCTAGATCGTTTTTAGCTGCTTTTTCTACCTATTTCATTGTGTCTCAATTATAGTATGATATTTTGGCTTTAAACTGAAATGTTCAACAAATCTTCATTTTCCACTCCCGACAATTTTCACAAAAATGGTTTACACTGTTAACTAGACGAACACATTTTTTTCTTTCTTCATTTTGAGGACATTATCACCAACGACCCGTCTAACACAGCTGAAGTTACAGTGTTTAAAGGTTCCAGAATATTCATAAATGTTATGTACCCCACACCTATTTCGGTACAAAGGTGAGTGGGGAGATACTTAATGAAAATAGATAAAAATTCAGTTGTAAGTTTTGTTTATACAAAAAATGAAGATTGTGTTACAAAAAAGCGTGTAATAATGAAACTTTGCCGATTTCATTAGGCATACAGAAATTAACTTAGATTCATTTCCGGAAAAGAGCTATTGATTTAGCTGGTGATGCCTAGCAAAAAAAAATCAGCATAAAGCCATCATAAAAAAAAAATGCGCAAAACCTTTGTGAACCTGTCAATTTTTTCCAATCATTTTTATAAAATCTGCATGTTTTTTGAATTTTTAATGTGACTGCTTAAACTTTTTATCTCCTCTTTCAAAACATCAATGCTCAATTGCTTTATTTTTAAAACTGCTTCATTTAAAAAAAAATCCTCAATTTTCAGATCACCCCTTTAGGTTACATCCCATTTTTTTTATTACTTTGATTTGATACAGAAATAAATAACATTTTTTTTCTTCACATTCCCTGCCAGGGCTTCACAGATCATCAAGAGAAACAGATTCAAGACACGCAACGCGCAGTGTATCGAGCGCAGGGCCTCATAGAAATCTCCAGAAAGGGATTTTTATTTTAAATCACACTCCTGCCACTCTATCTAGTAATAAAAAGACGCGGAAGAAAAAACTTTGGACAGAGAAAGAATAAAGTTTTGCAAGCGGCAGGTTAGATATCCTTTGATTTTTAGATCTCGAACTTAGATAAAGATTATTTTGGGAATTCTGCGATATCGATGAAGAAATTGATAAGGAAGATAAAAACGACTGAATTTTTTGGACGTTCGGGTTTTTATCTCGTTTTAAAGAACTTTTTTTTAAAAAAATCCATTCAAGGGTATGGGGTTGTATTTTCTCGCGCTCACTCTGTTTTCATATTTAACTTTGTTAGGTTTACGAAAGAAAACAATTTTCATTTCGATATTGAAGTTGGGACATTTAATATTGTTAACATTTATGTCACAATTGAAGTTGGGATACTTAAAATAAATTGTTAGATTTCAAAGGGATAAATGTTGCAAAGGGAAAAAAATCAAACAGATAAATATGAAAATTAGTTTGGAAATAATATATTTTATTTTAATAGTTATCACGTTTTAGATAATTGGATATGGATATAAAATTGTCAAGCTGGCATTCACAAAATAGTACGTCATTTCTTTTTTCGTCTGTACATGTTTGTGTAGTCCAAATATTATTTTAAATAAATGCTAAATGCTGTGTAAAACTATAAGCAGTGAAATTTTACATTTTTAAGAACATTTTCAAAGGGTATATTTTTAAATATACCTAACATTCTTGGCAAAAAAATAAATTGTTATAAAAACGAAAAAAATATTTGTGATAGTGTTATTAACACAAGGATTACTTTACAATAAATGTTTTACTTCAAATTCATAAAATAGAGAATATTTTATATTTCTGCATTTTTTACACTCCATTTTAATATTATTTTAGCAGTTGTAGAAATTTCGTTTCTTCATGAGTGAATGACTTTTCGGTTGCTTAATTTCACAAGGGTAACATCATTGTAAAGGCTCACTGACCAATATTTCTGGATACTAACAGTTATATCACGTATTAAATTACAATTTTGTGCATAATATTGTCAGAAGGTATTGTTTTATGATTAAAAAAATCAATTATTCATACCTTATTCACAAAAAAAGCAAGCTTACTTCAAGAATATACATATTAAAAAAAATGAAAAAAATTTACTCCCACCCTATCGGTTATTTTTACGTACTTTTTATATTTTATTTTAGGATCCGAGTAGTGTTTATAAATATAATTCGGATACTAAAGAATATCTACATATTGCTGGTATTAACCAATATGCCTTAGCACAATGTGTGCCTTTAATTACTCCCCCCCCCTCCCCCCCTAATTTTTTTTTAATTAATAGACTTATTTCAAATGTAAATAATCATTTAAAAATACCTACTAAATTACAAAACTAATGTGTGTGTTTTTCTGCATTTCCAGAAATAAAATAATGTCATATAAACACAGAAACATTGCTTTGAGTACATTTCAAGAGAACAGAAAAAAAGTTTTTACCAGGAAGCCTAAACTCCGGGAAAGAATCCTAATGGTCAATAAAATGATTTTAGTCTATCCCATGGGAGAAATATTGTAAACTAACACAGCTTTATAATTTATTTCTATTGTTGAAATTCCCCAAAAGTTGCGCTTTTGTGAGAGTAAAAGCCCCAGAAGCGCCATTCTACACACAGCTATGATGCCCCAAATCTTTTAACTTCTTTTTTTTTCAAACCCCTTAAGGAATTTCATTTATATATTGACTTTTCAGCGAGTTTCCATTTAATTCCCAAGGTACATTTCCCCCACAGAATCGAAGAGGAAATTAAAAAAAAAAGTACAAAGTAATGCCAAAATTTTCAAATTAAATAACACAATTTCCGAATATATTTCCAGCTTAATTGAAAATTTAAATTTGATTTGAAGTAACACTTACTTTTGCCTTACATTACTTTTGTGGATAATTGAATTTTTTAAAATTAATTTTCATTATATGAATTAACGCACTTTCAGAATTTAGCAGACAGAAAATATATTCACATAAGTAAAAAAATACTCTGATTGACGAAATGAAATATTTCAACTTCAACACACGACAATACACAAATATATGGATTTTTTTTACATTTCTAGCAGCAATTCCACCGGTATTACTTTAATTTTTTGATAAATATAATTTGTAAATATATTTATAAGTAGAGTGCATTAGATCTTATTTATGTGTCTTACTTGTGTGGGCAGTGTATATCTCTTTTAAAATTGAATGTATGCAATTGTATAAAGAAGATTATATTTAAGAAGAGGTTAAATTTCCATGTATGAAGGAAGTATCTGTTCACTTGTTTTTTTACATGAACAGAAGCACTGTAGAAGCCTAGTTAATACATATACTAGTGTGATGAAGGAGCTATGTGATCACAACACAATACGAAATGAAAACTTTAAGATCAAGTATATATTTTTCTTTTTACGTACCTCTTTCACCCACTTTCTCTTTTAATTTCGAAATTTACTTTGTCACATTGGTTGAAAAGTCACCTTTTATTCCAATCTACGATAAACTTATCTGCAAACATTTATGCAATTGTGTTTTCCGGCCTAATATATAATAAATCAGACTTCCATTATCTTTTAGCGTAATTATCTATGGTTGATTAAAACAATAAATTGAGTATTCAAAATGTAAATTTAATTCTTAAAATCATTTTTTTACGTTAAAACCAGATCTTTTCAGTGTGTCTGTTTATTTTTAATTACGTTTTGTGTAACCAAAATTAATTCCACATTCATCTGCTATTTGTTGTAGGAATATTTACTTATCGCATATTTGATTGCCGACTGCATATGTTAATTGTTAATTTAGAGCCTATCAAGGAATCCGATTGTTACTAATTCAAGAATTTCATTATTTTGAATAATCCCTGCGGTTACTTAACGCTAATGCCCGATGCAGCGGCGAAATTAGAGTGAGCCGATTTGAAGCAGAGTCGCCCGAATACAATAAATTCCCTTGTCCATTCAGACGCAATCGCAGAGATTTTTCAAAGAGCGTTTCTGGTTTATCTGTCTCTGAAGCTATTAGTCCGAAAATGAAATTTTCTGAACTACGAGATATTTCCTCATTAACTCTAAAGGGAAACTTTGTGATTCGGCATTTTAATTAATGCTCAGAGTGAAAGCAAACAACTGAATATCTTCTTAATGGGATCATTAATTTTCGCTTCAGTTATATTTCGAAAATTTCAATGGATATATTTCGTTAAAAGGAAACGAAAATGCAACATTTTGCTTTTGTAATATATATTCGAATGCACTTTTTATATGTACTCAAATATCAAAAAGTTTTTTTTTATTATTTGATATATATGTTTATCTACAAGAAAATATAATTACGAAGATATTAAATTTTTAATAAACTGACAGGCTTGAGTATGGTTTAAACAAATTTTTAAGGCACTGGCTTACAAAGACATCCATACCATACTTGAATTGACAATATTTTTATAAGTAATATATAATAAATCAGGTTTGTGATATAACTGAGAATCTCTTTGAAATTAATAAATATTTTTAGAATACGTAAACACATTTAGAAAACACAATATTTAATCTCAGAAAACGTGAAAAGATTCTCCTGGCAGTAGGTGAATTGCAATTCCAATTGCAGATTAAAAATTTCAATCTATGCATATATTCTGGCTAAAATGTAATACTGGTCGAATTTATCAATTGAGGAATTTATTTTTAAAAGCTAATATTTCCAATTGGAACCTTGATGAAATGTTCCCTTTTGAAAATGAATTCCTCAATTTCATCTCAAGTTTTGTCTATTTATTTATCAATTTTATATAACCTTGACGACAAATTTGAATTAACCTGGTTCTCTTTTAAGTAAACATGTTTACTTTTAAATACATAAAACTGTTGATATTTACATTAAATTTTTGTTTTGCATTTTCAAGATATTAATAAATTTTTTCATTGTGAAATATATTTAACAGTATTTTAATTACAGAACACATTATAAATTGGGCTGTTGAAACATAGAATATTAAGGAAGATCCGAGCCCCAAATCCCAATTTGTTTATTAATGAATTCAGAAATTTCATTTTTTTATATTATTAGAACATTTTTTTAAACAATAATAAAAAACAAAAATATATTTAAAAAAATTATTTTTGTTATTTTTTGTATTTTTTAAGCTTAAAAATACTTTTTTTTAAGCACTATTCCTCTTTCAATTTTCTAATGTTTTTAAATTTTTTTAATTGATTAATTAACGTCAAAGTAAATACTACAAACGTATGAATAGACTTTTGCAGAATTATGCTTTTATTGTCTTTAAAAAATTATTTTAAGTTCAAAACCCAAAAAATATTCAAATTTTTCAGTTTAATAATTTATAAAAAAATAATTTATAAATTAATTTAAAAAAGCTATACATACGTTTATGAAACAAATATTAGAGCTTCCAAAACTATTAACAGTTTAATTTTAAGTTAATTAGTTACAAAGACTTAGCATTTTAAACGTGACCAAAATAAAAAATATATATTTTGAGTAAATGACGATTATGGCAGACGAAAAATATGTAGAAAGATGATAAATGGTATACAAACATCTAAATACACATATGTTCTGTTTCTTTTACTGTTTTGAAATTTTGTACACACCTTCTTAAGTACGTTTAGCATCGTTTTATGAAGAAAAAAAATCGCAATTTTTCCTGATTTTGAGGCTTGGGTCCCTTTATACTTTTTATACTAAATATTATATATTGCTTGTAAGGGGTGAACGCGCTGTATTTCTTTACGCGGTTTGGCAACGGAAAACATTGTTTACTTAAATCATATCGTCAACAATGGTTTTTTGCGACTGTATAATCAATTTTCAAAATATTTTATTTTCAAAAGAATGAGTGATCAATGTTATTTAGATGATAATATTAAGTTAAAGAAAATGACATATATAAATAAATATTGTAGTTTATTCGCATCATGAAGTTGTCAATCTTTATATCGGGTTGGCACTTATTCTGGATACCTTCACTCACTTGCCGCGAAAATCCTATGAGCTCGCTGTCATTTCGTCATCTGGGGTTCTATTGTAGTGTTTTGGGCCGTTACTCCTACAACAAGTAGATGTTCCTCCAGCATTGTGAACAGACTGGTTGTTTTATATAAATAAGTGAACTGATTTGCTGAGTCTGACGTTTGCTGAATCATATTTTTTTCAGATGCATCAATTGACCTCAAGTAATCCTGCAGCGGATATCAAGTTGGTTGATATAACTTAAAAATTATTTTTTCTAAGGCGCGACGTTGTTATTGTCTCTTTCAAGCGAAGTGAGAATTGCTTTGCGAAGGAAACAAAAAAATATTGAGTAGAAATCTTTCGAGGATTGAATAGCATTTGAGTGTATGGGGCGGAGTCCTTTAGTAACAAATTTTTTTTTAAAAAATTAATGTTGTCGATGGTAAGAGAAATAGTTGAAAATATAAATTTATAAACATAGGTTATTGCTTTACCAGACTAAGCAATACATTAACTTAAATAATTGCATTCGATTTAAACATAAATATTAAGATTTAGTACAGAACATTCATATTAAAATTTTGTTTTATGTTTGAAGTTACGTTTTTAAAAAACTGCGTCCATCTTGATATTCACGAAGTTAACTATTTTTTTAAGTTTTGTAAGTATTACCTAGTAAGCATAAGGACGCATAAAAATGTATATAAATAACATTGCGCCGTACATTTTATTAGCATATCAAAGCGATGTCCACACCAACAACCTTCAGATTTAATTCCCCGGATTAGCTGAAATTTATTATGGTGGTAAGCAGCTAAAAAATGATGTTACAATCCAGTAACGATTTTTTTTAAATTTTTGTTTTTACTTGACTTTATCAAATGTTAAATTGTTTCTTGGACAAACATGTATTTTTATAGTTGTTCATTAGCGGTGAAAATATACAAGATAATTTTGTCTGTAAATTTTCTTATGACGAATTAACGTTTAAACTGTGCAATTGAAACATTAATTGGAAGACTTATTACGAATAATATGAAGATTTCAGGGGTTTTATTCGGATGTTGAATGGGATGACTAAATCTTTGTTTCTATGTGATTCATTAAATGTTGAAAGATTGTTAAGGAATGTATTTTAGTGGAAATAAATATGATTTTATGACAACAATTTCTTAAATGTGGATTATATTCAACAACCAAATAAATTGTATTGAACTGAACTTGAAAATAAATACTTAATAGAATTAAAGTTATACTAATAAATAATAATAATGTTATATTTATGTATCAACATTAAAAATATATTACGTTTCAAAATATTTAAATTCACATTTTTGTTTTTGAGCATCCTGTATTTAAATGATTTCATAACATTTGATTAAATTAAAACAAAATGCATTATCCAAAACCACAATAAAACTTTATACATGTTTTTACATTGAGTGATTACAGTAGTTTGACCACAGTACGTTTTTAAGTAAATGATAAAAAAGCGTTACACTCTTTCTCTCAGTAGATGAGAGGTATAAAAAAGAAAAGGTACTATCTTCAAACGTTAGTAGAAGCGTTTTGATTGGATAGATATGTTTAAAACACGAGACTTGACATGGGATGATTGTGGATACTCCGGGTCGTGGAGTTAATACGTTGCATGTGTGAAATGTTTAAGGAGAGTTGTAGAAAAGTGTTAAAGCGCAAGGTGAGTATTTTACACCCCGCAGAAAGTTATTGCATTAATATATTAACTTCCTTTACTTCAAAAAGGACCACATCCAGTGTAGCTGCTTTCAAAGTATTCTTCTAATAGGGAATACATTTATATTGTATATTCCTGTTATAGTTTAGTAAAATGTAAGGCATGGGATGTAAAATGGAGTGTTTTGAGTACAATAGACCTCTGGTGGCAGTGCTTGCTCCAATTTTTAGCCCCCATCCTTAAGTCATAAGTTAAAATGGAGTGTTTCTGATTAGTAACATTGCTGAAAGAAATTTAAATAGATGAAGAATCCATAAATGAATGCATTTTCAATTTGAAATGTGGTAAAAGTTCTTAAGAAACAAAACAAAATTATGGGATGTGCAACACCTCTTTGTGCTCTCGCGTTTGTCTAAGTAGAGGGCTTGCTCCCAGGTTAAAATAATGTTTCTTTTTTCAGTAACAAAATTTAATTTTAAGTAAATGGTGTGATAAGCGAAATAAATATGCGTATTTTAATTGTAAATGTGGTATTTGTTGTTAAGCAACGAAATTAAATGCTAGGGTGTGGAAAACCCCTTTGCCCGTTCCTGTGTTTGTCTGAGTAGCGCGAGTGCTCCCGGGTTAAAGACTGGACTGTTAACTCAAAGACTGGGTTTTAACATGTCTCTTTCATCGTCAGAATTCACTGAATGCTCACATGGAAAGAAGAGCATCCAGGTTTACAAGGAACAGCCAATGGGCAACAGTGCCGCAAATTACAGCACATCGATGGAACAATCATTTAATGTACATTGACAATTCAATGGGCATACAATGATTGTGCTTTTGGCCATCGGTGTTGCCATCAAGTATCTTTTCGAAGGATCTGTGAAAGCTGAACACTGGAATACCGAAGCGTATGATATGTTGAAGTATATATGGGATATAGATATTGAGATTATGTTTTGACCACTCAGTTATATAGTAAGATATTATTTATTAGGTAGCATGTTACTATGCACCACAACAACGTGCTACTTATTTAGTATATATATATATATATATATATATATATATATATATATATATATATATATATATATATATATCGTCTTTCTGATTATCTACGTTTTATAAAATATTACCAATTTCTCCCGTTTAATCATACAATAAAGCCAAGGATTTTAAAAATATTTTGATTTACTTAAATTTAATCAGAAAAAAAATTGAGCCGGAGTTAGAACTATTTCTTTCCGGTATATTAAAGAAGTTACGATTGAATTCATTCTAACTGATTCTAAATAAGAAAATAATTAAATCCACTTTTTTCGCTGTCATCAGGTAACTTTCATTTACAAGTGAAAGTCTATTCTCAAAGTTTTTTTGTGGAGTGTTTGGTACATTTTCCCTAATTCCGGTCTCCAGTGAAAAAAAATAACTCGGTGAAATTAAACGAGAAAAGAGATATACTAAATGAACGTGACGACTGGTCACAAAAAATGAGGATGAAGAATTCGAACTAAAAGAGGGGAAGAAATAAAACAGAAGTGTGACTCCGAAGAAGTGAAGTGAAGAAAGGGTCCGGAAACAAGAACCGACAGACGAGGGAGTGTTTTCAAGTCTTCAAATCAAAGGGACTTAAAACTCTCCAAGTATGGGGGGGGGGGGGGGAAAGAAAGAAATGTCCCCAACAAATAATAAAAAAATGTATAATGACTTGGCGAACGACCAACTTGAGTCAAAGTAGTTTCTTTCCTTTCAAATGTACAGTAAAGATATATGAAAAAAGAAAGAACGAGTTTTTTAAGTGCTGATGCTCCAGGCCATGAAATCAGACATATTGAGAAAAATTTCTTAATTTCAGGAACAATATTTCTTGATTTCGTATAATAGAGAGTTTCGGATTTAAAGTCGCAGCATTTTCGTTTTAACAAAAGTTCATAAACTTTACTAAAGAGGGGCAATGGTTTGTATATGTGTAAAATTTACGAAGAAAACTTTAAATTATTACATTTTACTTTAAAAATATGGTATGCAATTGTATTGTCTCAAGTTTATAAAATATTTAACAATATTTTATTATTATATTTTTTGTTAAAAACGACATTAGATTTAATAAAAAAAAGCAGGGCATACAATTAGCGAATAAGGTATTTGACTCTTAATTGAAAATATTACCTAAAAAAAGATTATTTTATCTCACAAATTATAGAAAAGGTATAACAATTATTTTTCATATAAAAGCTACATAAAAGTTTACACAATGAAAATAATAACTAATCATCAAAATTAAATTTGTAATATTTAGAGGCATTTTTAATTAATATCATACATTCCAATAACAATCTTTATAAACAAAGACATCCAACAATGTAATGTATTTATATTTTTTTTAATAAAGTTAATCATTTAAAAAATGCAAACTATTAAATTTTGTATCTGGCATACAATTAACTATCTTATAGTAATTTGCATTGATAATGAACTTCTTTGTTGTTAAACAATAAATAATATATTTGTAACTTCGGTGGACTTATTAAAAGTCATTTATATGTTTTTTTTTATTGGGAGATCACTTTAATTTTTTTAATTTCTCGTTATACATATATTTTTCCTTTAGTATGATTTTTAAATAAATTATTTTTAATACATTTTACTTTTGTTGTACATCAAAATTTATTTTATCCCCATTTGTTTGCATTTTTAAAAAAAGATTTTAGCTGATTACTTTTAATCAGAACTTTTTGTTAAAAGCACAATGTTGTTAAACCATTTTCCGTAAGATTTCTTTAAATAAATGTATGGTGGAGGTTTCATAACTTTAATTAATTTTGAACAATGACCTTTAAGTACATGATTATTTCTTTATTTAAATAAAAATGCTTACATAAATACGTGAACTGAAATAATTAACATGCAATTATTTTAAATATATCAGCATATGTTTTAAATAATGATTGTAAGTAATTGACTTGTGGCATTTTTTTAAAGTTATAAATATAGTATAAAGACAATCAGAGTAAAAACCTTTAATTTAAACCTTTAAATTAAAGATTAATAGTGGTTTCATAATTTACAATATACAATATAACATATGAGGGGTTTGCTGTAAAAAGGAGGTAGCTCCAATTATTCAAGTTTGCAAAATTCTAAGTTGTGCGAAGATAATCTTTTTGATCAATATTCTTAATTGTTCCTACATATTATGACAGTATTTTCACTCAAAAATATATCTTCCAGATGACGTGGCACATGTTGGATTGTTGGAACTACCTCTTTCTTGCAACCAAATAGATGCCCCGTCAAACTTTTTTAAAAATGTTTCACAAAAACATACAATTTACTATAATATTATTTTATTTAAAGATAACTTTAATTGAAATATAGCATATAACTTGGCTTTAAAAACAGAAAATTACATTTTTAATCATCACACTCCCCCTCTTTAACGTTCGGCTTTTCTGCCTTTGTCTGGCTGTAGTCCATCGTAGAACCACAAAACGCAAAAGAACCAAACACTCTACTGTTTATAAGTGCTGTATAACCTTCCTGTAAGCAAAACACGCCAGTCGTTTGGGGGAAAATGGCCGCAGCTCCAGGAGCTACCTCTATATTGCAACAAACTAACGAGACAGACAGCTCCATTTCTTGAGTAACGCGAGAACTCGCGATTGGAGCTGCATCTTTCTGATACCAAACGAACAAGTTTTTTTTTACCACAAGATAGTACATGTAACTCCAAATTCCCCTAGGTTAGAACTACATCCTTTTTGCAGCAAACCCTTCATATGTCAAATTTATCGCACTGATTCAAAAATTTGCAAACTAAGTGTGCAAACTCTGCTCAAAAGGTTATATGAAAAATATATATGTATGATAGGGGCCCCTTAGAAGCTCATGATATTTAGGTAACATCCATACTTCCTTAAATATTGTCATTTTATCTGAATTACAATTTATTACATACAAATTACTTAAAATGTATATAAAGTATATTTACCAGAAAACTATTTGTGAAACGTAAATATAGTGGAAGATCCAATAGTTTGTTTGAATATATTTTCTAAGGAATAGGGACCCAGAAATATGAAAATGTGTAACTTCAATTGGTTTTACATTTTTTTAAATTTGTTAAGTGCTTTTTTTTTAAAAAAAAGTTGATGTATAAAAGATAATAAAGTAAAGAAGATAAATGTATAAAGATTTAAAGAATGCCCCTAGACATAAAAGGCATTTTGTTAAAAGCAACTGCCTTTTGGGTTGAACTGTTTCCGATTACTCGCTCTGCAGCGCATTTTTCTAATGCTTTCACAAAGTCCTTTTTCTGGCCTTTCGCTTTTAGCGTTATCCTTTTGCTTCTTTTGTTCAAGCGAGAGGAAATGTTCGGGAAAATTGTGGGTACAATTTCGTCTCAAATATTTCAATTGCAAGGGTGGTTCACGAAAGCTTCTATCTTTCTTGCTGAGTGCAGGTTGTATTATGCAGCCGTACTGACCAAACTTGATTCGAACTGGGAAAATTAATTGAATTAATAATGAGTGCTTTGTAGACGCATTTTACTTTGTTATTTTAACGTGAATGTGCATGATTTGAATAAACATTTAAAATAAATAATGGTCAAGTAAAAAGCAAACTAAAAAACCATTTTGAAATACGTGTTTCTTAACAGTTTAGCATAAACATTTGGATTAAAAATTACTTTCCTACGGCTCTTTGCTATTTTTTTTAATGAGGGGAAATACAAAAAACAACTTTATTACTTTTGGTAAAGTTTTACATCACTTTCCGTAGAATTTATTGTTGCTATTTTAAATTGGGAAATAAAATATTATCTATATGATACTCAACGTGTAATTTAATATTTTAAAATAATGTAGTTAATTTTCTGACGGATAAGCAAATTATCGAATATTTATGTTTTCTTTCACTGTACTAGAGTTGAATTCCTAATATATTCCTTTTTCAAAGAAAATACGTATTGTTTAAAAATTATTTCAACAAAGACGGATTTCAAAAATATTTCCTCATTCTTCAAATTAAAAAAAAATCAAAGTATACTTTTTTAGGAATTTGTATAGTATTTTTACTGTTGCGAAAATTCGCAAACAGATATCTCTTAGATGGTTAATGTGTAGTGTAAACATGTTCGATAGCTAGACGGACCGAAGTAAAGACATACAAATAGAAGTACATACAGACTGATTGACTGACGGAAGTACAGACTTGACGGATGTAAAGTCAGACAGACAGGTATACAGCCAAACAGACTGGATGTAGGAGGGTAGATGTATGGACGGATGGGTAGATGGAAAAACAGACGCATGGATATATGGACGGACAGATAAATAAACATATACATGGGTGGACGGTAGGGAATATAAATAGACGGACTAACGGACATATGGATGAACGGACACATGGGTGGATGGATGGACACATGGATGGATGTACATATGGATGGATGGACATATGGATGAACGGACATATGGATGAACGGACACATGGATGGATGGGCACATGGATGGGTGGACACATGGTTGGATGGACACATGGATGGATGGGCGCATGGATGGATGGACAGATGAACTTTTGAAAGCATTAAAGGACGGACGAACGAATGGATTTACGATTTCATGGATGGACGGACGCAAGGATAAACGGACAAACGAATGAATGCATGGATCAACGAAATAATATTTTTTTAAAAATAAGTTAATTCGTGTAATCATCAACATTATAAATAAATGAATTATAAAACATTACAAAATTATAAAATATAGTTTTTGTCATTATAAATATCAAAAAAATTACTTTATTCCAAATCTAAAAACCACATCGTAATATGTGTTTTTCGCGAATTTAATCTACGTTAGAATGATTAATGCTATTTTCCATAAGAAAAACTAAACTCATCAACATATATTGAGTAGTGTCTTAGTCGATAAATATGCAACGCATTCAGAAAGTAAACTCTCAAAATTAAAAAAAATATAATACAGAATCTCATCAGAAAATAATGATTTGACTTTGCGCATTCCACGATAATTTATCATGTTTATTTTGAAACATTTCGAAATAATACCATTCGGCTTTTCCTTTGAAGAAAACAGCTGCATTAACGAGAAGAAGATTAACTTCCTGGGAAATTGCAGCATTTTAATAATCGCGAGGGATTGGATATGAGTTATTGCAGCTCATATGCACAATTGCAATGTGCCAATCATCGAAATTACTTCTTTACTAGGATCTAAATGAAATAGGAAAAGTTAGGATAATATTAGGAATATAAAGTGTGTGTGTCTGCACCGAAGATATATCACTCCAGTAGCATCATTAGTCCCGAAGTGGAAAAAAATTGGAAGATATTAAAAAACAGGTAAAGAAATCTCAGGTATAAAATGTTTCATTTTCGCAAATGGAAAATTGTGTACGCAAAATTGGCTTCTGGCATAATGCAAAACGAAAGATTGATTGATTTCAAATTAATGCATGTGTATTTTATAAAAAGTACATCGTAATTTGCATATATATTAGAAATTCCTATCCAAGAAGTAAATTCAATTTCAAATTTAATGTATTTTCAAATTTTATTTAATATTTATTTTGAGCCTATTTGGTAAATGATTTTACTAAACAAATTTAAGCAAATAGACCTCCACCTTTTGCAGAGCTGTTTTAAATGTTACACTGTGTATATTTGACATGAAAACATAACCAATATTTTAAAAGTTTTGTTTTTAAATAAACACATTCAATAGTTTCTAAATTCACACTTCCTAACATTTATTTAAATCATATATAAATAACCGAAAACATATAAAAAACATATGTAGTACTTAATCTTATAATAAAGAGTTTGAAATCTTATAATATATTCTTTAACTTTTTCAGACCTGGTGTCCGGTATACCGGACATCAACGTTCGTCCTCTACACTTTACCAGCAGCTTTGAGACATTTTCTAATTTTTGTACTAAGTGATTCTCAACATTCTGTGGAATATTATTTTATAAAAGATTTTTAGTTTAGAATCTGGCAACACTATGATACTGTTGATATTTTGGGAGAATATCGGAAAAACGAAAAAATTCTGTACATTTTGTAAAAAATTTGTATAAATTATCATATAAAGGTGTTTAGATAAATAGTTTTTCTTAATTTTTTGCATTGTATTTAAATAATAATAATTATTTATTATTATTTTATTTAAAGTAAAATAAATTTAAAGTAAAATAAATTTAAAGTAAAATAAATTTAAAATAAAATAAATTTAAAGTAAAATAAATTTAAAGTAAAATAAATTTAAAGTAAAATAAATTTAAAGTAAAATAAATTTAAAGTAAAATTCAAATATTAAAGTTTTTATTCCTTTTCATAATTACGTTTCTTGTATTTCAATTTGAATTTTCTAAAATTTGGTATTAAAACTATTTTTTATTTTAACTATTTTACTATAAGACTATTTTGAATAAGAAATCAATAAATTTAAAGTAAAATACAAATATTCAAGTTTTATTTCTTTTCATTATTACGTTTTTTATATTTCAATTTGAATTTTCTAAATTTTGGTATTAAAACTATTTTTATTACCGTATATGATCAGATTTTAAAAGACAATATTTTAAAGCATATAGTTCAAAATTCGCACTGAAAGGGTGAATTGTGTATTTTGTTTCTGAAAGATAAATTAATTGACATTTATTTAAATTGACATTTCTTAATTGCCATTAAGAAAAAATGTATTTATTGGAGAAAAAAATGTATTTCCAAAAACAATATATATTTTTCTTTTTTGTTGTCCAAAGTTGTGAAACTGAAGAATAGTATTATCCCATCTATAAACGTTAAAAAATCAAAATGATATGTTCCTCCATGAGGCATAAGACTTAGTTTTGCGTATTCTGCAAAATGACCTTAGAACTAACAGTTATGCTGTCGGAGCCTTCATATAGATTCATCTAGTATTGTTTTATAACAGTAAAAAATAACATTGTAAATTTAACCGTCTGTGTATTAGCACACCGTCAAGGAGAGGATGCACTTTTTTTCTGATTTATACTTTTTAACTTATTCTAATAAATAAAAAAATCCTCTATCGAGTACTGCAAGAACCAGACATCTCTAAGCAATGTAAATAGAGATATACAGAAAAAATAGCTGTACTTTTGTATTATACGATGTAAAAAAAAAACGTTCAATGTGTTTCGTCCTTTCTGAACAATTTTGAACACTGGAGCTGCCTTTTTCTTGCACTCACATCTTCAATTTTGCCAAGTGGGACAAATTTGCCGATATTTAAAAAACGTTATGCCAAGTGACCTGCTAAGTTCCTGAATCAACCAATCATTCAAGCATCATCCCCAAGCCTCAATTGATTGGTTCAGAAATATGGAAGGGTGGTTTTCAAAAATCTTAAAGTTCCCCTATATGATATTGTAGTGCCGGTTAACGGTACCTACAGTTATTACACTGTTAAAAAGTCCAGTTCAATGTTGTACCATATCTTAGTGCTCTGCAGAAGCATTCACATTAGTATGGTGCAATCTAGGTTGAACCAAAAATCCGTAATCGAGAATAGTGTAGCTTTTACCAAAAAAACATGCATTGCAACCGAAACCTTCGCTGCATCTGCATTAACAAAACCGCAGACAAGGATACTGTAGCCTGATTACTCAAAGGCGTTCAGCTGGTAATCAGAGGATTACTAGTTCGAGCCCGTGCGATGACAAATATAAGAACAAAATTATTGATATTGCGATCGGATGGTAAAATCTGAGAATATTTTATCTAATGTAAATTTTAATGGGGGTAGCTATTTTAGTGCAAAGTTTCACCAGGTAATGGTATCCGTGATATCTATAAAATGGTGAAACTAAGCACCAAATAATGGCTGCAGCTAAATGGGTACAACATTTTGGTGCAAGGTCGTAATCATTTTTAACAGTGTAGCTTCGATTAAGTAAAACAACTTACTTCTAAAATGTGGGTTTCATCTGATATTCCCTCATCCTAAATTTATTTCTTTATTCCCCATAGAATTTGTGCATATACTGATTTTCATATTCTGAAATATCTGCGGTCTCTTCGTTCCTAAATCGCCTATATAAATTAAAGCTATCCATCACAGCTAGTAAATAATGAAACTGCGATCCGTTCTGCGGTCTTATCTTTTCTTATATCCTGAATAACCGACGAATAACTTTTGGCAATGGTTATACTCTTGAGCAGAAGTCTCAGTACGAGGTACAGTGATGTAAAATTATCGACTTGGGAAAATAAAATATGATATTCTGTAGTAATAAAGCTTTTTGTTTTATAGATAGAAGGATTTCAATATTATTTTATACATGACATTGTGTTTTTTAAAAAAATAGTTCAACATAATTAAAATAATAAATCAGCTGTTTTCGACATCAGTAAAATTATAATTAAACCGAGAAAGTCAAATATTTATACTCAAATTGTTATTGATTAAATAAGATTATTAATATGGGGATATAACTTTTGGAAAGTTTGTTAAAATAAAATCGGATTATAATTAGAAAAAGTCCCTGAAGTATCTGAATTGGAGTTGTGAAGAAGTCCAAACATTTGGTTAAGTTAATCCTAAAATATATTTATTATCAAATAAAATACAACATTGTGTATTCCCAAATTTTAGAATTTTGTGTTCAAATGTATACTTACATAGCTCATTTAAAACACTTCAGTAAATTCCGTGTAGTAAAATCTAATAACTTATTAGAAATATGTTTATTTTACATCAAAATTCAAAATGTGTTGCTTATAAAAATTACTATTATTTTTAAAAATAGATAATTTCGCAGCAAATATAGTTTATACAAAACAAATGCATTTAAATAATATATAAACAAAACGTATTATGAATATTTACTAAATATAAACATCAAAAGGATTCAAAAATTCATTTTTAAAAATGTAATGATTAAAACATAATATTTTGATAAAAAAACATTCCATGTATATTTTCTAAAAGTTTATATTAATCTTTATTTTATATATATTAATATCTTAAAAAGATAAACATTACAAATTTATTATAAGTTGTAGATAAATATAGAAAATTTCATAAAGAACAATTTACTTCGAGATTACTTGTAAGAAATTGCATTTTCATAGTTGTTTAGCATTTATGATGATTATGATTTTCGAATATTCGAGAAAAACTAAAATAATAATAACATTGCATTTAAAAATTTTAATATTTTCATAGTGAGCCAAGCTGTTTTAATAATTAAATTTAAGTTTAGGAGAAATAACTAAATAAAAAAAATAGTAATAGTTTAATATTAGAATGCTAATATGATAAGTTTAAAAATTAAAATATTAAAAGATAAGTACATATTCATGATTGCAATTAAATATTTATGTATTATAATATTAGAATGCTAATAAAATTAGTTTAAAAATTAAAATATTAAAAGATAAGTACATATCCATGATAGTAATTAAATATTTATGTTTTGTTTTAATAACAAATTAACGGTAGCGAATAAAACATGATACACATTTAAAATAAATATAATTATATAATATGTTTTTGAGTTACTACTAATTTGTGCAACATACAAAATATTCAAGAAAATATTATATTTTTAAATATATTCATTTATACCCGATACTATTTTTCAACTAGGAATAATTTAAAATTTTCTTTTTGAGCGATTTTAATACGTTATTGATTATAAATTTCTTATTATTATAATCAAAGAGCCATGCGGATGACGGGTTATGTTATCAGTTTGTCCGTCCCAAAATTA
The DNA here is from genome assembly GCA_963932185.1 of Troglohyphantes excavatus. Lineage (NCBI taxonomy): Eukaryota > Metazoa > Arthropoda > Arachnida > Araneae > Linyphiidae > Troglohyphantes > Troglohyphantes excavatus. The sequence goes on along the minus strand of OZ010675.1, from coordinate 2,429,295 downwards.
GTTTTCTTATCTAAAAAAAGCTTAACACAGCCCTTCTTATTGCTCCATATTTGTTTAAATATAGCAGGGGGAGGCCTCCATGGCCGAGTGGATTAGACGTCAGCTGAGAATCCTAGGGTCCCCGGTTCAAACCTTACGATGGACTAGACTAAAGAATAGTAAAAAGTAGTGATATTGCAATTGGAGGGTTGCCAACTTTGCTACCAAAATACTAGAAAGTCGTCCAGAATATCCAACAAATTATACTGGCGTGTATACGGGACTGGTGCACGATAAATCTGATCGGGGTCCAAAGTCCCGACGTCTATTGAAGGCGTTGGGTGCCAGCTCAGGTGTTGTCCTCGTCATCTGACCATGGTTCAAAAATACGAGGCATCGTTCCCTGGTCTTCCTTTCGAGATAGGCCCCGAACCCTCGCCAATATCCCACTGTGCAGCTCTAGTGCGACGTCAATTAACCAAACTAAATATAGCAAGTAAAATCAACCAATAGTGGTTGGTTTGGTTAGATTAAAAACGTTGCACTAGAGTTGCACAGTGGGCTGTTGGCGACGGTTCGGGGCCTATCTCGAAGGAAAGGCCTGGAAACAATGCCTCGTATTTTTGAACCAAGGTCAGATGACGAGGAAACATCTGAACTGGCACCCAACGCCTTCAATAGACGTCGGGACTTTGAACCCTGATCAGATTTATCGTGCACCAGTTCCGTATACACGCCGATAATTGTTGTGGATGTGATGGACGTTTGTAGCGAAGCTGGCAACCTTCCGATCACTACTATTTTTACTATTTCGCAGTCCGTCGCACAGGATCGAACCAGGAACCTTTTGATTCCCAGCTGATGCCTTTATCCACTAGGCCACGGAGGCCATTAACAAATAGAGAAATTCACCTACTACATAATACCCAAAATAATACATTTTAAATGATGTTCCATTACCCCAAACCCGCTTTTTCATTTAATTATTAAGATTAAATAATCCCCATTGAAATATAAAAATAAATTATAACACTATTTCCTATACTGCCTTTAGTTGCAAAGTTGCAAATAATAATAACAGCTTAAAGTAGAAATTACAGGGTAGTCAAATATATCGATGATAGTCAACGTTTGGTTGTATCACATTTAGCTAAATTGGCATAAAAAACGTTATTTTTACAAAGCTTTTTTTACTTATATTTAAACAAATCGCTTAGATCTATTAGCAATAAACAAAACAGCTGAAGGGAAAAAAATAACGGTTCATTATGTGTAGAAAAACAGCCAAACAATACCATCGCCAAATAATGTGTGACCAAACTTTTATTCCAATTACGGATTTCTCTAGGTTAAATAGGTTATATCACACATAGTTTCCTGTTTGTTATAAATTAAACATATAGGCAATACACCAATAATCTATGGAGCTTACTTTGATAAGTTTCAGCTGCGCAAGGGGCCTGACGTGAACCATTCTCGGCCGAAATCCCTCCATTCCCTATGATAAAGCGGCATTCTTAGAAAAGGGGATAATTGCGATATCCCTAAACTGAAAGTCTCCGGCGAAACTCTTGGTAATCTGGGGCCTCCACGAAAGATATGGTTTCCCAGTGATTTGACAAATGCCCTGTCAGTTCCAGTAAACGGAGCCTGCCTACTGATTCCATCCATTAGCCTCAGACTCGCATTGATGGCAGCTCCAGACCATTCTGCGGGTGCACTTGATTACGGGGCCGACTTAGAAAGGTGGCCCGCGCTTTATTTTCTATTCAATCGGTTGAAGGGGGGATAAAGAGATGGAAAAGGCGTTTTTCGGGGGGGGGGGGGGCGTGGGGTGTTTTTAGGGGAACACAGTGTTCTTTTGGGGTTCGTTTGGGGTTCCTTCTGAATCAATCGCCTACAATGAGCTTCTGTGGAAGGAGAACTATTTGGAAGGTTTTTGGATTGGATAAACAGAATGTATGTTTGGAAATAGAAGTATTGGGTAGAAGATCGATTTGAGGGGGAGGGGGGGGGGGCTTGGATTCCAAAAGGGGATTTGAAAATGTATTTCAAAGGGAGTTTTCAAGCATTAGTAAGCAACAAGCCCATTACTTACTTTGGATAGAGCATAACTGTAGCTAGGAAATACTTACGGAAGGAACGGAATAAATAGTACAAAGAATAAATATATTAAACTGTAATAGTTTTAATGTTCAAAGTAAATAGTTTTACAATGAATTGTAATTATATATCTTAATATTTTCCCAACATATCAATAAATCAACATTGAGTAGTTAGTTACAAGATCCTATTATAATAAAAAAACACAGTGAAGTGAGGTGAGTCCAGACGAGTTAATTTATTTTTGTATTTTTAAACAGTTAAAGTAACAAATTAAGAGGAATAAAAAAAAAAGTCAACACACACTATATGAAGATATTGGGAGCTGCAAGAACTTGCAATTGAATATTTTATATTATCTACCAATTCTATCTCAACATTTGTTTTCCACTTCTGCAGGTTTCACTTGTCTCGTAAGTAGACGGGACAAGAGCAAGTAGTCTTACCAGACTTGTTGGTGAACCTCAAAAGCGAATATTCCGAAGTTGTGTACCCATTTTTATACATTATTATTATTTTTTTAAATAACAAGCCGTGGTCACACTTACACAGTGGCTGCACTTACCCCGCTGCATCCTACTATATAATTTTGTACATTTATAAAAAAATGAGTGTATTTGTATTGATGTGCTCAGAATCTACAAAACTCATTGTAAATCGTCACTTTGCTTGTTTAGTGCTTAATGGCCAGTGCTGTATGATATAAGTATGTCTAAGAATGTGTGTAAAAAATATTTATCAATTACAATTTTCCAGCACATTTTGATTAGCCCTCTGGCGGAGCTAAACAACTTAAGTCGTCCACGGATTTCCATTTTTCTAGCAATACACATAAACTTAAAAATCATAAAAATATTCTATGTTGAAATATTTTTTCAAAAATAAAGCGTTGGTGTATTTCTTAGATGCAATGTTTATTAGAATAACAACAATTAAATAATATATATAACATACATGCATTGGAAATATAAGGTAAACTATTTTTCAGAGAAAACAACTATATAATATAGCTCATTTTCAATCCACTCAGAGGTTTTAAACGAGCAAAATGTTGCATTAATTATCAATGTAGAGCAGCGTTGGATAATAGTAGCATAAATTTTCAATGTAGTCCATAGAAAACTAATGTGTTAATTCATAGAAAAACTTAATAATTTAGTTCCAGATTAATATTTTTATATTTACTGTGTGAAATGTAGATGTTGCGGAATAAAACATATAATTTGAATATAATGTATACAACCCAGCAAAAAAATCGGAATAAAAATTTCATCAAATTTGTGAAAGTATAGGTTTTATTCAGAAAAAAAGATTTTTTTTTAAGTTTTCCAAAAATTTAAAGAAAAAAAACTTAATTCAGTGAATATTTTTGCTTTAAATTCCATCATATAACTTAAATTTTTTTTTTTAATTTGAAGCATTGAAATTGTTGAAAAAAACACAGATATTTAAAGGTTTTATCCAGAAAAATTGAAAAACTTTTTTTAAAAAAATGAAGTGTTGTTCCAACATTCTATATAAAAGCTTCAATTTCACAAATTTGATTAAAAAAATTATGCTGACATTTTCGTTGTGAATAGACATTACTTGCATTGCGATAAAATAGTATACATGTTTAGATCCATATTTCCTCAAATCCAAAAACTTGAACATCATAGTGCTTTACTTTACCTACACCGTAAAAAAAATATACTTAAAAATTAATACTTGAACCTACTCCTTTTTCTTTGAGTACAATAGCATCCTAAATTATCTACGGCGTACTCAAATTTAAGCAACTATACTTTCGCTTTAAAAATGAGCAATGTGCTTTATTATTGCTAATCACAGATTCTGTTCAAGCCATCTTAACAAAGCGACCTGACAAACTTAAAAGAGTTGTTCAGAAGAAGGTTTTCTACATTACTCTTTGATTTGCCGATTGCTTAAATGGAAACTGAATTATTACTACTCAATTATCTTACATTACATTCTTTTACAACTCCTTTTAAACAAGTATTCTGTTTATAACTTCTTCACGTCGCCCTAGTCTGATAAGAAACTTTGTGGGGTTTTAGTATCTGGGTTGGAATCGCGGTAAGTCTTGGTTGCAATTGTTGATATTTATTGAAACTGGTTTATGAAGGCAACCTATATAGAATAGCATCTGCTCATTCATTGTACTTATTTTTGAGTACATGTATTTTAAAAATTGTAACTTATGTATTCGGAGCCAAGATAAGCATTTGATGTCATCAACAATGAGTACATTTTTATTTATTTTTGAATACCTATTTTTAACAGTGTATGTATCCACCATGTATACATCTATTCTTTAAATAACATTATCCGATGTGTAACACAACTACCACAACGCACATTCCGAAAGAAAGGATACTGTTTCAACCTGAAGAATATTATCGGCAGAGACACGGGACACCGACATAAACCAGCATCTTCCCCAACCCTTTTTTTTCCAGCGATATACGTCGAAAGAGGGGTACATTCTTAAAAGAAATCCAGACAGGGAAATTGTGACGGGAGAACCAAAGGCCAGTGAAGAAATCACTGGCATTTCACATAGAAGCATCTCCAGGAGGTGGAAGGTGGAATAAAAAAAATAAACAGCCCATCCAACAATAGCCAAGATTTTAGACTTTTTGTTCTTTTGCCCCTGTGATCTGTTTTTCTTTTCCCCGTTCTATTATTTATTTTATCCGCCACCGTGAACCTTAACAAGGAGATACTGAGGCTTTTTCTATCTTCGGAGTGGCTTAATATAAGAAATCTCCACGACATGGCCGAAAATAATGCTTTCCTTCTTCCTCAGATTCCACCGCGGAGTTACAGCATAGATAAACATTTCCTATTTCATGCGGGGGGGGGGGGGGATTGGGAAGCTGTATCCACTGACTCTTTATTGTATGTTGGGAGGCAAATTGACTTATTTATGAGATCCGGGGAAGTAAATACACATATTTAACAATTTTTGTTTTGGGTCGCTTGTTTTTATGCTCAGGTTTGCATTTGCTAAACAATTGTTGTTTTGGTTGGTGTTTTTTTCTGGTATTTCAAAATAAGTGTGTTTGTGTATTGAATAGGTTGTTTTATCTAGAAAATGCTTAAATGAATGGCCCTATAACTAATTATATAAATAAAACTCTTAGAATGTTTGCTATTTTAAAGAAAACAGCAACTATTTGTCTATACATAATTATATGTAAATCATTTTGTTGTTCTTGCCTTAGAAGAATTTCTTGGAAATATACTTAAACCTCTTCACAAACATTATCAACCTAAAACGTGGGATACTTTCATAGTCACTATTAAAAACATACTGATTTAAAATAATTAATGACGGCGGTCTATTAATATTACTGATTTATTATTGGAAACTAGTCAATTTGAAAAGCTCAGACAACTACTTTTATGTGATCAAAGAGCATTTCAAATATATATTCAAACGTAACGGTAACAGTAGTATTTCCGTTTGCAGTTCATTACATACGTTTCGCATGTACGTATATAAAGCGTTGACGTATAATATAAGAAATGACCAGTTCTTTATACAATATATGGCACTTATTCAATGCGGTAAATTGCAGACGACATATTTTGATCACTAAACGTGTTGAAAAATGCATAAATTCATTTTTTAAGAATTGTGAAGTGTATTTGTACCCTTTAGTTATGAAACTGCTAAACTATCGAATTATATATTTTTATATATAGTTACCATGAAGTGAAAATATAGCATACACTAAGCTAAACGTGATTAATAACAATAACATAAATTAATATATATTTGATTTGTCAAGAGTCTTACCACTTTTTTGTTTATTAGCAGCAGAAAGTAGTACTTACCTAAAAAAGAAATGTAATGCATTAATGTATTTACAAGCATCATTCAAATATCATATGATTTATTATATTGAAAAGGCTACAATATAACAATATATTTAAGAAAACTATATTAAACATACATATTTTTAAAATTAATATATATAATGTTATGGATATTATAATAAGCAATTCTGTTTAATGCAAAAATAATCAGTTTACAAAATATGTTCACAAATATCATGTTAGTTTATTTCACAATAGAATATTTTAAAGTATTTATTTTATTTATTGAAAAATATTGTTTTTTTTAAATACTTTGAAAATCATTAATACATTTTTATGATTTAAAAAAAAAGCACACAATGCAAAGTCATAAATAAATTTTATATTATAAAATATTTGAATACGTATAACAAGATGCTCCCAAACTTTATACATATCAATTATTTGTAGTTTTTTTTATCCTTTCGAACAAAAAAAGAGCATTGGTGTTTTAATATTTAACAAAAGAAACCAAACCCTTATTCAAAACAAAGAAAGACAAATGAGCTTTGTGAAAGAGCCAATAGAATCAAACAGTTTCACTCAACTAATGTAATTGGTTAAACCCAAAGCCCGATTGGATCGTCACAATGAGATTAGAAAAAAATAAAATTAATTCCTTTTTTTCTCTTCCCTCTCTCGCTGAGTGTTTGAGACAAAAATAAAAAAGTAAACGGAATAAAACTTTTCGGGACTTTTTATTTCTTCCCATCATTACAATAGGGAATCCTTAGCAGTATAAAGTGGCTTTCCCCCCTCGCACATTTTATCTTGGTTAAGTGCGCCGGGTAGAAGAAGGGGCGGGCAAATAAAACGGGCAAAATGGCCGCGTAAAGCTCCAAAGGGTTTAAACTATCGACGCGTCGCTGTGTAAGTATTAACTTTGTGCCAGCAAATATATATAAAAAAACCCGGGGTAGAATGTTGTGCTCTTTATGGAAGACGATGTGTTACTTTAAAACGGCTATTTCTTCGAGAGGAAATACCGCGTTTAAAGGCGATCGGATTTAATATTTCCACTTAGGGATATTGCGGGGATGAAGGCGTTTGGGATTTTTGTAGAGATGTTTTATTTCGAGAAAGCATATAGAATGAGTATGTGCAATTTCCTTATCTGTAATTAGAATTTCTCTCTGAGTTTTATCTTTCCACTAACTAATATAGCTCTTAAGGGGACTTGGTACCCTTTGATTTGAGAAAATCGATGAAAATATCAATTTTTATTTTTTTTGCTTAAAATATGCTCTTGTACCTAAAGTTTATTATTACAAAGTTTTGAAACGATCTGATAATTATAAATGTAATAAAAATGCGTTTCATTACTTTCACAGCACTAAAAATGCTACGTCCATTTCGATGTTTACATTTTTGACGCAACAGCTTTTGGTCATTTATTTAAAGAAAAATCAGCTAAGAACAAGTTGAATGTGTTTATCTGTGACTGTATCTATCACATCATGTGTTTGTTTACTTTTTTTTACCGTGGTTTGATATAATTTTAAATTTGAAGGTGCAAGGAGACGTATTTGCCAAAGGCGACGTATTTAACAAATGTAATACATGTTTTTGCTATTGTCAAAGCCCATTCTAATGTGTTTTATGGTATGGAATATGTATGTTCAATGAATTCAGTTGTATTAGTATGGTTTCTAACACAAAATTAGTGTAAAACAATATTTTAAACATTATTATTTTGATTTTAACAGATTTTTCTCAAAAATTTAATTTTGTTATCATTTTAAAACTGAGTACATCATACTGATTTAATGTACTCCAATTAAATAATAGAAACCGGAATTTTATATGTATGCAAGTAGTTATAAAATTAATTATGTGTGAAGAAAATCTCAAATGTATTCATCGAGTTATTTGGATTTGAAATGTTTAAACTGATTTATCTCAGTTTGTGTTTTTTGCATATGCCACGGTATTTAAAATAAGAATACTTTCTCAAATATTATTCAAATGACTTGATTTTTTTTCTGAAATTCCTGAATAACCTATTTAAAACAATCAAGGATGGGTTTTGCAAAATAATGAAAAGAAAAAATATTAAAAATTAAAAAGTAGACTAAATCATGTTTTTTTCCATTTTTTTGCATATACATCGACATTTTTTTTTCTCAAGAACTAAATCAGTAAATTCAAATTCGATCCTTAAAGTTATAAAGTATAGTATAGTGAATGTAAGAAAAAAAAAATCTTTACAAAATATTAAAAACTGAAAAAGAAAAACCATTTTTAAAAAAGTTAAATTTTTAAGAAAAAAATTAAATTTTGAAAAATATACTCATAAAAACATTTTTTTTGTTGCTAAAATCATGTTATATAATAATAACCTTCAATAATATGTGTAAAATATCCATGTAAATTATTTAATAAAAAAAAATATTCCAAGGGTACCGAGTCCCCTTAAGCTTTTCTACCTAAACCCCCTGAGCGGTAAGAAAAATAGGAAATATATTAAATTGTTTTCTCTGTAAAATAAATTATTTATGTTTAAAAAGCATGTATATTATAAATATATATTTTTATTAGTTTTATTTTAATAGACATAGCTTCCTAAAAACACCCCAACGTTTTATATTTGAAAAATATTTCATCATTGAATATTTTGTATGAATTTAAAGTTTACGTGTATTTCTACAGAAATTGGAAATCCACGGACGACTTAAAACGTTCAGTTTCGCCAAAGATTTTAAGAATAATTTAATATTTATATTGCGTATTCATATTTTCAAATGTATGTATATTATAAATATCTATTTGTATATAGATGGAGCTTCCCAGAAACAGCCCAACGCTTTATATTTTTAAAATATGTCGTCATTGAATATTTTTATGAATTTAAAGTTTACGTGTATTTCTACAGAAATTGGAAATCCACCAACGACTTAAGTCGTTCAGCTTCGTCAAAGATTTAAGAAAAAATTGGTTTATATATTGTGAATACATACGTTTCAAATGAATGTATAGTATAAATATATATATTTGTATATTTTTATTTTAATATATGCAGTATCCTAAAAACACCCCAACGCATAAATTAAAAAAAAATATTTCATCATTGATTTTTTTTATTAATTTAAAGTTTATGTGTATTTCTACAGAAATTGGAAATCCACGGACGTCTTAAGTCGTTCAGTTTTCAGACGTTTAAGAATAGTTCAATTTATATACTACGTATTCATATAAGCGTTAACTTTTTTTTTAAAATACCCTTGTACTTATTTGATCGTGTTCCTTTAGGTTCAGATTATGTTTATATAGTTTCACACCTGCATTAGATTTACAGAGACATAAAAATAAAACACATTTTATTAGACACGATCCTATAAAGTTTGATAAACATTTAAATATATAATTATGAAAGTATATACACCGTAAAAATATGTGCTTAAAAATAAGTACATGGACGTACTCGTTTTCTTTGAGTACATTTGCATCGTAAATGAGCGATGACGTACTCAAATTTAAGTAATCGTACTTTCGCAAAAATGAGCAGTATGGTTTGATATTGCTAATATCAGCTTCTGCTGAAGCCATCTTAACAAAGTGACCATCCACACTTAAAATAGGTGTTCAAAAGATGGTATTCCACATCATTTGATGTCGATTGCTTAAAAGAAAAGTGAGTTATTACGACTCAATTATCTTACTTCCCATTCTTTTGCAACACCTTTTTAACATTACTTCTGGTTATTACTTCTTCATGTAGCTCTCGTAGTACAGCGCATATGGCCCCGGACTTCAGTGTAGATCAGTTTTGCGGTAACAGGTAGACGGATTGAGTTCGATTCCCGGTAAGTCCTGGTTGTAATTTATTGAAAGGGATTTAGAAAGACATCCCATGTAGGCAAGCAACTCATTTTTTAGTACACGTTTCTTTAAAAAATGAAACATGTATTCGGAGATATAATAAGAATCGAATGTAATAAAAAATGAGTACATTTTACTTATTTTTAATTACCTATTTTTAACAATAGTTACTATATGGAAGTACATAGTTACTTTTTAACTTAGTGTCTTTTATTATGATATATTTCAAGAAATATACCAAACTCAAGAAATATACAAAAACTCAAGGGAATATGTGCCTTTCACCGATTCCTTGTAAGCGTTTTACAACGGACATAAATCAATCTTAAACCTTATAATATCCTAAATTACTTCCGATTATAACCGACAAACGCTAATTGGTCCATCCGGCATATTAGATCAACAAGATAAATATTCCCGCAGTCAGGAAGCAAGAACGGTTACTAATAGAGAATTAGACATGTATATTCGACTACTCTCACATATGTCATGTTTACAAAGTGGAATATCATTATGTAGTAATCACAAGATGTATGGACAACTTGTTAATCATTACGAGTGTTTAAAACGCCAAACCCAGTCACTCATATTTGTTTAGAAAGTATTTGATGACATTTAATTATAATGGATCTGAAATTGTAATATAATCAGATCCTCTATTGAATTATATATATTGACATATATTATCAGTAGCTGTGGCATTTTAGAATTATCATTATCCCTCCTACAAGTTGTTTAAAACAATAGTTTTTAGTAACGTTAAAAATAAACAATTAATCTTGTTTTACACAATATTGCTAAAATAAACAATATTGCTTGTTGTTACTTATATAACAAATTAATCTTGTTATATTTATTATTTTATGCAGGAATTTAATTTTTCTTTGCTACCACCTGATGTTATATGTCACAGATGGATGTAATGTTTAGAGTATTGTCATGCTCCGACAATGCCTAAACCCATAAAAAATAAAAACAAGTTTAAAAATGTATTAAAAATGGAATAAACGAGGCAAAGAAATTGAGAATTCTTATTCCAAGGCAAATGGAAATAAAAAAAGTATGTTTTATATGCAATGTGTTCTCGGTATACCGACCAGTACACTGTTAAAATTGTGTACGACCTTGTACCAAATTGTCTTACCCATTTTGCTGCAACCATTATTTGGTGTTTAGTTTCACCATTTTATGGTGCTACCACGGATACCACTTAGTGTTTAAACGTTGCACCAAAACTCATATTTTCGCTTCGCTATCTTAGGGTAAAACTTTGAACCAAAATTCGCGTTTCCGTGCTCCATATTCTGGTGAAACGTCGATATAATTTGTTGGATGTTCTGGACGATTTACTAGTATTTTTGTAGCGAAACTGGCAACACTCCGATCAAAAGATCACTACGTTTATACTTTTTTCTGTCAAGTTCACCGCACAGGCTCGAACTAGCAATCCTCTGATGACCAACTGAACGCCTTTATCCACTGGACAACCGGCCCCTAATGCAAGATGATTGATAGGATTCCCCAGTTTGTAAATTCAACGATGGTTTCGGTTGCAGTTTAGAAGATTGCGTCATTTTCTTGGTAAAAGCTGTGCTATTCTAGATCAAGGATTTTTTATTCAAATTAAATTGCACCATAATATGGTGTAAGTTGCTGCAGAGCATCAATATATGGTGCAATGTTGAAGTGAAATTTTTAACGGTGTACTTACTAGTACGAGTGATTGTTCTAATGATTAAATATTGAAGTCATTTTTTTAAATACAAATTATAATTTCAGATTTTTTATTGCATTAACTCTTTGGAATCTTCTGTAATATTTAAGAAAATCTATTGAATTAATGAAACAAGTAAAAAAGTAAATTAATCAGAAAATAATCAACTGATTGGGACTTTAAGTGGTACTTCTCATAAGAAAGAAGTATTTATAACAAGAGGGTTTTGTGAGGAAAGTCTAGCGTGTAAAATATGTCAACTTAAGGCAGCGGTTCTCAACTGGGGGTACATGTACCGCTAGGGGTATAGGGCGTTCCGGTTGGTCGTACTCGAAAACATATTAATAATGGAGAACAACACCTACAATAAAATATATAAATACAATAAAAAAATAAAAGTCTATAGTGTCATTTTGAGTCGCTTCATTAATTTGCTAGCAAAATCAGGCAGTCATATCAATCCGACTTTATGTAACATGAGTCAATAAAAACATTCATATAACAACCAATACTCCTTAAAATAATCAAAGGAGATTCGATGTGGGCCCATCCCAATAAATGGCTTCTTCCCCACAGAATACCGCTTCAGCTAATCTATTCAGCCTGTGCACACGTGTAGAAGGCGAATCTATGTATGGCAAGTGACGGCCTTCAGGGCATTCACGGATTACCGTTCTCTTGATCAGAATTATTCGTCCGGGCAATTTGTGAATGGTCTTGAGTCAACTTATCGCGTTCCTCTACGACGGTCGCTGTCCCTGGACTGCGAGGTAGCAATTTACGGTGGAGCTTGCATTTATGGAAATTAGAAAGTTACTAAGGGCACTCCGTTTAATTAGAGCTGTGATAGTATTGAATGAAGAAAGGTTGTACAACGTATTAATATATTATTTTGTTTTTACCTAATGTTATTCAGATTTATTTGATTGTGATGCTCTAAAAATTAATACTTTTCTATAAGATGTGAAATCAGATCCTGAGATATCCCTTTATTTCAAGCAGGCATTTTAATTTATAAAAATATATATTATATCTGTTTTGCGATTTCATTTGATTATTAAATAAATACAAATACTTATGAATAATAAAATAAAATATATGTTCATGGATTGAAAAATAACGACTTCCCCTGCATATAAAACGATTAAAATGTATGAATAAGTATTGTTCAATTTCAAGGCATGCACGTAACGCTCAATTTTGTAAAATCAATTATTTAAAAAAAAAATTAACAATTCAAAAAATAGTGCAAAAATAAACCTCTAATAAAAATAGTTCTACGGTCGAGATCGTACCTTTATATTCTAGTTGATAGGGTGAGGTATGGTAATCAAGTGCAAGATATTTATCGGAAAATCTAAAATACTTCAGTGTAAAGCAATTTAAATTTAAAGTAAAAATGTTTTTATTTTGTTTTAAAATAATAACAAATGATTACTGACAATAAATTCAAAAATGCAATTTCGGACCAATAACTTTCATTTACGATATCTATGAAACGTTGAAGAACTGTCATACTAAAATAAAAACTTATTTTACTAAATAATAAAGATAAATTTATTTTACTTTAATATTCTGAAATCTACCGCTCATTAAACTATTGTTCTGCGTAACCAAATAACTATCATTCATGTTGTTTATTGAAATTAAATAAACTTTCATAATAAAATTAAAACCATGTTTTATTTTTATATTACTTATTTACAACTTAATAAAATATTGTTTTGTATATTCATTAAAAAACCTCAGTTTATTAGTTCATTAAACAACGTCTATTGATTCAAGAAACAGCAACTGTTTACTCATAAACTTCCAATATAAGCCCAATAAAAAGAGCTGCAAAGCGAGAAGCGTACCGCGAAGTCTGATTTTTCGAAACACAACTAATTTAGAGAGGTCAGAACGGAAAACTCCAAAAACTTTTAATACAAACTTCCTTTTCTTTCTTTTCGGGTGTGGGGTGGCTTAGAGTCTCCAATATTATGGTGTTATTGTGCTTTTTATATCTTATTTTTCGCAGAGGGGAAAGAACAAAGCTGTGTGATTTCCGTGGCATGAAGAGGATTTCACTTTTGCTGACTTCTTGTTTCGTCTCAATAGAGGATTTTCTTCTTCTTTCTTCTTCTTTTTTTCTTTTCTTTCCTTTTTTTTTGTCGTAATGAAGGCTATTCATCTGGAAAGCGGGGGACAGTGCAGAAATTGTAGGGGATATTCATTTTGTGCTAATTGGGATACTTGTTTTGACTATTTTATGTTGGGTGACGTACTGAATGTGATACAATAATCATACTGGTTATTTTTAATCAAAATGTATTGTGATTTTAATGTATATAGTTTATATTTCGAGAATAAAGGAGAATAATTTAAAAAACTATATTTTTTTTCTAATGTTACGTATGCACATATTAATGTTCATTGAATATACTTTTGACCATAATTTTGAAATTCTAATAAAACACATAATTTCTGAAAGTGATTTTTAACTTTATTTATTAATTCGCATATTCATTCGTTTAAATGTCCCTCAATTATTAAATTGTAACTAAAAGACATTTATAATCCATAAACATAGTTCACGAATTTTATATGCAACCTAATACACATCCACGCAGCAGAATTTATTAAAAAAATCATACGTTTGACTATCCCTTGAACATGCACTATCCTTGCGTGCACTATCCTATAATGTGCATCTATGTAATCAGACTTAGATGACCCTATAAAACAATTATGGTTTTGATACATTATTTGTAATTATTTTTTGCATTGTACGGAATATGATTTACTATAATTTAATACACTAGGGGGATCCGCACCCCCTGCTCCGCTGACGCTTCGCCAACTCCCGAAAGATTGCTACGCAATCCTGTTTGGTTTGCTTCACAAACCAATGCTGGCTTCATACACTGTCGACCTGCAAGTATTAGGTTCTTTCAACTGTTGAAATGTTTCAACTCAATTGTTTATGCCCATTTAAAAGCAAAACATGTTCCAACAGCATAATGCGCCAAGCATAAATGAACCAACTTTAACTCTAATCGCCAACTTTTATTTAAAACTACTAAATACGTAAGAGTATTGGCGCTAAAAAAAATTCGCCAATTAGATATATATTAAATTACGGGAATGCAATACTCTTAATCTTTTTTCCGTCCGTCGTCTTTTGAAAAATATTTATAGAACTTCACATAAATAGTTACATATAATTTAATTTTCAAGATATAATTTCAATCTTGTTACCATCCAAGGAAGAAGGGTTTTGCGAACATGGCTAAATTTTTTAATGAGAAGAAAGTATATTTTAGAACTAGTTAGTTACAGTAGTTTTAATTTTTCACTTTTGAAGAAACATGCAAAGTTTTCGACTAGTTTAAACATTTCGTCAATTGTTTAAAAATTTATAACTACAAAACTAAATCAAATTTTCATAAACGATCTGGATCATTTGTAGCCAATAGTTTTATCCATATCCTGAATTACATATTTTTTTATGAAAATTGGAAGACAAGTATTCAAAAATATATGAATTCGTTTCGAAATTTTTTGAAATTATAATTTTAACATTAAATAACGTTAATAATACTAATCGTATGGAAAACGAAATATTTTGAACTTATTCCTCAAATTTGTTTTAATGAACTGTCACAATTTCATAATTTTAGGATATTTACTTTTTGTAATACAAGCCGAACAATGAGAAAAAAAGTCGAAAATTAAATTTGCACGAAATATCCAAAAAAAAAATTTTGGTTCTTCACTAATTTTAATACCTTAATTAACAATATCTAATGTAATTGTAATAATTAAATAAAAATCTTTATGGCATTAGAAATATGAAGGTTTAACAAATTTTAATATATTTTATGAACAAGATAATATGTAATTTTAGATTACTTATAGCAGTTTAAAATTCACCTTGCAAATATGTGGTTGAAAAAACTTCAAATAAGTGGAGCGTGTTTAAAATTTTTAAAAATGTATAAATTCAAAACAAATTCGAATTAAAAAAAATACTCACTTGGATTTCCAGTTCAAAGCTATTACTACATTCCCTAAAAAAATGTGACCTATCCTCTTCATAGTGTGTCAGAAACTCAACGGACAAAATTAATGTTAAGCGAAATTTTAGCAACGGCAATTTTAATATTAAATTACTTCTAAACAAATAATTGTATTGAAACAAAAAAAATAGAATTTTCTTATTTATAAAACATTTCTTAACAAATTCACTTAATTTCGTTATTTTAGAATTTTTACTTTTCGAGACACGATCTGAATAACAGCGAAATAATTAAAAATTCCCCCCTAAGGCTTACTTTTTTTTAAATAGAAAGAACACTCATGCTTTGTAAAAAATAAAGTTTTAATCACTATAATTAATTCACAAACCATATTTTTAAAACGCAAGTGTATTTGGAATTTTTTTACATACATTTAAAGCATAATGTCTATGCATTTAGTGCACATATTTATTAATTGTATGTGTTTACCAATGTCGCATTTGTTCCCTAAAGTATAGATATGTCACACTGTATATTTTATTAAAATCTACACATACTATACCCGATCCACATTTACCTTCAAACCCATCAGTGGAAATGTAATTTATAAATATTTCCTTTACTTCCCATCAAAAGTAATCTGTTACACAAATTAAATTTCAAGAAAAGGCAGAAGTCCTTGTGATATTGGTACATAATGATTGACAAAATACCATTAATTTTGAATTTGGGTTCCTAACTAATTCAACATACTAATCTCATATTAGAAACCGACTGCGTAATTAATAGTTGGCGCCACTTGTGTTTGATTGTTCCTTCATTTGCACAAATTACGACCCGTCAATAACCCTTCTCCGTTTGAAATATTGTCCGTGTGATAGGTTAGGATTATTACTCTGCAGTCAATGGCCTGATTAATTTCAGTTAAGGTAATTCATACCAATCGGTGTCCAATATTAAATTGTTTGGCTGATCTTTTTAAGATATTAAATGAATAAAGTATCTTTTTACATTAATACGTTTTAAATATCATCCGAGTATAGCGGTTATTGTCAGAAATTCACACGACATAAAACAGTGTTGATATTTCGAAACCCATAATTCCACAGTAAATCAGCCTATGAAAATAAATGACATGCCATCGTTATGAGGAAGGTGATCTGCATTGACCACGGTGCTCATAAATACAACTCCGTTAACATATGTAAAGCGAATAGGACATTTGTGAAATTTTGGGCATAATCTGGAATGTTTAATTACTGTAACTTCAGGTAAAACCAACATAGAGTAGCGAGTGTATACTTCAAGTGATGATAACAACAAATTCAGCAATTCTATTTGACTAGTTGATAGTTCAAACTGTATTGTAGAAGGTGACGATAAAAGATACTACAATGAGATTTGCATAATTTTAATTAAAATGTAACAGATTTGCATTGCTCGCAGGTATGCATTGGTGAAATAAAAAACCAAAAGGATTTGCATTGTTGTAAAAAAAAGAAAGCTATTGAATTAACATTGTTAGCAAAAAGTAAACAGAAAAAACTGAATTGTTGAAAATTACAACAATGGGATTTGTATTGTTTTAATTGAAAAGGCAACACGTATAATTTCACTAGTATAACAATAACAACAATAGGATTTGCATTGTTGTAATACAAATACAACAATTGATATATGCAATGTTATAAAAATGTAAGAGTAAGAGTATTTGCATTATTGTAAACAAATAAAAACAATGAGGTGTGCATTGTTGTAAAAAAGGCCAATGGAATTTTCATTGTTGCATATATGGCAAGAACGAGATATGAAATATTGTAAGTGAAAGTTAACAGGAAATATACAATACTAAGTTTCTGGATCGTATAAAATAGCATTTTCGGTAAAAGGTCATCTAACAATGAGACATTTTACAATTGATGTGAAATGAAATCTATAAACTTATCATTTTTAGCACAGCTTGTATCACTTCACTCCATCAAAACTACGACACTTCCAGCGGAGTAGAGTTTTACATCAATTATAGCCCCAGGACCCTTCCAAGAACTTCCATTAACGATATTCTCAAAGAAAACTAAAATGTCCATTCAAAATAATGGTAGGAAATAAAATTCAAATAATATAAAGGGATTCCACCCCCTCCCCCCCATCTTCCATTTCAAGGAACAATAAATAAAAAGAACATCTCAATATTTGCATTTTCAATTTCAGCTCCCATTTACAAGCCACCCCAACCCCATACTGAAAAAAAAATAGTATAAAATATTTTCTTTAAAAAGTATAAAATATTGCGACTAATGAACTAAATTGTGCGGCCCAAGGAATATTTTTGTCGAAGGGAGCTGGAGATAAAAATGCAACCGAGATGGGGACGATAGATGGGGAGGCGGGGGTGGATAAAAAATAATAATAACGCTGAATATCATTATTTGATAAAGTTTAGAAAATCATTTATTCACAGCCTGGGGGGAGCTTTCAAGACGAGACCGTTCCTTCAAAATAGAAGACTAACCGATATTTGTGCTCAAAAGTACGACGGAAATATTTACTACAAATAAAGAATGGGGAGAAGGGGGAGGGGGGCGGGTAAAAGACGTCCCTTTAATGTCGGAAGAAATCTCGCGATGTCGTTTGTGTTGCCACAGGCCATAAAAGTTCTGTGTAATACCGTGAGGTTATTATAAAAGATGAGGCTGTGTAGATAGCAGTCTGGTGGAGGTTGGAATTAATTCTTTCTGTGTCCTCTGGAGCCGCTTTGAAGAGTCGTCGCGCAGATGTTGAGGATTGAATGCGAAGGAGTTGTTTTCTTTCTGTGCGAACAGCCTTTTCATTTGCTCGATGTGATTTTAAAGGAATATTTCTTGGCGATATTTGTTATTAAATTGCAAGAAGTACCTTTGTGTGTAGCGGTTTCGGAATGTGATTTTAACCGAATTATTGAGAATAACGGATTTTGTATTTTATGCATGGAGACGTTTGCTTGCAGTTTATAAATTATATCAAAACATTCCAAACAAAAATTGTTGGAAGACGCGGTAATGCAAATTCTAAATCACCAGTATTAAGTAAAATTGGAGCATTTCACTTTAGTATAAAATGCATTCTTCTATCTGTTCTGCGAATGTTGTATTTTTATACCTAGAAGCCTGAATTAGAGTTGAGATATGCAGCTTATAACTCAATTAATTTATATTAAAATTTATGCTTTTCGGTTTTATAATGCGGCAAGCATAATTTTGTATATGTTACGATCAGTGTGATTAATTTTTTATTATTAATAAATACTGGTTGTTATTGATAATAACCAAAGAAACGGATAAAGTAAATAATCTATAAGGACATATCACATAATCTAATTATTATTAATAATTTCCAACAATTAACGTTAAATGTAACAATTTTTAACGCGTTAAGCTTGAAATTTCCATTGCTCAAATAATTTGCAATGTAATTTTGATTGCAATTTTTAGTAACATGTTTGTGTGTAATATAATTTGTTTGCTGTAATAAATAATGAATGTTTTTTTTTAAATAGCAGTAATCATTATTATAAAACATATTTTACATTGACCAAATTTCTTTGCTAATAAAACTGTTAATGTGTATAAGTTTATTCACCTCCTATCGCACGACATTAAAATTACGTCAGATGATTGGGTTTCAATAAGTTATCCTTAATTAATCACATTGACCAAACTCCATTGGTAATTATTGATAACAAGCAGTTCGTGTGATTAATATGCATGTTTTATCACATTCACCAAAAGCTGTGGTCATTATTAACAATAACCGGTAATTATTAATAATAACATGAATTTTTAGTTTAACTCTAGCATACATATGTTAAAATACTGTATAATGCATTTCTGTTAACATCGCCACATGCTTTCATGGGCATTTAACTTGTACATTTAAAATTATTCAAGCCAAATTCTTCATCATAGCTTGCAAACACACTATATACTAAGTGTAAATAAAATTTTCTGCCATTTTTTAAGTTAAATTATATGTGTTTGAAGAGGAAATGTTTATGATTTGGTTGAAAGGAAACTGAATTCTGAAACTCGGCATCAAACAGCATTTGCCAATTGCATTCGTGTATATTTAATGGTCTATTTTCATCAGTATTAACAACTTTCTTTTTTACGGCGTGCGTAAAAGAATTTCGAAGATAACCATTAGAGATCAAACTAGTTATTGTAAAATGACATCGTATGATTGATTAACTGTTAACGCTTTCCGAACTAATTTGAAGTTATAAAAGAAAAAAAAACTTTAGATTATTTAATTTAATTTTGGACATTAACTTATTCAAAATGTCATTTGGCGAATGGTTTAAATTTGTAGGTAACATCAAGTTCTCATAAAAAAATCCTCATATATTCATAGAAAAAATCGTCATACATTCATAAAACTAATGAATGGAATTTTACTGAATTCCATATGAAGGATATTAAAGGCACGGGGAAAATATTTCCATAAAAAATGAGTTAAAAAATCTCTGTTAAGGAAAAATTTTGCGCCGAAAGTGACTATAATTATATAAAAAAGTTGCAATATGTGCACAAATTATTTTAGCGATTAAACTCAAAGGAAATAATATTTTATTTATCAGAATCAGGACGCAGATCGGACGCAATTTGTTATATACAAGAAAAGTCAGCGCGTTTAAAATAGTATATGTGGTTCTGGAGACCCTAAATCTGATGATTATAAGATTTTTTACTTTTAGTTTATTGACTAAATGAATTTGTGTGTACATTGCAACTTTTTTACATATATGCTACCCATTGTAGGGTTTCACAGCGCCGAAATTCCACCTATCGGGATTGTTGAAACTACGATGTTTTTAGAGAAATCTTTTCCCTGCGCCTTCAATATGCTTAAAATGAAATTAGGTATAATTCCGTTCATTAGTATTAGCTTCAGATTCATCTAAATAGGGAAACTTATTTTGTGGCCACCGTTACTAGATCAATATAATTTTTCATCAACAATCATTCGCTTTCAATTTTTGTAATTGTAAAGTTGTATTCATATCTTAGAAATTTAAACACATCTTCCTGGGCATGCTACTTTATATTTTTTAATTTTTAAAATTAATTGAAAATCTATAGCTTTACAGTTGTACCACGAACATTTAAATTAAAATCAAATATTGAAAAACGGAGTATTTTTATGAATTTAAAAATTAAGGGCATTGCTAGGAAAACTGGATAACCCTGGACGTATATATACGTCCATGCGGGTCAGATGGTTAAACTAATAAATAAGCATATTTTTACATCTAAGGGTCATTTCACACGGACTTTATCAGCACGCGTTTGAATTAGCAGATACATCTGTAATTGGTGAATAAATACCACGTGGTTTTTAATGACCAATCAAATTCGTTTTGCTAACCCTAATTCGCGTTCATAATGTTCGAGTAGAATGACCCTTAAAGGTGTGTAACTGATAACACAAAATATACTGTTTCTTTTGTACTATACACTAACACTAATGATAAAATAAACAACCACACTCCTTTAGGTTCACACGAGTAACGCAACATTTTCGTTTCAAATCAAGATATTTTATTTGGTTTCTCAGATTTTTTTTAGAGATAGAATTTATCTCGGAACTTTTCTCAGATCGTATAACACGGGCTTTTAGTTTTCTCCTATCTCTGCTTCAGACCGTTTTCTCTTGGGGGCAGACTACCTTAATGGGTTTTGAATTTTCCTACTGCGAGTATTTTTTAGTTTATTTTTTTTGAGTTTTTTAAGGGCGTATTTTTATACAGTGAATTTACTCTGGGAAAGAAAAACAAAATTACACTGTTTAATTTATATTTGGAATATTTTTTTAGAGAGTTCCATTGGAACTTTGTGTAAGTGTGTTGTATCTGAAGATGTTTTCTTTGCGAAAGTAATTACCTTTTCATTGGAATGCGCGATCAGAATAAGTATCAATGAACATGTTTAATTTGTTTTACCATATGATTTTTTTAATAATGATTTTGAGCCCAAACCTTTTGAAATGACTTAGAGCAATTAGAATAATAATAAACTCAAATGGTTTAAGTTGAACTTAGATCCTTACGTAAAAATCTTACATATGTTCAAGTTATTTGATTAAATTGATAATTATGCCATTTTTGAAAATTGATTGCCTTTCAACTCAAAAACATCCACATTAAACTTGCAAATATAATAGTATACTAATTATATAATTAAACTTGTCACTTTGCAGTTAACGTGTACATAGTGCTAAAATATACTCCATTACATGCTATGATATACACAATTATTACTCAGCAGGAAAAGTAAACTATTAATACAAAATAAAAAAAGCTACATTCATAACTATTTAAAAAATATTTCCCCAGAAAGTGTTAACACATTTTTTACCTTTCTTTGAAAAAAAACTGATTGACAAGCCCTGATGAAATTAACGAGATAAAGTACATTAGAAAGATTAAGAAATAATAAGGTCGACACCTCTAATTAAATCAATCACAAGATCTCATATTTACCAAAGAAATTACTTTGAAACCATTTTTTTCGAGGTTCCGAAAATAAAGTAGATGGTTTTGAGAAGCCAAGAAAAAAAATACTAACTCGTTGAAGAACTGTGAAAAGATTAAAAAATCAATTTTAGGGTCCTATCATAATTCTTAGAAATAAAAAGGACCCTAGTTAACATAAGAAATAATAAAAAAAGTAGGTTTCTTGGGTGAAGTTTACATAATTTAATTAAATAAGATAATCATATTTGTATAAGATATATTGAAGTAGTAGTCATCAATCTTCCATGTACATTTTTTAAGAAGTAAAGTTTGAAGTTTTAGAAGGATATGATAGAGTTAAGTCAATGTTCAGAGCCTTTAAAACAACAAAGACAATTTAAAAAAAATAAATCCACATACGTAATTTATATAAAATACTCTTTTTTTAAAAAAGATTTAAAGACAGAAAAAAATACTTTAAGAAAAATGCTCTAAAACAAAAAAAATCGTCATTCGTTAAAAAAGAGTATCAAAAAAGTTTATTTCCGTCGTGCTATTTGATACGAATCTATATTATGGGAATTAAGTACTATAAAACACAAATTGAATTTTGTATCATAATTATGAGCTTCACGGATCTTATTTCATATTTTGATTAAATAGTATTATGCAATCTATAGAATGCTTAATGTTTCATAGAATGGCTAGGCAAAGTAAATAAAAAATTTAAATAATTCGTTAATTTCATACTCTGCCTGTAAACGACAGACATTCTATGGAATGCCTGGATTTGATATTTGCATAACAAATATAACTAGCTGTTACCCACGGTTCCACATGCGTTAAAATTATTTTACCTCATTGGTTCGTACTCTCCGTTCTCTTTTAGTTTTTCGAAGGCAAAATAACTAGTTTATTGTTCAGACGTCTCCGGGTACATCTCCGAATGTGACACTTTCTATCAATTTTCCCGTTAAAGCATTATTGTCAGTCAGAAATAATTATTTCGCCAAAGTAATTTTTGATCGTCAACTTTCAATCGTTTAAAACGATAAATATATAAGAATGTATTTTAAAGAATGTCATTGTTGTAATTGTTTCATAGCAATGTGCATACTATCTTTTTAATGCCCATTTAAAAAAAATAGCTTCTAAAACCCTTATAAACAGTTATGTAAACGGGAAACTAAACGGAATTTTAAAATTACAAGCCTAAGGTGCACTGCACAGCTAGAGCTTGCATAATATTTATAATATAAATTTTCAGACATGTTCGAGCGGTGGAGGATAGTGTTTCGCGTGCTACAGGCAAACACATATAGACACTTTCTTTTAATATTATAGATAAATGGCAATACATTTTAGTATTGAACAGAAAAATTATTATATTTAAAAATAATTTCTGAAAACGTAGTGTATGTATGAACGGTATGTAAAAGCGGCAGGTGTAGACAGATTGTATTTAGCTAACTGCTATACTCACATCCATAGCCTTTAAATGTTAGTAATCGTTGTAAGTTAGTATTATTCCATATTTATTTTTACATAGTAACTTTTATTTGGGCAGCATGTCTACTAAAGTGTGTAAATCACAGAAATCTGAAAAATAAATAACAAGTTTTTCCATTACTAGATATCTTGATCTACAATCTGTGCAAGCTGTATGACTCCAATTTCATAGATTACCCTATAAGGAGCTGTATGACATCCCACTTAACATTATAGGAAAAGCGAGTAGGAAAGTTTAAAAGCTCTTTTCACGAAACTGTTTTTACAACACTCTGTCTTATAACAATTGGCAAGCCACCCATCCACAAAATAATTTCATTTTTTAAAATAAATCCCCATACGATTTACATAACGAAATTCATCATAATGGAATACATTTTATGGGTAAGTTTTCTGCATATTCTGAACTACTGTGAATGATGTTAACCTATATATTTTGGAGATATTTGAGTTATGTGTCGTTTTTATTTCACTTAGTGTTATTTCTCAACATCCCGATTCATCTTAACTAATTTTATTTTTTTAGTGAGTATATTTTGGATTTGAATCCCATTTCTTTTAGTAATATATAAATTTATTGCCGCTCAATGTTAATTTTAAATTTAGAATTTCTTTTCCATTTTTCTCCTCTTCATGGAAAAATGTTAACATATGTCAACGTCATATAAAAAATATTTTTAATGACCATGGAATTAACTGTTAATTATACTAAACATGCATATGTCTGCTCAATACTGTCCATCAATTCAAAATATGTCTGCATATTTTTCTAAGAAAACCATTCGAAGAATAAATGTATGATGTCATTCAAAGTAAGAAAAAATAATATAACAAAAGTGAAGAAACATTATTCTTGTTCAGAATAAATATCTAAATGTTTATTTGTAAACGCAGTTTCCTCAGATATAAAATCAGATTCACGCACAAAGCACCTACATCATTAAAAACAGGAACACATCAAACTTCACGAAAATATGTCTTAAACCCACCACGGCGAAAAATACTTCTTTAAATAAATATTAGTTTTTGAAATGAAATAACTTTACAACAAAACCCACCCATCTATCTCTTGAATTACAAATATCGATACAAAACCACCCTCTCCGCGAGTTTTCCATCGATTGTCTATCTTTCAATTCCCCTTCATTCCCGGACCTTCCGTGTCAGTTATCCAGAAAACTCTTCTGGAGAGAGAGAAAGAATCATTTTTATTGCCCGCGGGCCGCTGCAGCGCAAGGTGAGAGGTCCAGAATAGATTTACTTTTTCATTTTCCTGACATTCGACTTTTTCTTTGTCTGGATTTACTTCCTGTGCCCGGAGGACATCCCATTGGAGGTGGAGATCACGTGTCAAATATTCTTATTGTTGCGCTGGAATCTCTGGAGGAATTTTCCCTATCAATGTCATATAAATAAATGTTTTCAAATAAATATATTTTTAGTATAAGTTGGTGTGTGGGGAGGAGGGGGGTAGTAATGGGGTAAAATGATTATTTTGAAATTAAACAAAAATTATACATTGTTAAATTTATTTTCTAATCTTCTTTAAAAAAAAGAGTACATTTTTGAAAACATTTTTGGGCGTTTTAATCCAAGTCCCAAAGCATATTTGTGTGTGTGAAGAAAAAAAATTGTGGTAGTTTTATGCATGAAAACTTTTATATATATAAACTAGAAGAGTCAATATTTACCAATATCCATGGTTTTTGAATATAAAAGAAACATTTTAATACATTTTTCCATTAAAAAAAATAGAAAAAAATCAAATTTATTAAGCTTTTTTTAAGGTTTTCGAAGAGGGAAAAAATGGATTTTCGAATTATTAATGCTAAAGAATAAGAAATTCGTAAAAATATAACAGTATTTCGCAAAAATGTGATTATTCTACAAATATATAAATTTCGAAGCTTATAATTGACAATAATTAACTGAAATATATTTAAAATAGTTTATATACGTTAAAAACGTGTCAGCACGGAAAACATATTTTGATAAAAAAAAGTGAAACAATTTGCTTACCTAATTATATATAAAAAAAAATTAAATATTATTTTTTTAATCGCATGCGGAACAAATTAAAAATGAAGTCAATACAGTGAAGATTTCTGAATTAAAATAAACCACAAATTATACTTTTTTGAAAATAATAAATAATAGAAATGTAGATTTTTCAAAATGGCGGATTGCAATTTGCTTTCATAAAGCTGTAACAAACACAGTCCCGTAATAGTCAAATACCAGAGGCCTCCACCAACTCATGTGTTTTTTTTTACAATTTTTTTTTTTTTTTAATATTTATTAATAGTATTTTGATACTCTGAAAACTATATAACCTGTGACGGAAATACTCTGAAAGCATCAAAAGCGCTGATCCCGGTCCTAGTGCGAAGTAATCCCCACCTTCAGAATAAAATAAATTCAACGTCAGGAACCTCATTTACTATTTTTAGATCCTCTTCCTAAGAACTTTTTAGAAGGAAAAGAGTTAAACTGTCTCTCTACTCATCGGATTACCTTCGGATGTCTTTTCTGCAGCTGCACGCGTCTCTTTCCGGGGCCGTCCTCTTGGAAGATGAGGGAGCAAAGAGGAGGAAGATGGAGAGAGAGGGAAATATATATATACTTAATACTGATGATAGATCTCACGTTACGACCAGAGATGAAGATGAAGTAAACGGGTATGCTGAAGGGAACCAGTCGAGAGGAAGGCTTCATTGGAAATAAGTTCATAGGGATTTGTTGGGAGATGAAGGTACAAAGTAATAGATTTCTTGTACGATTAGGTGACAATATCGAATTTTTATTTTAAAAATCTGAAAATTACATAAATAACATTAAATATATATACAGCTTGTAAAATTATTATTTTCTATTTAATAAATATAATTGATAAATATTATTTATTGATATATTATTTTAATGTTTAAAGATTTAACATTTGAAAAATAATTTTATTAAAATATATTTCCAGTTTTGAGACCACAGAAACCAACAATTTTTTAATTCATAAAAAAATATTCGACTTTACCTTTTTTTTTACAATTTATTGCATTTATGTAAAATTTCAAAGTTTAAAACATAAACAAATTAATGAGAATTTAACTATTTTACAGTTTTAGGCATGTTGAGTTTAAGACAACTTTACAGTTTCGTGTTGATTATTTTGCTTAGAACATTACACGTTTAAAAAATACTTTACTTACTAAAAATATAGTTTTTAATAACAATTCTTAAATTTTAAATATTTTGTTAAGTAAACTTTAATATTTTGGAATAAAAACGACCATGTTTTACATATGTCAGAAAAAAGGTTCCCTATATGTATGTATAAACAAATGTTATTCAATACTTTAATCTAATTTACTTTGATTTAATTGTATAAAATATTGCTTAATGACAAAATTTGGCGAAAAAATAAAATCACTAATTATTTAATACACTTAAATGCACTTTCAAAAATCCTAAAAAAATATAACTTGCATTATGATAAGCTTAGTTCAATTTTAAATGTTTTAATTAATTGAGGGTATCCTGCAATACGGTCAAATGTTCATCTTTTTGTTTGATGGAAAGAATATTAACTTACATTTGCTTTCATTTAATTGTAATTTGTTTCATGTACTACTATCTGTTCTCATGTGGTCACTGAACTTGTTTTAATTAGTGATGCTGTTTTTAATCGTTGAAAATATAACTGATGTGTTTTTCAACATATTGCAATTTAAAATTCTGATTAAAGTATAAATATTAACTTTGTCAAAATTGTAAACTGATCTTAAAATTAAATTTTAAATTTCATTCAACGTTGGATCGGTAATCAAACAACTTACTAACGTTCATAGTTCGTATAGTATTGAATTCGTAATGCTGTATAAATCTGTATAATGATATTGATTTTGCAAGTTGAGTAGAAGATGTGTAATTGTATATAATTCTGCAATCTAACAATTGTCTGAACAAATTTTACAAGCATTTACAAATCATTTTCAATCATCATATATAAAAAAAAATCATACATAACTTTATTTTAGGTATAGAGGTACCATCAGAGGTATAGATACGTAACGGCTTGTGTTGGAAATTCAATTTAAATCAATTTTAAACGAAAATAAACATACATCTATGATATTTATCTCACAAAGATTTTATATATTATTATACATTGATGATATAATCTATTTTCAACGTTTTGTTGTTCCAATGTAAAAATGAATTTAAAAAAATATATAAAATTTAGATCATAAACTATCAAATTAATATTTCAAAATATGTACTTACATTTTATCTAATGTAAGATATACAGCGTAATTACAATAGTTCAAATAAAACAAAATATTTAGAGCAAATGAGATATAAATAAATGTATGCAAGGATAACGAATTATCTCAACTTAATTTTTAAATAAAGTTTTATAAAGTTATATCAGATACTGAATATGATAAAACTGATGGAGGATACTGAATATGACGTTCACCACTGCGTAATGCAGCATCCTCCATAACGATCAGTCTTACATCTACATTTAAAAGCGATTTAATGGCGCCCAGGTTCCTTTCTGCATGCCTTTCCCTGTCTATATGATTGATACTTCCAAAAGAGCGGGAAAACGAACTTGATGCATTGCGAGTTGATGATAGGGAAAAGAAGAAAAACATTTCCCTGCAGAAAAAGAAACTAATTTTCCCTAAGCCAACCGTTTTCGAAGGGTTTCGAGTGACGGCCCGATGATATATCGAGAGATAGGGAGATATTTCCCTACCTAGATAAGGCATATCCCCCTGAAACTTAAAAGGGCTGTCGGTGGCCAATAAACCCAACACGTGTAGAATATTTATGGCCGGACGTAATAACAAGTAAATAACTGCAGCGAAAACTTCGAGAAAAAGGGGAAAAATTTAGTGTGCGAGTATTTTACGCAAAGTTAGTATTATGCGAGTATTTTACCATGGATAGCTAAATATTATCTTTATATGTGATGCACGGACTAGGAAATTGACGTAACGATATATACAAAATACACATATCAATATTCATATGTGTATGGTGTAATTGTATAATTAGAATGTGTTCATATACATATAATGATTTCATATACATGAGACGTACGCATATACAAATGATGTATTCATATACATACGTAATCGTATATGTAGAACGTATTCATATGCATTAATATATATGTATGACGTACACTGAAGATCCATAAAACTGTCAACCTACCTTATATATCGCATGTCTCCCTCGAATAAGCAAAACTGCCGCAACTCTTCGTGGCTTGGACTCCAGTAATGTGTGAATGTATCACGGAGTCAATTCACACTATGACCATAATTCCAGAACGGTGCAACGTGATGGACGCAATTTGTACACGTTATATATATTATTCGAATATATATGATCCGCCATGTATTTCCGGGTACGATCACTGCAACAGTGTATCGTGAATGTGGGGAATCCGAAAAAACCTTAAACTTCCGACAGCGGTGCAGGCTGAAAAATACCCTGAAGGAACAGGATTATCAACAGTTGATAGCAAACGTTTCACGAGATATACGTGCAACACTGTATATATCAACATATCTCAGTGTTGGGGCATCAACAAGAATATGGGTGCAAACAATACAACGCCCCCCCCCCCCTCCCTTGATATAGACTTTTGGAGTTTGAGCCAAACGTCGATGACAGCAAGGCACAATAATATGCTTCCTCGCGTTTCGAATGGCGCTCAGTCATTGGATTGTTGAAGACTGGTCACGATTGATGTCAGTTGTACTGGGCGCTAATGGAAATGTATGGATATGGAGAACACCTCATGTAGCCATGTTCCCCGCATGTCAACAGAGGACTGTTCAAGCTGGTGGAGCCATGATATGAGGTTTGTAAAGTTGGCATTATACGAGACCCTTCATAAGTTCACAGGCAACTCTGACAGTTGAGTGGTACGCAAGCATTATTTCCGATCACTTACACTCATTTATGTCATGTGTGCATTCCGACGAACTTGGACAATTCCGACAGGCCAATGCGACACCACACACGTCTGGACTGACACCAGAAAAACTTTTCTGACCCCAGCATCCTCTGTGGGTCACTTAAATATACATACTTGAACATTATGGAGCATATATGGGAACAACATATATATGTTGTACAAATGGTGCCAAATGAGTTCTCCATCACCACACATCGTTCTGGAGTTGTGGACGGCTCTGCAAGAATCATGGTGTGAAGTGCCTAAAGGATACTTTAGCACGTTTAGTGGAGTCAATGCTACGTCATTCTGTGGTAATTCTGCATACTGTACTCGAGGGGGCTCTTAATTACACTAAAGAGCCCCCTTGTCAACAGTATGCAGAACTACCACAGAATGACGTAGCATTGACTCCATTAAACGTGTTAAAGTATCCTGGAGGCAAAAATATGACGTATTCATATACATATGACGCATTTGTATTGTCGCAGAACTTATTCATCCGCATACATTATGAAATATTCATAAACGTAGGATATATATTCAAATACGAAAGAAGTTTTCATATACTGAAGTATTCTATATATATATATATATATATATATATATATATATATATATATATATATATATATATATATATATATATATATATATATATATATATATATATATATATATATATATATATATATATATATATATATATATATATATATATATATATATATATATATATATATATATATATATATATATATATATATATATATATATATATATATCTATATATATATATCTATATATATATATATATATATATATATATATATATATATATATATATATATATATATATATATATATATATATATATATATATATATATATATATATATATATATATATATATATATATATATATATATATATATATATATTTAAGGCGTATTCATATAAGTATAACGACATTATATAAGCATGACGTAATTATATGCGTAATGTCAATTCATATACGTATTACATAGACATGCAGAGTCCATTTACTGATCTAATGTGATCAGATGTTTGTTAATCACGGGTTTATATAGTATATAATGTAGTAATAATTTTCAACTAAGCAACAAACAATCATAGCATAATTGTTTCCATAACATATACTATAAAATATAATAGTGCTTATATCATAGTTTTACAACTCATTATATGTTTGACTAATACAGTTAAGAATAAAAAAAATGATTTTTCGTTTTTACTGTACCTTTAAGCAAATTCACTTGATATAAAAAAATCGTCAGCACTTCATTTTGAATGTAACTGGATAGAAGCGTAGTGAAATTTTATCGAACGTAAAAAACAAACTCCTAACTACCTTAAATTGCTCGTTACAGGTTTTATAATAGATCATATATAATAGAGCTATTTATTTTGATAGTAAACTGTTCCAGTGAATAATTTTTCCGTAGGTTTATTATAATATTTTTTCTTAAGATAATAATGAAAATCTAACACAAAAAAATATTCCGAATATTTTCAGAAAAATCTGGTATACACTTTTTTTTAATTAAATAAAATGAGTAATTGTTAAAATATATTAAAGTTTTTTCTGAGATACGAGGTGTAAAATTGTTTTTTCTACAATTAAAACTAAAATATTTTTAAGTAATTTTAACACACTATTCACTTATCTTTAAAGATTATTTACTTCTGAGCTCTTTTATCTAAACTAATTTTTCATAAGGTACTTAACTTGACTGTAAATTTTTCAAATAATTAATATAACAATTTAATTTTATTCATATTAATAAATGAAATACTTAATGAATGGAGATTTATTTTTGTAAAATCATATATTTATATCAACGCTGATATTAAGTTATGATATTTTAACTAAATAGTTTATAATTTCAGATAATTGGGTATATAAAACTAATATAAAATGAATTTTAAATAGCTCATATATATTTAATAACCACCTTTATCTAACATTGATGTATATGTTATTATTAAATACTTTTTTGTGTAGAATAGCATACAATGAAAAGACATCACATTTATCAATAACTGAAAAAAATAACAACAATCAGAAATACATTAGCTTTGTAGAAATAATACGTTCTTTAATTTATCTGAGAAGTTTATAAAATCAGGACCACTTTATTAAGGTCAACATCAAGAAAAATTCATATTTTAAATTACGCTTTCTTCGGAAGTAATCTGGACGTTTGCGCAGTTAAGAAACGTCAAATTAATGGCTACTTAAAGTCCAAAAAGATGAATAGTTAACTTCCTCTTACCATAAAATCACGCAACTGGTTACTTTCTTTTGGATTTTAACTAAATTTCTTAGTGTACGTAATCTGAATAACATGGTGCGGTAATTTCGTGAATAATTTATATCTCAAGTGCTTCACAACTTTTTGTTTATTTCACTAACGAGAGCAATAAATAAACCAAGGATGATGTATGTGCAATGAATAATTCATATGGGATATTTACAGTAACACACATTCTGGTAACTTTACAAGCTTGAATTTATGTGTACGCAAATGTAAAAATAGCAATAATTCCCTCTTACATTTAGAAAATAATTTTTTTAATAAATATATAGTATTCTAGCTGAAATACCCGTTCTATGTACGGGAAATAATGAACTTATAAAATAAATAGAAATACGATTATGTATATGCGAAAGAAATAATATTCTAAATTTTTCGTCCGTCAGAGGGACCAAAATTGTTAAAAGTTCCAATTTGTAACTATATTTTATTAGCACGGTCTGCAAGAACAGGAAAGCTTAATAACATGGCGAAGTTGGCCACAAAATAATGTGGACATAAATACAGTACTCCCGTTGATTAACATTCGTATTTTCACGGAGATTTAAATATGTAACACCCTTATAACTGTTAATAATAATTAAGATTTTTAAATAGCTTTTATTACACAACTATTGCAACAAAGCTCGTTAAACTTTTCAAATAGACAAGGATATAATAAGAAAAATTAAAGTTTCACGTGTAAAGATAAAATTTTTAGTAGATAAAATTTTAATATATTTATTAGAAGTTTCAAGCATGTCAATAGATTTCACATAACTTTTTTTTAAATATTTAATATCACTGAAACAGATAACTCCATACATTTTACATTAAATAAACAATATACTGTAAGTACTGTCCTATAATTAATCCTACGTAAAAATACATGTACAGCATTTTATGAAAGAATAGAACTACACTTCATCGTAATACAAAATTTGACAACATTGTTATAGTAATAAAACATTGTAATCGTAAAATAGCATTTGACTTATACTCTGTATAATTAAATCAAATGCTATTTTACGATAACAATGTTGTATTACTATAACAATGTTGTCAAATTTTGTATTCTCATTACTTTGAGTATTATCTTTATAACTAGCTGGCCAATTTGGCCATTTAGTGGGCCCCCACGAACAAATATTTGTGGAGTATTAAAGTGCTAGAGATAATTATCTTACACCCTATATACCAAATATAGATCAATATATGTTTCAATAATATTAAAGATCATAATTTTATATTTTGAAGCTAAACAGCGTACTTTGAAGCCAGCATTATCAATAAAATTCTCTTTAACTCTGCGTACGATGTGTAAAATTTTCTTAATGCCATACAAACCAGGACATGTGTAGAATACAACAGATGAATGATTAGTTTGCAGGATAGAACAGATAGAAACATATAGATCAGGCAATTTGAACTTACAATAGTACGCATAAAAATATGTTTTTATTTTTAAAAACAACATACCTGACATTCGAATGAAATAAAATTATTATAAAGGATTAATAGAACTAAAAATATTTAATAATTTAAAAAAAAAACATTTTAAAATAATATTTCAATAATTTTTTAACTAGGAATACAATGCCTTATGTTATTTTTATAATGATTTATTTTAAACTTCAAATAATATTTTTCAGACTAATTCCCTTTAACGGTTGAACGTGCAATATCCTCCCAGAAGGAGACAGCGTACTGCCGATAGAACTCGTATGGACGAATTGTGGTTTGTTTGGAGTAATGGTAGACTGTGGAACAAACCACCCATATGGTTTGTGTACGACGGGGATTTTTACGGCCCTCTACCATCGTATAAAGGTTTTTCCGGCCTGTATTGCAACCAAATTTTTTTTTAAAAATTGAGTTGGCGGAAAAAAAAAAAAAATTCTAACTCTACATGAAAATTCGGAAATTTCCTACCTAACAAATCTAAAATGAGCCAATAAAACTCACTATCTGGGCGTCAGCACTGGTGTTTTCGAAAACTTCTTTTTCGAATTCACGATTCTAAGTTCAAAATTAATTTAAAAAGGATACCATGTTGGCAGAACACAGTGATTGGTAGGAGACACTGTGAAAAATTGTTTCTACACTGTTAAAAATTGGTACTGAAAAATAAGTAAAATAATAAAAAATAAGTAAGTACTCAAAACTAAGTAAAATTATTAAAAGGAGCAGTTGCTTTCCTACATAGGCTGCCTTCATAAATCCCTTTCAATAAATTGCAACAATTACAACTAGGACTTTTCGGAAGTCGCACCCAATCCGTCTACCTGATGTCGTCCGCATCGAAGTCCATGGTAATATTCGTTGCACTACTGCAGCGCGTGTGAAAGTTATAAACAGAAGTAATGTCAAAAAGGCGTGGCAAAATAATTAGAAGTAAGATAATTGAGTCGTAGTAACTCAGTTTCTATTTAAGCAGTCGACAACAAATAATGTGGAAAATCATCTTCTTAACAACTATTTTAAGTTTGGCAGGTCGCTTTGTTAAGATGACTTGAACAGAAGCTGAAATTAACACAATTACATCACACTGCTTTATTTTGGGAAAATACGATTACTTAAATTTGAGTACGTCATCGCTCATTTACTATTCAATTGTACTCAAAGAAAAACGAGTATGTCCACGTACTCATTTTTAAGCAAATTTTTTACAGTGTAGAATGTCCTTCTTCTAGAACTTTGTCCTGTGGGTTCTATCATTAAAGTGCGTATTGCCTAATTTAGCATTAAAATGCATATTGCCAGAAAAATCCTTCTATTTCAAATTCCACATTCGCGCAATCTCTACTAATTATTCTCTTCCAGCATTCCTCACTCCCGCCCAGTGTCCAGCGCAGTGAGATCTTTAATACCTGCCTTTCAACCGTCCTAATGAAACGCCTTACGTCGCAACGTCGTCAGCGAATGCTAATCTAATAAATAACACCCAATTCCGTGACAAGCCGGCAGTGTCAAGTGTCCTCCCCCCCTTCATCAATAACGTCGCCTTTCTCAGGAATACTTGCATCCCCCCCTCTGCTGCTAGGTGTTCCAGATATTTAGATATAGGGGAGTTTACGTTTTGTATTTGAATAACGTTGTGAATTTATGATTTTTCGTCGGAGTTGAGGAATTTGCAGTCAAAATGAAACCGAGTTGTCCTTAATTAAAATTGTAATGTCAGTATCTGACAAATTAAGAATTCCCAAATGAACTATTATTTTCCATATTACAAAATGTGTATATCTCTTATTTTGTGTAGTTGTTTAAACGTGTTAGTTTCAGCGGGAATCAGCCGAAATGTGTGAAATTATAAGGGTGATTATCGATTGTCTATCACAAGTAGATTTCAATAAGTGTGAAATAACAGTTTAATTAGAGGCCATTAAAACTTGAACTAAATTTATAAATAAAAAATACTCACAATGTTCATTAAATATATCGTGAATAATTTATATGTTTATGAAGTAAACGTATTTATAACACTATTGGAAACCTACAGTCTGATTACTGAAAGTGGTACGTTGACTTAATACTATGTATTTTACATATAAAAAGAATTATTTTATATGTAACTTAAAATTCACTATAGTCAGACATTTTTGATTTGCTCTTACTACCAATGTGTGAAGGTTTTGAATCGCACTGACTTCATTGGGAGTTTTTTTAACAAGGCGCTTGTGATAGTTGGCTATTAAATAAATTAAACCATTCGAAACTATTTATAAAAAAACGCAAATAAAGACGACCAACTGCAGGTTCTACAGCAAAGTTGGACCTAGTGACCTCTCAATGTCTGTCCAATTGCCTTTCAAAATATCTTACTCATAACGATTGAATACTGTTTGCAGGCTAGCTATTTCATTTGTCTATTACTCTATTATAACAATAATGCTTTCTACATTCCTGTTTAAGTTGTGATTAGTATAACTTGTATCCACAAGTTATGGCGGATTTAACAGGAGGCAAACGGGAAGTTGCCATCTGGGCCACCTTGCCTTTGGTCCATTTGGGGCCCTATTGACTCCAGAAATTAAAAAAAAGGACAGGAAAATAAAATATTCTTCAATGTTTGAGCATATTTTATTAAAAGTTTCACTGTATTTTTCTGTATGATAGTTCTTATCATGATAGTCGAACCCCATTAACGCGAAATAGCTTATCACGGAATTTCGCTTAATGGCTTCCCGTCCTGATGAACGGCTTCCTCATATCAAAGTTAATGCAACAAATTTTATCATTTTCTATATAAAGTTTTCCTACATACCGCAACCACAACGACCACTCCCTCATGTCACTCCTGATAGATCTCCTTCCCATCAAAATAGTGCGTGCGTAATATATGAACGGCCCCCTTTTTGTATGAAACTGGGCCCCTCGAAGGGTTTTCCACCTGACCATTTTACCTTTAATCCGCCACCACAACCTCTAGTCCCATTGGATATAATAAGTTTTAGGCCTTCAATATACACCCGATTTGATAAATTTGAAAAAGACGAATAAAGTCCCCCCCCCCCCCTCCTTTCCTGTTCTCTCTTTCGAGGGCATGCATGTTTAAAGTAATAAGTCTGTTTCCGTAGTTCATTGCCAAAGTACCTTGAACCAATTTCGTGGCCTTCTGTTGAATCCGTTCAAACACATTAATACATTTTAAGACTGCACACTCAATATGACGCTTAA
Organism: Troglohyphantes excavatus; assembly: GCA_963932185.1. Taxonomy (NCBI): domain Eukaryota; kingdom Metazoa; phylum Arthropoda; class Arachnida; order Araneae; family Linyphiidae; genus Troglohyphantes; species Troglohyphantes excavatus. The sequence goes on along the minus strand of OZ010675.1, from coordinate 2,392,850 downwards.
CCAATTCCCTGTACAATCTTACTTTTCAATTATACATTCATCTTAATAAGTCCCAAAATTAAGTTGTTTTTACAAGCTTATCCCACATTGGTGCTACCGTTTAAATATGCGCTATATTTTGCAATAATACAAACAAAAATGGCACAAATAAAATTTAGATTATTACAAAAGTCACTGTTCAGAATGAAAACCTAACACAACCTAAATATTTAATACCTATATTTATTTATTATTTACTTTAATAACTTAATACAACGTAATCTAAGAAATTCACGATTCATAAAAAAATCGCTATAAACAAAATTATGTTACTGTATTTTTATCCATTTCGATATCTATATTATTAAGTATATTCCAATAACCAACTGCCACACAATGCCAGAATTCGCCGATTCATTGCAGAATTGAGCTCGAATAGCCCCAACACTATAAAACAAAATTACATCTTCCGTCTTTCCGGTCATTTAACACTCTATACATTTTATACGAAATCTTATTTCCAACAAAAATTGCAACCCCTAAGCCCCAATTTTTATTTGTCTAGTGGCTTTCGCACGAGGTACTCACTCCACTCAGCTTTTCATTTCCTAAAAATCTCTAATATTTTTATTTCGCCGAGGCCAACGGTTATTATCCAGACTCTCACGAAAGCCTCTCCAGGAAACACTATTTGGCGAGCAGGGAATATATATAAAAGTGGATGGATATTACTTCCACATCCAGGACTTGGCAAGGGTAAAGGGCGATAAAATCAAATCCTCAGCCACTCCTCTTTCCTTTCCCTCCCAAAGTGACGAGGCTAAAATAAATGGAAGCGCAATATGGGGATGTTTTAAGTTTAGGCAAAAATGCAAGGTTTCTGGGGCGGGGGTGTTCAGAGCTGCCGCCCTTTTATAGAGGTATAAAAATCACAAGTTTCAACGACGTTAAAACTTGAGTGCTTGGGGTATCTCAGGTAATTGCGAGCAGAGACAAAGGCTTGGGAATTTGAATAAATTGAAAATGTGAAATGGATATTGCATAGGGATTTTTTTACGACGTATTCTTAACGGAAGTTTGTAATTTCTTCTGTGTACAGTTGTGTGCGCTACATTAAAATATGCACATTAGATTTCAATGTACGTTATGACAGGAAACTCTTGAAAGCAAATAATAAAAATCGGAATATATGCATTTTTTAAATATAATTATTTCCGTTATAGTTTATATATTTGATAAGAAATGTATTGCTACATTATTAACTTCACGAAGGTAGCTTTCAGGAAGAATTTTAGTAAGAAATATCATATTCTTGCACATTTTTTAACATAGTTTCAGTTTCTATTAATAAACAGTTTACTAAGCGAACAGTTTTACAAAATAAATATGTTTTGTATCCAAAAACAGTTAGAAATATGATGTACTACCTCCTATTTCATAAATGAACAGAAATGGTAAAATTTTCAAATAAATTATATTTATTACGAAGATGTAATATAAAACAAATAAAAACTTCTTCAATGACAAAATTTCATTCAAGAATTAATAATTTTTTTCATTTTTAAGAACATTTTCATTTATCAAAAAATATAAAAAATATTTTAATTAATTTTTAAAATTATTTTTCAGTAGACATTGATATAGTTTTAATCCTTAAAAATTTTCAATAGCTAAAAAAAGGTGCAATATTTTAATGTTGGATATTGGATTGCAAAATGTGAGAGTTCCTGAAATAGATTATGTCTCAAGGGACTTGACACATATTGAATAAAAATTATTTCATTAGCACATTTAGTTGTAAAAAAAGTATATCCTTAATATGCATGTGTTATCAAAGTTTTGTTAAAAAATTTCGTATACAGACTTAAAAAAAATATTCATATACAAGTTAAGTATTTGAATAAAATATGTATATGAATAATGCATTTTGTTATTTATATAAAGCTTTTGATTTTCTGTGTTTTATTTGTCATAAGTGTTTTTATAACAATAAAAGCAAAGGTCAGACAATATTTTTGGTTGTCTACATAATTAGGATAATCTTATATTAAAACCAACTTAAACCAACCTAATAACTTAATTTTAACGGATTATAAATCTAGAGACACATGTTACTTTTTTCTTTAATTTTACGATATTACAATATTTTTTTTTACACATGTGTGTGCGAAACACACACACACACATATATATATATATATATATATATATATATATATATATATATATATATATACATATATATATATATATATATAATTGATTTGTTTACTAAGTAATAAGTTTTTAATTAGGTAATGTCAATATTTATATTGCATTTCATTTTTTTTGTTTTATTTTAAATATAAGATGTACTAGATTTAATCAGTTTGAATGCAATCTTTAATTGATTCATATCATTTTACAAACTTACTATGAATCCGAAAAGAATGAAATTTTTACTTCCCAAACGTTTTGGTGATTAATATACTTTTCACACACAGTTTTAAATATATTTATTATTTAATAATTATACCATATAATACGATAATAATTTTTATGTTAATTGATTCATTAACTTGTCTTAAATCTTTCATATTATATATATTTAAGGCGCTAAGTTAATACATTTTTAATTATTATTATTAAATATCAAAATATAACATTCTTTTAAATAATCCGTTAAAATAATTTCAAAACATGTATTCAATGCATCAATTTTAAGATACGAATAGAAATTAATAAATATATTTTTTTAAATATATCATTACCGTAACGGAACATTGCTTGCCATGGTTCAGTATCCTATTTCTTTCGAAATGAAAGAAATTAAGCCATTCGTTATCCTGAATCACAGTTCCGTTAAATAGCCTGGAATAATTGTTCATTTGGGTAGAGGAAATGACAATTGGAGAATCATATTTCATATTTCTTTTCTCTGTCTTATTTCACAAAATAAGAAAAATCGCTTATATTTATTTTGATGTCCTTACATTTATTATTGGAATAACTATGATGATGTATTGTTGTCTAAGGATTTTGTTTTAGATTGATATAAACCGTTTTCACTTGAGATTAATAAAGCTAAAATAAAATTTTCAATGCCGAGTTCAACTGACATTACGTAACATGCATTGTAAAGTTTGTTAAAACTTTGTTTTTGTACTAAGATTAATATATATTTAGCGTAAAAGTTGTTTCACACGTGAACATAAATTGGAATAATCAAGTTGTAAATGCGCTTCGTGAACGTTATAAAAAAAAAAATTCTGAACATTAATGATAATTTATAAAGCTATACTTTTATTTTACCCACAAATCTTTGAGCAGAAAATACACTGCACAAAATATGCTTCAAAATGAGTACATGGACGTACTCGTTTTTCTTTGAGTACAATTGCATCGTAAATGAGTGATGACGTACTCAAATTTAAGTAATCGTACTTTCGCAAAAATGGGCAGTATTGTTTAATATTGCTGCTTCTGTTAAAGACAACTTAGCAAACTTAAAGTATTTGTTCAGAAGATGGTTTTACACATTAGTTGATGTCGATTGCTTAAATGGAAAATTAATTATTACGACTCTATTAGCTTACTGCCCATTCGTTTGATATGCTTTTTTAACATTACTTTTGTTTATAACTTCTTCACGTTGCTCTGGGAGTACAACGGAAAAGATCATGGGCTTCGGTTCGGAAGAAATCAGGTAGACTGATTGGGTTCGATTCCGGTAAGTCCTGGATGTAATTGTTGAAATTTATTGAAAGTAATTTGGAAGGCAGCCTATGTAGGCAAGCAACTGCCCTTTTTATTCATTGTACTCATTTTTGAGTACATGTCTTTTTCAACAATGAAACTTATGTATTCGCAGCTATGATAAGCATCGAATGTAATCATAAATTAGTATATTTTACTTATTTTTTAATTCCTATTTTTAACAGTGTAGAAATTGTTAAGTTATTTTCGTTGAAAAGAAATTTACTTGATACTTTTGAATCACAATTAAAAATTTGTTTTTATAGAGGCAGCTTCTATACGTATGTAAATACTCTTCATTTGAAATTATTTAACATAGTATTTTATGAATTAATATTTGCGTTTATGACCCAAACCAGATGCTTCAGGGAATAAGACGCGTATACTGAAAAGGATAAACAAATAATTATTAATTTGATGTGTATAAACTATATGTATCCCAAAGGTTATCTATGTTTTTGAAAATTTCAATAATTTTTTTATTAAAGTTATTTATGTTTCATTTATTTAATTATTGTGTGTTATGTAAACTATAATATTCCATAGTTGTATTTACACATTAAATACATTTAAATTCGAAATTGTTTCATTACACATGTTCTTAAACAACAGTAGAAAGAGTAGCATACAATTATTTTATAAGAAATAATATGCTAAATAATATAAATTAGAAACGTATGTTATCTTAATTTACATAGGAATTGTTTTAACAAAATACATGAAAATATAACTTGATATGAAGTCATTTAAGAAATAAACAGATGTAAAATCGGACAATCTATTTACGTATTTTGATCTAAAAATTTTGCCAACGAACGAATTAGAATGCTATTAAGAATTACAAAAACACTTGGAAACATATCTACAGTAATGTGTATATAACGTTAGTGGTTACTTATTAAAGGTCTCTTGAAACATTTTAAATATAAAAGGATTGATGTATATATATATATACATTAATTAAATACATTTAACTTTCTAATTCCCAAGACATGCTTGAAAATATGTTATACAATTAAGGATGAATAATTTATAACAGTGGATTCAAAAAATAAGAGTTATGCATTTTTAAAAAAGAAACTGCAATGAAACAAATTAATAAAAGAACAAAGGAATACTACAAGAAAAAAATAAATAATGTAAATAATAAGACAACAAGCCGTTGCTTTAAGATTGCTTTTAGCTTAATTAAATCAACGGTCACGTTCAACGTTCCAAATAATGTATGACAAGATTAAAACTGGTTCAATATCCAGTTACAAAGTAATTTGTATTTATAATTGGTTTCTGTAATCACATAATAAAGCGAATTCTTCTGAAACTATGTACCTTGTAAAACGAAGTTAATTTAAACCATCGCATGTTGAATAAACACTTCTTTTTATCAGAAATATTTAAAAGAATTTGGAAGTATGCGATAATTTAAGAGAGTGTTTTGTACTTTTTTTATGTTTGTGTATAATTGGAAATACGAGGACTAATGCCTTTTTTTAAAATTGCTATTTTAAGAAAAAAGAATATGAATTAGATTTTATAGTATATTAATTAGGAAATACTATCTTTTTTATAATTTGAAACAATAATATATGGATTTCAAAACTGCAATATTTATAATTTAAAAAATAGTGTTTGTCGTAAAATTCATATATAGTTATTAATAACATAAAGTTCATACGAGAAGCAATAACAAAAAAACAATAGAAGAGTGTTATATGTCTTGACAATGAAATTTAGTTCTTATGTTTTGAGAAAATGGTCATTAATAACAAAAAAAAACTTGATTATTAAAAATTATACAATGCAAACAAACAGCAAAAAATAGAATTTGTAACTGAAAATATCACTTATTATAAAAACATTTAAATAAATTATTTATATCAGAAATCATTTAAACTTACCTTAGACACGTTAATTAACTCATTTTAAGAGCATTCAAACTCATTTAAATTTATTTTTTTTGCATTACCCATGCAGTTTTAAATACGTGACAGTATATCCTGATTATATCTCGTTCTCAATATTTCTAAGAAAATAAACATCCTTCTATTCAAAAAATGATTCTCGAAACTGCCTAAACAAATTTTAAAACATAAAATCACGCAAAATTTTAAATAGATCTGGTTTTCCTTTTTTTTGTTTTCATTTGTTAACTTTCTTTACATCACCGTTGTCGGTATTACATAAAACGGAGGATTATGAGGACAGAAAAAATAAAGTATTGAGAGCCATACAATTAGAATTCCGGACACATTGTTAAAAATAGTTATTCAAAAATAAGTAAAATGTACTCATTTTTGAATATATTCCATGATTATCGTGGCTCCGAATACATAAGTTTCAATTTAAAAAAAGACATGTACTTAAAAATGAGTACAATTGATAAAAATTAATAAAAGAGCAGATGCTAGTCTACATAGGCTGCCTTCATAAAACACTTTCAATAAATATCAACAGTTACAACCAAGACTTACAGGGAATCAAACCCGCATCAGCAGACACCGCTCTATAGATCCTTATCCGTTAAGCTACCAGGGCGCAAATAATGTGGAAAACCATCTTCCGAACAAATATTTTAAGTTTGTCAGCTCGCTTTGTTACGATGGCACGAGTAGAAGCTGATAGTATCAATATTAAATCACACTTATTATTTTTAAGAAAATACGGTTACTTAAATTTGAGTACGTCATCGTTCATTTGCAATGCAATTCTCTTAGAAAATGCAATACTCTTAGAAAAACGAGTTCATTCATGTACTTATTTTTAAGCAATTTTTTTAAAAGTAACGTACAAACGTGCAAAAAATTCATTGTTTTTGTATTCTGAATATACAGAAATGTATATATATTTTCAAGAGTAGAATATTTTCAAA